>JARCFY010000017.1:47567500-47730000 GCA_029233225.1 Lepidodactylus listeri | reverse complement strand
CTGCCAGGCTTTTGGAGCCACCACCACCACCATTACCACTACCATGGTATCGACATCAGACTACTGACAATGACAAAGAGTGAGCCCAACCTTTCTGGGTCCCCCAATCATAGCTCGATCATAGCCTTATCATAGCCCAACTTGAGTGCTGTGGACATCTGACAGACACTAAGAAGTTGACTATATGCGGAGGAAGTAAATTAAATACTAGGACTTTAATATTTGTTTATACCTATGGTTTTAAACGTGGGTTTTAATTGTATTATATTGTATTGTTTTATACTGTTTGTGTAAGCCGCCCTGAGCTGGCTCTGCTGGGAGGCTGGGGTAAAAATCTAAATAATAAATAAATAAGAACCCAGCATGGGAGTGGCCCAAGGTCAGCCAGAGAGATTTCATAGCAGAGTGGGGATTCGAACCTGGGTCTCCTAGGTCCTAATCTGACACTCTAACCACTTTATATGCTGGCCGTCAGTGGATCCTTGCTTTAATTTAAAAGAATAACCGCTGAATTATAGCTATAGAATTGGGGGGGGGGGAATACATCCTACGTGTGTGTTTCCCCCCCCTGCAAGAGACTTCAAAGAATGCATGTGGTTTGTAAGAGTGTAAACCTGATATGTTTACATTGTGGTCACATGATAAACAGTTATTTGTTCTGTACTTTAAAGCAGCTGCCGACACAAGAAGTCACCTTATGGTGCAGCGGACAATTAGTCTGTCTAGTTAAGGCTTGTCTACTCCAACTGGCAGTGGCTATCCAGGGTCACAAGCAGCGAATGGTCTTTTCCAGCATCTTACTCGAGATGCCAGGAATGGGATTTGGGACCTTCTGCATGCCAAGTATGTTGTCTGCCACCGAATCTTCCTGCTGCAGCATAGTGGAAAGACCCACTGATCTCTGACTTTTCTTTACAATTCCTGTTTTACTACAACTAGCTCATAGAAACTTCAACAAAGAGGGCAGTTCCATGCAGGTCTACTCGAAATCCTGCTTAAGTCTATTCAGTGGAACTCCCAAGAAAGGGTTCTTAGCATGACACTGTAAGTCTTAGTTTTTGGTGTTTTTTTTTTTTAATGCAATGAAATATGTGATGTTGACTACAATATAAAATATGGTTTTAATTGATGGTTATTGTAATGTAGAGAGAAACTCAGAAGGCGTTTGAGGTCAGTATTGGCCACCATATTAATCAGAGTGCTATACACCGAAGTTACTGTGGGTCAAAGTGACCCCATATTTCTGAGACACAGAAAGGCATAAAAACCATTAAAATCAACGCAAAATATTACAGTTGTAGGTTGATAAAGGGGAAATAATAGGAGGTAAATTCTGTCATGTAATTTTTTGCTCCCCTGGAGGGCAAGAAAAATAACACCCGTAGGAGTCTAGTTTCAAAATGATCCCTACTTTTCAGGATCCCCCCCCCCCCCCCCGAGATACTTTCTTCATGACTCCTCTTTTGTCTGCAGCCCTGGAGGTGTTGACTTCATGATGTACCTGGAGGTAACCTTGCTAACCGTTATTTTGGTCCCACCCTCCTACAGCTGAGCATGTTGACCTTTTTTATGGATCATAATGACTCCCCGCTTGCTCTTGGGGGTGACCTTCTTGACCATACTGTGGTGAAAAAAATAGTAAGGAAACATTCACTTTTATTTTGTATTTTAGCTAGTGTATCAACAAATACCAGCTCCATTTTGGCGAGGAGGAGTAGATACCCCCCCACACACTTTAATCCCAAATGGGATTATTCTCTCTTTCAGGCTCTGGTTCAAATGATCTTCCATCAAATTTTGGAGAGCTATGCAGGACCAAGGTTTTAAAGATGTCCAAAATACTCTTTGGATGCCATGGGTGTGCACTTCCAGGTACCTGAGATTCCAGAGAAGCCCACCTGTGAATTTTAACTAAGGCCCAATTTACACCTCTCCTTTGAAGTAATTTGGCTGCTGTCTTGTCCTACGCTCATTTCACGCTGGTTTCAATTTTCACTCCCTGAGTCTGAAGAGTACTAAGCAACAGGATCTGATTAAAGTAGTAAAATGCTAGCTTGACCACAGGAGGGCAATTAACGAATGCAAACAGTAGATTTTAAACTAGAACAAGTAGGGTTTGAAACTAGAAACAGGTATAGACAGATTTTTTTGAAACTGGAATGATTCCAGCGGGAAAGTCAGATGGAGATTTGACCAAAGAAACAAAAACATGCCAGAAATTTCTTCAAATCATTTTTCTGTAGGATGACATTCTTTTTTTAAAACAATTGTTGGTATTGTCAAGGGCCTCCTCCCCTTTTCTACCCATCGCCAGCCCCCCCCCCCCCCGGCCCCAAATCTCCCTTTCTGTTCTCCCTTTCTGCAGTCACACACACTAAATAATCCACTTTCAGTGCACTTTAAAACTGGATTTTTACAGTGTGAACTGACAAAATCCTATTCAAAAGTGCACTGAAAGTGGATTGAAAGTGGGTCATTTAGCGTGTGTGACCACAGCCTAAGTGTCCTTCCTCTTCCTACAAGCCCTTCCACCCAATCTTTCTCCAGGCAGCTTGTGTCTGGGAAGTGTCACTGCCATCGCTGCCAAAAACACCACTGTTCTTCACCACTGGCACACCCTTCCTTAATGATGCTGGGCACTGCACATGGCAGGGAGCATGGGTGGTGGAGTGCCAAGCTTGCTGTAGTGGTCAAGAACAGTAGAATCTAATCTGGAAAACCGGGTTTGATTCCCCACTCCTCCACATGAAGCCAGCTGGGTGACCTTGGGTCAATCACAGTTCTCTCAGAACTCTCTCAGCCCCACCTGCCTCACAGGGGGGTCTGTTGTGGGGAGAGGAAGGGAAGGGGTTTGTAAGCCACTCCGAGACTTCTTCGGGTAGTGAAGAGTGGGGTATGAAACCAACTCCTCTTCTTCTTCTTCACATGGGAGGAAGGGCAAATTGGCAGGGCAGGCATATGGGTAAGAGGTCAGTGGCAGCGTGTCCCACCGGAAGTCCTGAGCCCTGGCAGTTGCTGCACCTCATGGTATGCTGAGCTGACACCGGCCCTGGGTGCTGGTCTAGGCCACAGAAGGCTAGCCTTGAAGAATTTCCTTTCATGTTGTTTCCAAATGGCATCACGTGGATATGCTTTTACTTAGGATCCTCACACTTGGGCTGCTGGAAGTGTATAACCAGGGGACTTGTGATGAAAAAAAAATCCCCATAGATACTGTAAAGGCAAAGGTTTCCCTTGCTTGAAAGCCATTCGAATCCAACTCTAGGGGGCTTTGCTCATCTCCGTTTCCAAGCCGAAGAGCCAGCACTGTCCGAAAACGTTTCCATGGTAATGTGGCCGGCATGACTAAATGCCGAGGCGCACGGAATGCTGTTCCCTTCCCACCGAAGCGGTACCTATTTATCTACTTGCCATTTCTTGCTTTCAAACTGCTAGGTTGGCAGGAGCTGGGACCAGAGACAGGAGCGTATTCCATCATGCGGCACTCGGGTCTCGAACTGCCGAACTACCAACCTTCTGGTCTGCAGCTCAGCATCTTAACCACTGAGCCACTGCGTTTACTAGACACTGTAGGGGAAGAAAAATGGCAGCCCTCACATGTGGACTTAACAAAGGGCAATTCATCATAATTCAGTTTCAGTTCAAGAGCAGCCTGCTGAAACCAAAGTTGAACTGCTTGAGTGCTGGTTCCTTGTGGGGTCTTATAGCCCCCTGTGCCATCCCAGTGCATTTTAGTTTCAAAACTGTGGCAGTTTGACCAGCACATCAGTAATGAATGAGTAGTACCCACTCACTGCTTCATAATTAATGTTTTCTATATACTTCATTGTGTTTTTGGAAGCTCACAACCTTTTAGATACATAAACTGGGGGGAAAGATATATTACACTCTTACCTTAACTACAGCATCAGCATAATGCAATGATTGGTTGTTTATTGTTCATTCTGACTGGGAACTAACATTCTAGAGTCATTTTATTGAATTCATCACTCTGAAAGACACATATGGGGAGGGGCAAAGAGCTGAAACATTATAAAATCTTTTGACACCATATTGCAGTAAGGTAGTATGAGGTGATATGGTACAATTTGGGGGGGGGGGATGTTTGCAGTTTTATGTCTCTTTAAGTTTAGTTTAGTTAAGTTAATATTAGTTTAGTCAACTCTCTTTTAGATTAATTACGAATTCCCCAGTGCATAGGGGCATTCATTAAAATTTAGGAACAAGTGATATATCTTACATTTTTTGTGATACAGGTAGTAAAGATTGTGTCACCTTCTCGGTGGCAAAATTCATAGGTGGAATAATAAAATAAAAGAGAAATAATACTGCGTAAGATCTTTTAAAATAATTTTTGGTTCTAACTTCTGCCTAAGGTGATGGTTGTATCAGCAGGGCTAGACAGACAGAGACAGACGATGATAGGTAGGTAGGTAGGACAGGTAGTCTGAATCCAGAGATTTAGAGACCAATACCCATTTCTAGCTTGTTTCCTGTAGAAAAGTCACAGGGCCTTTTCGCACATGTTAGTTTCTTCCAAATTGCGTCTGGTTTTCCCCTTTAAGTATTCTCTGGAACATTTCCCCCAGTTTCACACACCCTCGTTTCCTCCCCGAATGTTTCCGTTCGCACAAGATTTCCTTCGAGTCTTGTCGGTCCTTTTCCCCTCCTCTTTCCCTCCCCTCCCCTCATTGTTTACTAATGATCTCACAGGCAGCTCCCCACATGCCTCTGAGAAACAGGCAGCTGCATTCCATACAGCATGCAATTGCAATTAGTGTCTTCACCTGATGAAGAAGTCATTCTTCCCCTCACACACACACACAACCACACATTTAATTGTGGGGAAAATGGAATGTCCCTGCACCGAAGTGCTGTTTTGAGAATAGACCTGCTCCAAGGGGGAGCGCAGCCAGGGAGCCGGGGTGGAGCGAGGGAGACAGGGGAAGCGAGAGGTGCTCGCCCCGGGCAGGCAGGGCTGAGCACACGGGGGAGGGAGGGCGGGAGGACGGAGGGGAGAGACGGGGAGCGTCTGCTCGAAGGCCAGAGAAGGTCCCTTCCATGGGGGGGGGCGGGGCGGAGGGAGTAAACGCACGGGAGAAGTCGGCGCCGGTCAGCGGCAGAGACCACAGGCGCCCTCCTTTTGCCAAACTCGGCTTTATTTTTCCTGCTGCCGGATTTTTAACGCTCCCCCTTCCCCCTTCCAAAAGATTTCCCCCGACAAACTAAATGGTCCTTAGGAATAGGTTAAAAACAGTGCCATCGCTAAAAAAAACTCTCACAAGTATAAAATACAGTGAAATAATTGCAACTTATATTTTATAACGAAATAGCGTTATTAAAGTGTAAATGATAAAAAAGAAAAGAAAAGTCACTCCCACCATGGGGCGGTCTTGTTAGAGGGCGGGCACATGGGCGGGCGCATTTCAAGCTTTGCCTCCGGAGGGAATTTGGAAAACCTCAAAAAACAGGTTTTTCTTGCTCCGAGCAAACTCCGATGCAGCTCTGCAATACCCCTGAACAAAGTGAGAGCCGGGAACAACTGTTCTGAAATTGACGAGAAGCACCGGCTCAGGCAGGAACGTAAACTGGGGGCAAGGCTAGTGAGAAAAGGCCCTCAGTGTTGTTGAGACTATTTGTGAACTGACTTATCTTTATACCTCCAAACCCGTTTGTGGTTTTCCCTCTATGTAGTCTAATTCATGTGATTCATTACTGACAGTACAGATGAGCTAGACTCTTTCAAGAGTCATAATTCTAATTCAGTTATTTAACTTCTCTCTTGAATAACTTCACAAGTTGTTTTACCAATCTCATTAATGTGCAGTGGGACAGTAGAGATGTTGTAGGAGTGTGATTCTGAGTGTACATGTCCCGTATTGACCATTGCTGCACACGCTTTATTCCCTAGCATTCTCTTCGTCCTGGGGCATCTTGCATAACCTCCAAATGCAGGATAACTTGGAGGTAGTCAGGTCTAGTCACGAGACCTGGTCTAACCTATTCATCTTCAGGAAATCCCGCCGCTATTAGTGTGATGTATGATAAAGGGGGGGGGGGAATAAATTTGGTTGATCAATGCTTCAGGACACTTCAGTATGGTTTACTAATTATTTCTTGCGCGGAGGGTCCTATGTTACTGGTATTTTCTTACCTGATCAGTAACTTCACTGCCTTCCACACTAAACCTTTAAGTGTTTGGGATTTGGTTGTGTGTGTGTGTTTGTTTTGGCTGCCTTACTTGAAGGATGTCTAGCAATAGCATATTGTCATGGCCTGTGTTACTAACATCAATTCATCAGGTTGGTATATCCATCAACATGAATAAATACGGCTGAACGTGATGCGTGTAACGTTTGGGCAAGCATCAATACTGGCTGACCTTACCTCCCACTTTGTAAAGGCCTTCAGATCCCTTAGTGGTTGAGATGCTACAGGAGCTTAGGCAGAAGTAGCTTAACTACTGTAAGGCAATTGAAACACACAACTGTTTTGTTGTTGTTTTCAGTGTTCCTTTACAGTCTGTCTGGGGCTTTCTGAATATATTCCCTTCTCATAGGAATCTCTCCCCGAGAGTGGCATCATAAATCACATGACTACCTGTAGCACCACAACCCAGCTCCATTCCTCCCCTTAACATTTCTTATTGAAAGTGTAGTATGGCTTTGCATATTGCATAGAAGTAGAAGAAGGCAGTGTTGCAACAACATACAGATATCTTGTCATGTTTTTAGAGCAATATGTGAAGGAAGGAAGATCACCCATGCAGTGAGACGCCTATACCTTCGTCCCTTTCCTTGCAAAGGAGGGAGGTGTGCAGATTCCCCTTTTTGAAAAATTATAAGTGGATTCATGAGCCCTTCACAAACCTCTGCCTTTGACACTCCATCATTCAAAATTGCTCAGACCTAGGGTGAAGTGGGAATAGGTCAGAGCTGCCCATTGGTTCACCAAATTCTTGTACACGAAAATTATGGTTGATGAGCGAATGACCTCATTCGCTTCCCTTGTGAATTGGCTTCCCCACTTTTGGAGATTAATCAGGAGTAGGAATCTGTCCCAGGAGTAGACAACAAGGACTTAATTAAAGAGGGACTTCTGTAAGGCAGCTCGTCCAAATTGGGTCTGATCTAGCCTTGGCATCAAGAGAGCAATGCTGGTGTTTTTTTGTTTTGTTTTTTTTAAAGTGTTTATCAGGCTCCATGTAGGCACTCTGCAAATCACAGCAATGTGAATATGCCACAGATAAGCTGCCGAAGCTGCTATAACCCTAGTGGTATGGGCTTTAAGGCCATCTGGTTCCCAAACACCTGCTTTCAAATAACACTTTGGAGTACAAAAAGATGATCCGTTTGGACAGCTTCTGCACCGCGAGAGATTCTCTCGCTGGAATTTTCTCCAAATGAAATAAACAATCTGGTTGAAGGATGGGAAGAGCAAGTCCTATTTAGGCAATAATTGAGTGGCTTCCTCACATTCAACCTGTTGATCAAAGCCTCCCCAAGTGAGTCTAGAATGTGGAAAAGGGTAACTGCCAAGACAGGCATACGCCTTGCATGGAAATGTGAAGTTTCTTTGCAGAAGAACTTTGCAGGGTGAGGTACACAGCATTGCAACCTTTCCTTATTTCAGAATAAATGTGAATAGGGGGTTAATTGGAAGGCTTGAGGTTTCTCGTCACTTGTCAGAAGGCTTGCATGAGTTTATTGACAGCCAGACTTAAATTCCAAAGAGCTGTTTCAGTAGCAACCAAATTTGCTTTTCGATGATTATAAATGGACATCCTCAGAAAGGTGATAGCTGTTCAGTCACACTTTCCAAGAAAGCTAAATTGAGTCAGAATTAATTACAGTCATATTCTTCTATCAGATGCAGTATCTTGAATAATAAGTTTGGTAGAATGCTCCCATTAAAAAAAAAGCTTTATCTGTTATTCCTTTTTTAATGGTAACAAGATTGTATAAAGGAAGCTAGGAAATCCACTAGGGATTCCAACAAATTGTATTTGGCTTTTCCTACGGAGCTTTAACTTAAATGGGAGGTATTGTTTCCACCTCACTAAGCTTCTAAGTGAGACTCTATACTTTCTCCAACATATTCTTTATTTCCTGCACTGCACAATAATACTGTCATTTTGATTAGCACTAGGGGTGGACACAAACCACATTGTTGTGGTTTTGATCATGGTGTGTGGCTCAACCACAAACCGAATTACGAAGCGATACAGACTGGAAGGTTGATTCACAAACGGAACTGGTTTGTATCAGTTTTGTGAACCCTTTAAAGTTTAAACCCCTGCTTTCTGCTCCTCATGGCTATTTGTAGGGAGCAGAAAGCAGTGTTTTAAATGGCTCCCAACCATTTAAACCAAACAGCTGGGTGGCAGTGAGCTCACTTCTTCTCAGCCGTTTTTCATGAATAGCAAAAAAGCAGGGGTTTAAACCCGTGCTTTCTGTTTTTCACAAACCACCACGACCTGCATCAAAATTTGTGAAAAATCATTCTGGTTCTTTCGTTTGCGAACATTGCTTCATGGATCATAAACCAGCCAAAATTCATGATGGACTTTACTTTGTCAGCCAGTTGGTGCCCATCCTTATTTAGCACCTTAGGGGGTGTTAAAAGCATTCCTAGATAGACAAGTAGAAGTTTTAATGCATAAGTTGGGGCAGGATTTTCCTTATGTCAATCCCTGACATTTATTTAAGATACTAGTCTGGTCACTGAAAGCCTAGTTGTAGTATTACAGCCCCTGTATGAAGGCTGCTGTAAAACGTTTCTGTGTAGTGGTGATCCATGTGACAGATTTGAGATGTGGAAACCCATCATTTGTCAACCAGAATAGTGCCGGGTTGGATCCAGCCAGATTTTTCATTCACTTACCCAATTACCTTCCTTACCACAATCCTCAATTCACATAGTTTTTGTCCATGCAGGTCCAGTGTTGCCCAGCATAGTCTTTTTTTGTTGGTCAAAAAAGATCCTGCTGTCCTTTTTCACCAACAGAAGAAGCTGGTTGGATCTAGCTCAATGTTTACATCAACCCTGTGCAACTGTAGATAGAAAGAACTTGACGGGCCATGCAGGCTGAGGGGGAAAGAATATTTCTCCTGTGAGCATGTGGTCGCCTGCCCCTTTCTCCCCAGACAGTCATCACAACCATATGGAGATAGGACTTTGAGGGCAAGCATTGTGGCTTCCTGCTAAGCCTTGGCTTTGATTGTGTCTTTAAAGAAATCAATTAAGACTTGGTTGGGGATCTTCCCCCCCCCCCTCAATGTAGGGTGCCGTCCCATCAACATGTGGTTAGAGAGTTGGACAGGATCCCTATTTTTTTTTTTTGAGTCTTGTAGACTAACAGACAAAACGTGGCTGATTAAAAGTTATTCATAATGATTTTCTGTGCTGCGTTAATTAAGGAGACTTCATGCATTTGGACCAACGCATACATTTCTTTTAAATAAAACCAAACTGCTACAGAAAACTAGTAAGAGGTAATTGCTGATCATGTATCTCTTTGTTCCAGACACTTTTATAAAAGAGTATGTATTATGTATGATGTGACCTTCAAATGTCATGAATGTGTTGTGCAATAAACTGTCAATATTTGTGGTTATAAGGTACTAGATGACTTTTACAATAATTGGAACAGCTATATTAAAAGCTCCGATCACTCAGCTGGTTAAAGGGAAAGACGCAGTCCAGTGTTCATTGGGGAGTTTCCTTCTGCCAGCACTTAGATGAAAAACATTGCAAAATACCTAAAAGGTATATTTTGATTTTTCTTATAAAGGCAGGTTTCTGAGGGATGCTATCACTAAAAAATCCTGTACATTTTAGCATGCATAATTTTCAGTCCAGGCTGTGATCCATAAGATAAGAGAAATAGATTATGTTGTCTCTTTTTTCTATTAAAAAGTTGTATAGTTTTCTGTAGTTGGCCAAACATCTCAAACCATACATATGTTCATAGGCATCTAAGATGTAGTGGTTAAAATGTTGTACTACGATCTGGGAACCCAGGTTCAAATCCCCGCTCATACCATGGAAGCTTGCTGGGTGATCTTGGGCCAGTCACACACAGTCACCTAATGTATTTTACAGGGTTGTTGTGAGGATAAAATGGAGGAGAGGAGAATGATGTAAGCCACTTTGAGTTCCCATTGGTGAGAAAGGTGGGATACAAACAGGGGTCATTTTGTAGAAAAAGAGGTGCAGAAGCTCATTAGCATAACTCATTAGCATAACTTATTTGCATATGCTAAACCACCTGACATCACTGGAAGTATGTCAGAAGGTGAGAGAGAGGGGGGGAGGGAGGAGGGAAGGAAGGGCTGGCAGAGAGGGGACAGTTACTAATCCAAGTCTCAGAAACACCACTATTCTGGGAGGATAGCTTCAGTGGGAGCTGAAGCCTTCAGAAGGCTGGCCAGAGGAACAAGGAACTTTCCAAGGGATGGGGTCATTTTGCTGCAGCCATGACACAAGCAGGCATTCTTTCGTGGGGGTGGCTGGCACCAACTCCTGGAGCTGAGCTCCCCGAAGCTCCTGCTCAAAATGACCCCCAGATACAAATAAGTAAAATAAATATGGAGAATGTATGGGGTTACTCGGTCCGTATGATGGACCCCTTTCACTTCCTTCCCTCAGAGGATAGAAGTTCCTCCATTTTTTCTGGCCTTTCACTGACTGAGCAGCCCAGGTAATGTGTTCTCTTCTCCCCTGAAGAAACCTTGGCTGTCCCACCCTGTCAGTAAGATATATTTTGCCTTTTGCTCAGCCCAGGAACCTGAGGGAAGGGATAGGATCGCCCTTTAACTTAAACTCTTAAAAATGACACTTAACATGCTTTTAAAATTCAAAAATAACAAAAAGGTTTTATTTAACATCAAAGGGAAAGGTCAGGTGAAATCAGGGGTTGAAATTACTGAGGTAAAACAAGTACAAGCACAGTTTTTTGATCTTCTGTGTCAGACTAATGAGAGATTCTTTTTTTTTCTTTTCAGAGTTACTTAGATCTTTATATCGAGGGGCTTTTGTTCCAGTGTTTTCCCAAACACTCTAGTGCACTTAACTTGAGTAATCGCCAACTCTTTTGGTGCCTAGATGGCTAGCACCCTCTTCCCAGTACCCAAACCCCTTCTCTTGAAACACCAGCTCTTTTCTTGAATTGTTCACTGACTTTTACAGTATCTACAGGCAGTTTCTAATCACACCAGAAAAGGGAATTCTGTACTCCTCAGAGATAACTTTCCCCATTTGACTGGGTAGGGAATCTTCTCTCTCTAGAAGCTCTGTCCCCTTTCCTTTAGCTTGAATGGGAGACTTCTGTACTACCCAAACTTCTTTGCCAACTCTCCTCCAGTTCTCTGTCTGTGTTCAAATTGCTTTCAGCTAATTCTGAATTCAGACCGCATTCAGTCAAGGTTGAAATCTGACTCTGTCAGCATTAAACCCCTTTTCTGTCAGGGCTGTTCACAGATGGTCTCAGTATACATCTCAGTTAAGGTGGGAATCTGACTGATTCTCCTCAGTATCCAGCTCTCTCAACACTTTTTTTGCTCAGCTGATGCCAACTTATCAGATTGCTTAGGAGAGCCTGTCACTCAAGGCTTTCTGGCTTTGTGAAGAATTAACCCTCCACAATCCTTTAGTTGTGGATATAGCACTTCTAAAGCTGCTGTCACACACACTCAATAATCCACTTTCAGTGCACTTTCCAACTGGATTTTTACTGTGTGAACTGGCAAAATTCAGTTCAAAAGTGCATTGAAAATGGATTATTTAGTGTGTGTGACCGCAGCCTAAGCCTCTTAAAAAAGTGCAGTCCATCAAACTCCCCAGAGCAAAATTAAACTCTTTTGACACATACTTCCAACTAGTTTAAGAGTGGTCTCTGAGCGTCCTTGCTCCTCTCAAAGGCTGCAGTCACACAGACTAAATAATCCACTTTCGATGCACTTTCCAACTGGATTTTGCTGGTTCACACAGTAAAAATCCAGTTGGAAAGTGCATTGACAGTAGATTATTTAGTCTGTGTGACCACAGCCTAAAATTATTTCTGCAGATGCAAATACCTAGTTCATAATGGGGAGGGGGGGGCAGAGAGAGAGAGCTCTTTCACTTTCTTCACCCAGCTTTTCTTCAATATTACGCAGCATAATTTTAGTGGGTTCTTGATCAAATCAATGCTGAACACTCCCTGGAAGCTAAAATGACTAAACAGAGACTGTTGTACTTTGGCCACATTAGGAGAAGACAAGACTCACTGGAAAAGACAACAATGCTAAGAAAAGTTGACAGCAGCAGGAAAAGAGGAGGACCAAACATGAGATGGATTGACTGAATTCAGGAAGCCACAGCCCTCAGTTTGCAAGACCTGAGCAAGGCTATTAACAATAGGATGTTTTGGAGATTGTTAATTCATAGGGTCGCCATAATTTGGAAGCAATTTGACAGCACTCTAGAGCCAGTTTGGTGTAGTGGTTAAGTGTGTGGACTCTAATCTGGGAGAACTGGGTTTGATTCCCCACTCCTCCACTTGCACCTGCTGGATGACCTTGGGCAAGCCATAGCTCTGAACCAGCTGTTCTCTCAACGGAGGACAGTCATCTTAGAGCTCTCTCAGCCCCACCTACCTCACAGGGTGTCTGTTGTGGGGAGGGGAAGGGAAAGGAGTTTGTAAGCCACTCTGAGACTACAAGTGAAGGGCGGGGTATAAATCCAATCTCTTCTTCTTCTTCTTAACATACCTACACTTGACTTGACGATAGTTAACACACTGAGTAGAGCTGGTTAATACCATGCAGCAGTATCCATAGATTTACAGTACAGTAGAAGAAACCAGATGCTTAACCAGCATAATGACTGTTACTGGGGGATGGGGGTGTGTGGCTTGTCCGTCATGAGAAGATTTCACCAGTGAGTCTGATCAAAGGCTAGAGATGCTTTCGAACTTTTCCTCATCAAAATCCAAACCACATATTGGAGCTTTGAATTGCCTGATCTTGTTTCTGAAGTGAAGCAAATGCTTTGTTATCCATCATTCACCAGAACTGGGTGTTGCCAGTCACTCAAATTTGCTGAATATTCAAGCTTAATACCCCTACCCAGAGAATACAGTGTTGACTGCAGCAACAGCCTCCATACCTGGTTGGGCTCTTACATTTCCTCCCAAGCCATGGTGGAACTGTCCTACACAGCAAGAAGTAGGAATGGACATGAGCCAAACCACAAAGCAAAACATGTCATGAATTTTGCCATGCTCATGGTTTGCAAACAAAATTTTTGCGATGGGTCTACTGTCACAAACTTCCATGAACTTTTAGAGCAGTTTGTGTGGTTCGTTTTGGTTCGTGAATGGAGCTGGAAACCCCTGCTTCCTGATCCTCATGAAACTCACAAAAACAGTTGAGCAGGGTGGAGGCACTCTATGCCACTCAGCTGTTTCAGACTTCCTGCAGTCCCATTAAAGTTTAAACTTTATGATGGATAACAAAGCTTTTCCTTAATATTTGTTTCACTTCAGGAACAAGATCAGGCAATTCAAAGCTCCAATATGTGGTTTGGATTTTGATAAGGAAAAGTTTAAACTTTAAAGGGACTGCGCAAGATAGCACAAAAAACAGCCGCATGGTGGGAGCACTCCCTTCCACACACATGTTTTGGGCTTTTTTTTGCAGTCCCTTAAAGGTGCTCCCCACCATGCAGCTGTTTTGGGCTGACTTCTGCAGTCCCTCAAAGGGGAGCGCCTCCCTGCTGCGCAGCTGTTTTTCAAGCTGTCTTGTACAGCCCATTTAAATCTTAAAGGGACTGCAGAAGATAGACAGAAACAGCTATGCAGTAGGGAGTACCTTCCCACTGTGCAGATATTTTTCAGGCTGCCTTCTGCCGTCCCTTTAAAGTTTAAATGTACTGTTCCAAGACAGTCCAAAACAGCTGAGCAGCTTGTTCCCCACCACTCAGCTATTTTTCAGGCTTTCTGTAAATCCCATTTAAAGGGACCATGGTCCCTTTCAACAGGGTTTGCAGGACCACAAACCAAACCAGTTCGATTCAGTTTGTGGTTTGGTTCATGGTTCAGCCACAAATCATGAACTGAACCTCATTTTCCCGGTCCGTGCCCATCCCTAGCAAGCAGCAGCCCAGGAGTCCTCAGAGGATGCAGGGCTGTTGCTCAGAGGTAGAGCATCTGCTTGGCATGCAGAAGGTCCCAGGTCAGATCTTCTGTATCTTCAGCTAAAAAGATTAGCTAGTAGGTGATGTGAAAGACCCTGAGACCTTGAAGAGCCTTTCTCAGTAGACAATACTGACCTTGATAGTCCAAAATAAGTCAGCTTCATGTACAAGGTGACATCCCCTGGGAGTGCCAACTGTCAGAAGTTACGTGGCAGTCAAAGGAATTATTCTGGCCAGCCAGGTGGAGATGCAAGAGTGGATATGTGTGCCTGAAGACATGAGTGTGTGGTGGCAGGGAGGTAGGAGCTTGCTGTCTGGACAGTGCTGGTATAAGTCTGTTTAGGATTGCACTGTAGGTGACTCTGGGCCTCTTTCTCCCAGCCTAACCTAACTTACAATGTTATTGTGAGGATAAATTGAGAGAGAGGACCATGTATGTATTCCTGGAATTTTTTTAAAAAATGGCAAGATAAAATATATGATTTTCTTATATGTTGGTTTACAAATGCATGGCTGAGGACAGACTGGCAAAATGAAGCACAAGGGAAGTGGGGCAAAAAGACCCGGGCTGAGTTGTCGCGGGGCTTTCCGTTTGCACTGCGTAGACTGATGTCGGACCATACCGGGGAGGAGGCAAAACAGAGCATTCACACTGTGGGGCAGCCCCTAGTGGTGGCGCCACAGCGGTGCATGGCTTTGGTCCATTTTGCCGACCTGTGCATGGGTGCAGCAGCCAGATCAGCGGGTTCACATTATGGGCGCCGCTTGATATGTTGCTTACTTGCGTCCACACAGCCAGGAAGCAGGAGGAACATGCACCCTGACGGCTTGACACCAGTTTCACCAGGTACCTTTTTGAAGTGCAATCAAAGCGCTTCAGGACCAGGTGAGTGTGGCACGGCAATGCCGGACAGCTGTGGCTGTCTGAATGGGCTCTCTTAATCTGCTTGAAAAGTGGGCCTATATCGGGCCAAACTGCCAGTCTGTCCTCGGCCCATAGAAGCGCATGTGACTGATAGTAGAGGATAAGAAGAGAGGTACAACATAGGCATCAACTACGGGGGGGCTTGAGGGCTCGAGCCACCCCTGAAATTTCCCCAGGGGGGACTGAGCCCCCCCCCCGGGAAAACGGAGCACCCTCCGCTGTGCCTCCCCGGGCCCTACCGTGCCCTACCGCCGTGCCTCCCCGGGCCCTACCGTCTCTCTCTCTCTCCCCCCCCGCCTGGCCACTCCATCTTCCCTCCGTCCAGGGGCCACCCTGGCGGACAGAGGGAGGGACGGAAGCAGGAGTGGGGGGGAGGCGGCATCAGCGAGGACATGGTCCCAGCGGGCGCGCACGCATAGAAGAGCCCCCCCCCCAGATTTTCCAAACTCGACGCCCCTGAGGTGCAAGAACTGAAATGCATGGCAAACAACAAATGTGCCAGTTCTGCAATTAACTTTAGAAATTCTTCTAATGAGGCCAAAATTCAGAAGGAGTTGTAACATTAAAGAAAGAAGGCAAACCACCCAGTAGCTTCCATCTGCATCAGGGCCATTCATATCAGCTCCAGATTTGGTACATTATAAATGTTGCTTTAGGTCTCATAAATTATGTTAAAAAAAGTTGGGAACTCAAGTTATTAAATTAAATTTCTGTTGTTTAAAACTGCTTCTGTTGATTGAAAAATTGGGGTGGGGGGTTGTTTAGTGTACACAGCAAATTCAAAGACTGGATAGGAGATTTTTTTCATATTGTTTTGTACTTGGGAGATAAGTTTAACAATATATTCATTAGGAGATACATTTCAAAGAGGGATATTGTGTTAGGGCAGGACAACGAATCATGAGTTATGGACTCTGAAAACCACCACCTTGTTGAGTGCTCGGTATACCAGTAAATACATCTGCTTTCCTCATTCGATAGGCATTGTTTGCCGAGTTACTGACAAATTGTTTCGAACATTTCTAGCTTCCTTTTTTGCATGCATGAGACTCTTTACTAACTCTCCGTCTAAGCTACTGACTGTGTTAGGGTTATGGTTATTTGAGGTATATTACTATCCTTAGCTTCCATGAGTGGTTTTTCCATACAATATCCCCCCCATCTGATTTGTTTTTAAAGGTAGTCCGTCATTGTATGCATACACTCCAAAGATACGTAGCTGAAAGCGAGGCAAGATGGATCATTTTTTGTTTGCCTCTGTCATTCAAGTGACTAACAGGGAAATCCAAAGTCTGTGTTTTTCACTTACCAAAAAGAGCATTTTGGTATAATCTTCTTTTACAATAACAGAAACAGGACATCACTATTTTTCTTCTCATTCGTAGGGCTTTCTTCCAAATTGGCTCTAAAATAGCTCTTTGTTTCAACAAATTCTTTGCCGATCCATATTAATGCTTAACAGTTGGACGTGACCATACATGGTCATTTTTTTTTAAAAAGCACTCTAAACTCTTTGATAAAATAACAAAGACAGCAAGTTGTTAAGAGGCCCAATACATTAGTAATTCTTTTGGAATATTTAATATGAGGTCACGTATTACATTCCAAAAGCATTGGTTATAAGCAAGTGTACTACCTCTGACCTTCGTAAACGTAGATATTTAGATGATGAAATAGTTCTTCCTTTCCAAGAACCAACACTGGATCTTCTCTTTATGTGTACGTGTGTGTGGTCCTTTTCATCCACACAGTTTGATTTGATTTGTCACATTTGCTTACTCTTATCAAAAGACTCGTTTGTACTTTTCGTTACTTAACAGTTGAATATCTGTCCCTTGGCGTTTGGAGTTTGTATCTTTCCTAATTTTGAATGTGATTTATTTCAAAGATTTATAATCCTGTCTTTCCACTGTTTGGATCTTCTTACAAATATGTTTCAGCCCTGGCTTCCAGATGTAGATTATCCCTGCTAGATCTTCCACATTCCACAAAGAATAGTAAGAAAAAGATAAGTGCGGACTTGGGTCTTCAGAGTACCCTTGATCACTTTTTTTTATGTTACCAGAAATGACCAAAGAAGAAATGTTTCCTCTTCTTACACTTCCACTGTAATCTGAGAAAGGGAACTTGCATTTTCACCAAGGGCATATTGTGGCTGGGGGTGGGGGGTGGGTGGCATCTGGTGCAGTAGGGTTACCATGGCATCAACTGGGGGGGGGGGCTCAGGGGCTCAGGCCACCCCTGAAGTTTTCCGGGGGGACTGAGCCCCCCCAGCAAAATGGGGCACCTGCCCACCAGCCTGCTGCCGCCACCGTGCCTCTCCACCTCCCTTGTTTGGCAGACAATGTCCTTGCTGCCACTGCCGCCGCCACAAGAGCCTCCCCCTGGCCTGCCCTGGAAGTGACATCATCACACTGGGGCCCTGGGAGGGAGGATGGGGAGGGAGCCAGTGGGTTCAGAGGAGTCAGCTGGCCGGGCGGGCGGGCCGGGGGGAGGCTCTTGTGGCGGTGGCAGCAGCAGCGGGGACATTTGTGCACACACACATGCAAGAGCCCCCGCCCACTGGTAAGTTAAAAACTCTACACCCCTGAGGGTTACCATGTCCCACCTGGCCACTGGCGAGGGATGGGGAGGGGTAGTAATGCTAGATCCAGGTCGGGAAACTCCTAGAGTTGGGGATGGAGCCTGGGGAGAACAGGGACCTAAGTGAGGGACAATGCCATAGAACCGACCCTCCAAAGCATCCATATTCTCCAGGGGAACTGATCTCTGCATTTTGGAGATGAGCTGTAATTCTGGGGGATCCCCAGGTTTCACCTGGAGGTTAATATCCCTATGGGGCAGCACCATGCAAAGTGGGAGGGAGCCTCTTGATTCCTTGCCTTATCTGTGTGCTTCTTAATCAAATATTTTGTTTGTTAGAGGCAATATCCATCAGATCAGGCCTGTACAATTTATAGCATCATAGAATCACAGAGTTGGAAGGGGCCATACAGGCCATCTAGTCCGATCCTCTGCTCGATGCAGGATCAGCCTACAGCATCCCTGGCAAGGGTTTGTTCAGCTGGTGCTTAAAGACTGCCAATGATCACCCCAAGCCAAATGGAGCTCACTAGGCATGTAGGCTTGGACTGCTGTCCTAAAAACACTTTCCCCTCCAAATAAAATGGAATTTGCCTCCCAGTAGACCTGCTTAGGGTTGCTCCCTTAGGCTGCTTGAGGGCACTTTCCTGGGAGTAAGCTCCATTGAACACCATGAGGCTTATTTTTGAGCAGGGGATGGCTTCCATAATAGACTTTTTTGCCTGTCTGGTTGCTAAGCACTGGCAGTCACCATCCACGGCTGATGGGCTGCGCTCAGTTTGTTTGGGCACAAGTTTTACAATCATGTACTACATTATAGAAATAGTTTTGGGGAGCTACGGAATGACAGTGATCTGTATCAGCGGTATAAGGCTTTTGCTATGTAACATGGAGGTCGATTAAAAAAAAAAAAAGATTAATCCATGCTACAGGATCTGAGTATACTGTGACTGAAAGCTGAGGGAACAAAGGAGGTAGCAGGGAATATTGGGATGAAAGTTATCTGCTACTTAAGCACAGACCCATAGCTACAGTGGGGCTTTTGGGGGCTCCACCTCCTTTCTTAAAGGCCCAGCCTTTTTTCAGTCATTTTAAAACATTTTTAAAAGGTGTGCACTTCTTTAAGCAGAGTGGGGTGCTGTGTTTGACTGATTGCTGCACTGAGCTAAGGGGTTGGAGTAGGTGACCTTTAGGATCCCTTCTAACCCTGTGTCAAGAAACTGGTCTCCTTCAATAGAATTTTTCTGCCTAGGTGTTAGCTTTAACTACAGAAGTCATCACCCCCCACCTGCTATCTTGTTATCAGAATTATTGCTTAGGCTGGCAGAAGCGATTAACTTGCATCAGCTGAGAACTGTCATCTAAAGTGGTTGACAGCTTGCAATTTAGAGATCTATCCTAGTAACAGCTTTCTATTGGCTAAATGGCTTTTCTTTCTGCACTTAGAACTTCAGCCCCACCAGAAAAAAAAAATTGCCCAACAAACCTCAAAATCCTGGCTATGGGCCTGCTTAGGCAGACCATGAGAAGGAGGGCCAGATGGTTTGCATCAGTGCTTAGTTCTTGTGGCCCTTCTTACACACCCAGGGAAATGCTGGTTGCCACTTTGGGGTCAGGCAGCAGTTTTTCTTCTGACCAGTGATCCTGAAGGGGTTTTTTGCCTTCTTCTGGGCATGGAGCTGGGGTTAGTGTGTGTGGAGGGGGGGGAGTATTTGTGAATTTCCTGCACTGTGCAGGGGGTTGGACTAGATGACCTTGGAGGTGACTTCCAACTCTATCATTCTATGATTCTATGATACTCCTTGAGTTTTGAAAGATGCGTAGGGATTTCAGATATTTTCCTGTCTCAGTAGAGATGCTGAGGCAGACCTCAGCAAATCATTTGGCCATATATTTAACTTCTGGCTTGGAGAGATGCCGGTTACTTATCCGATAGCACCCCATTCATCGATGGCTCTCTCTCTCGCTCTCTCTTTTTTTTTAAATGGAACTATAGTTTACTTTTCCTTAACAATATTTTTAACCTTCTTCAACTTGTCCTATGTTGAATGGGGGGGGGGGGGGGAATCCAGAGTAAATGGTAAAGTGCCCCAATAAATAAACACATTGACTCTTGTGTGTGAACGTATTGGGTATAAAGACCATGTGGAAGGCCTGTGCAAGAAAGCGGGCTACTGTCACCAACCTTTTCGTTTTCATTGATCAAAGCCTGCGGAGTTGTAGACGTAGAGCTATTCTTTCAGGTAGCTGGTACCTCAAGCCGTTCGGAGAGTGGCGTTAAAGGGGATGGGGGAGGGAGAGACGACCAAAGAAAACCCTCGACGCAGCTTTAAAGCTTCATGAATGTGTTCTCTGTGGGAAGAAAGAAGTCCTTCTAGGTAAGGCCCCGCTGGAGTAAAGCCGCTGGAGCGATCTACTGTATGTCTACTTAAATCTAAAGGGAAACTCTTCAGACCACCCACATGTTTTGTGCTGCCTCATTGTTGTGTTCCATTCACTTTTTCAGGGGGATTAAGTGCTAAAGTCCACAGCCTTGCAGCCTCACCAAAAAAAGAGAGGGAAAGAAGGGGGGGGGGGCGCGCTCAATTTTGTGTAAAGTGAAAATTAGTCTCTTAAATCTGCAAAGTGAGCTGTTTATCTTACAAATTTATTCTTCTTTTTTTTATTGGGCCACACATACCCTAGATAGGAAGATAAAAGAGAAACGTCTAACAAGCTGTCATTAAGAATGACAGCTAGCAAAACATAACTAGTTCCGTTATTCTGCACAATTATCCTGAGTGGCTTGTTAGCTTTAGTGATCTGTTTATCTGGGGGGTTTTGGTCTGGTTTTTGTTGTTGTTGTTGTTTGGTATTTATCAAAGCAAAAAAAAAAACCTCCAAAAATTACCAATGTTCAGGCAATGTTTTACACTTTCTGGGTGCTGTCTGTATGTTAAGTTTGAATGGGTCTGTGTAATTTCCCCCCCTCCTGTCGAATTCTGTGTACAATACCACATAAATACAATGACAATTAGAATTCTTAAGGGAATTCAGAAATATAAAATAGCCCCCCCCACACGACTGCTTGAAAGTCCACATAGATTCTGCATTATGTTACTCTTTAGTCCTGTGGATAATTTAAAAAATGTTACTAGCTTTCTAACTTGTACTTTGTTATAACTGGCTAGCAGTTCAAGCAGAGCTCTGAATGTCCAGGGAATCTTAGCTGGGCATATATTTATTTTGTTAAATCATTTTTATCTTGGAAACCAAACCCAAACTTATTCTGATTCTGTGAAAGTTCATGACTATCTGAAATCCTTTTAATAGACGTTTTAACCATAAAAAGTAACTAGAAAAGACATGCATTTTCATGTCATTTATTATCTAGGACATATATCCCTGAAATTCTCATCAGCATCCCCCCCCCCCCCCCCCCCCCAGTATTTCTTGTTAGTAATACCCTGGCTCGGGCAGAAGTTCTACCTCACCCAGCCTTCAGATCAACTGATTATCTCATGTCACTCTAAATACATCCCCAGTAACTCAACCAGCGGAAGATCATAAACAATTAATACCTACGCAGAGCAGTCTTTGATTTGTTCACTGTGATTCTCCTACACACAAATATGGGAACAGAATTCTCTTTCTCTTTTCTCTCAAACAGCCCTCTGGTCGGATCTTTGCCACTAACATAATGTAAAAAATTGTCAGAGGTTCCCTTGTATAGAGAAGCTTTGCTGAGGTTCATCAGGCCCTGCTCACCTCCTGTTCATTTGTGACTGTTGGAAAGAGAATTACCTGCACCCCATAATGGAATTCGGCAAACCACAACTTTCCGCAGGAAATATACCTATACCAATGGCTCTCTCTTACCCCACTTTTAGTAGAGTTGGATGAGGAGAAGTGAACAAGAACTCGTATAGAGAAAAAGGTCCCTCAGATCTTTCATGTGGTATGTGTTCTAATGTAGGGTTGCCAGCTTCCAGGTGGGGTGTTCTAGAGATCTCCCAGAATTACAACTGATCTCCAGACAACAAAGATCAGTTCCCCTGGAGGAAGGGGCTGCTTTGGATGATGAACTCTATGGCATTAGACCCTTCATGCCCCAAAACCTTTCCTCCACCTCCAAATATCCAGGATTTTCCAAATCCGGAGCTGGCAAGCCTAGCATAATCTTTCACTCTAATGTCTCTGTTCCTTTTAATCTCACCAGCCTTGGGCCTTGATTGTTAAATCTTATAAAGTCCAGTGAATATTCGGCAGGAAGAATTTGGAAGCATGTCTGTCCCAACATTGCAGAAAAATGGTCCGTATAACTTAGTATTTTCCCCTCTGGTTCCTTTACTTCCATGCCCCAGAACAAAGACCTAAGAAATAGGTAATGATTATAACTCTATTAAATATTTATTTATTTATTTCCCCAATTCTCCCCCAGCAGGGACCCAAAACAGCTTATGTCTTTCTCCTTTCCTCCATTTTACCTTCACAACATCTCTGTGAGATAGGTTCAGCCAAGAGCGTGCGACCAGTGCAAAATCACCCAGCAAGCATCCATGACAGAGTGGGGATTCAATGTATTTGTAATGCAGTGTCTCTCTACTTGTATATTTTTATGACTTTGATTTACTGATATATGCCAATAAAGGCTGACTTGACTTGACAGAGGGGGAATTAAATTCTGGGTCTCCCAGATCCAGCCATGGAAAGTTGGTTTAGATACAGCTCTCTTCAGGTACCTCAGAAGTTCACAGCTATACCCTAATATGTCACCCCAAATGTGCCCTGTTCCTGCCTTTTATAAAGCCTACTCAGGAACTAATCAAGGCCAATTCAGAAATACTATACCACCTAACAGTGTAGACAGGACAGAAGGAGGCACCAGTTCCTGTTCTAAGAATGGAACTCGAAAACTTTTTGTTTGCTTCCTACACACCTACACACGCATTTGCCTTATACTGAGTTGAACCACTGGTCTGCCAATGTCAGTACTGTCTGTTCTAGCTGGCAGTAGCTCTCTGGGGTCTCAGATAGGTGACTTTCACATTACCTGTTACTAGGGTTGCCAGATCCATAGGATGAGCAGGTGGGGGATGTGAGTGCACTTATTGGGAGCAGAGAGGGAAGAAACCAGAAATAAATGTGACGACGTAGGCATGTTGGGGACTTCGGGGGTGACGCTCTGATTTGTGGGCAAAATCTCTATGGTAGAATTAGCTTTTTATCATAGAGTTTTGCCCAAAAACAAGAGTGTCCCCCCCCCCCCAGTGTCTCTGAAATGTCTACATCATTTCCGGGTGACATAGGCACGTTGTGTTTATTTTCAGTTTCTTGCCTGTTTTTTTGGGGGGGGGGGTAATTTCCCCAGTTCCTGATAGTCCTGAATTGGGGGGAGGGGCTCCAAACCAGGGGATCACCCACCCCCCACTGGAGACTGACAACCCTACCTGCTCTCTAAGCCTTTCAACCAGAGATGCTGGGGACTGAACCTGAAACTTGCCTACAAAGCAGAAGCTATACCACTGAGCCACAGCCCTTCCTCAGTAGTGATTGACCAATCCTTCATTATCATGTTACTACAAATTAATAGAGATAACCCGCCCTTCTGCCCTCCTCGCTGCCCCAAGTTTCTGGGCTGCACATTGCATTAAATAGTCCTACCCTGTGAGGCTTGTACCTGCTTTCCAAGGGGACAGGAGCCAGACTGACCCACGTTGCTTGTGCATGGATGGTACGTAGCAGCTCTTAACACCACAGTCTACCATTGCGTTGATTGGACAGCATGATATACAAATTCTGTGCTTTAGGCCTGGCAATCTATATATATAGTACATCCAGGATTGAACATACAGGGCTAAAAGGCTGTGGCAACAAGAAAGCATGTTTATGTGCTGTTCCACAACAACTTATGATAGTTTAGTAAGCTGTTTCTTGTGATCTAGGTGTGAACAAATCAAGTAAATCGGAACTGCTGTTCTGTATTCCCACTGAACGAATGTGGCACCATTTAATTGTCATGATGCTCCTATCTAAAGCTGTAATTCGATATATGTGTATAGTCACAGGTTTTAAGTTCTAAAATAATCACAGATATTGGTTCATTACCACCTTATTGATTCATTAGAGTTGTATTGTTAGAATTCTTTCAGCAGCCCCTTGTGGGTTTCAAAGCTGGTTTTCTCCTATTCTCATTTTAACTGCACAACAGTCCTGTGAAGTAGGTATGCCTACAACGGCCTGGCCAGCCCAAGGTGGTCCCCTGGTGAGTTTCACTTCATAAAGCAGATTAAAACCCAGGTCTCCTAAATTCTAATCCGATGCTCTAACCATTGCCGAATACTGTTAAAGGCTCCTTGGTTTCAGTGTGAGAAACTTAGATCTGTGCTTAACTCGCTTATTAAAATTGATGGGACTTTAAAAAAAAAGGCTTCATTGTATCTGGATTGAGCTTTTTATCATTAGTAGGACTAGCAGTGGTAATGGAGTTATTACTATTCTACTCAGCATCTAAAACTTTAAAAAGGGACTTCTGTTTTGTTCTGTACATCCCTGCATATTGATTTAACAATGAACCAGATTTGAAGGGAGCAAGAAATACTTCTCTGTTAAAAAAAAAAAATGGAGGGGGGGGAAACTTTTTTTTTTTAGGATGAAAAAATACTTAATAAGAAAGAAGCAAAAAGAAGAAACCAAACCAGCTGCTGACACAGCTGTTTCTTTTCTTGTGTAATTCAGTTCAGTATAAAGGTACCATATGCTGCTTAAAACGACGATGGGGAAGATGAAATAATTTAAGAGAATAACAAGAAAATACATGAATTGTCAGCATTCTGTCAGATTTAAAGAATGAAATAGACAGGTGTAGTATTGACATGTTTAGCTTTTGTGTTGCGTTAGCAGTTTGAGTGAGAACAACTCCTTGACATGTGCTAAAGTGATGTGAGAACGTTCTCTGCGTTTCAGACGTCGGTGACGAAGCCGGGAGATCTGCCGGACTCCAGCAGCCAGCTTTGCTGAGAGACAGGAGCCTGGGGTCTGCCATGAAAGACTGTCCCTACTGTGGCAAAACGTTTAGGACATCACATCACTTAAAAGTTCACTTGAGGATACATACAGGTGAGACCTCTCTGCAGAGTTGTGGTTCCGTCCCTTAGGGAGGCAGGGAAGACGCAACGCCACAGGTGATGCACCTATGACATAGAACGTTTTAGCTGACTATTCCAAGGGTGCCATCCCGGGTAGTGTTACCTGGGACTAAGCACCGTTGAATATGGTGGGACTTAGCTCTAGGTAGGAATGCATAAACAAAGGAAGCCACAGCCTTCAAGACCCATGCAAGGCTGATTATGGTAGGACATCTTGGAGGTCATTCATTCATAGGTTACCATAAGTTGGCAGTGAATGGATGGCACATAACAGAGACTGTGCAAAAGACTGTACTGCAAGAGATTGAGCTAGGGTTGATTTCAGAGGTAGGTACCTAATGAAGCTCATCCCCGATTTAGAAAATGTGCAAAGCAGCGGTAAAGAGCTAGATTTGTGTCCAGTAGCACATTAGAGACCTAATTGTATGTGAGGGGGAGGTATTTGTCATTTCCCTGCATTGTGCAGAGTGTTGGACTAGATGACCCTGATGGCCCCTTCCAACTCTATGATTCTAAGATTTCTGGGGTATAAACTTTTGGAATGTCATTGTTCTCTAAGGTGCCACTGGACACAAGTCTAGCTCTTCTGCTGCAGACCGACATGGCTACGCTCCTCAAACAAAGCAGCGTATAACGAGGACTAGTGAAGACGTGAACATTTAGGAACACTTTGACACAATTAAACATGTGGCCCAATGAAATGCAATGGATTATCTGCAGTAAAGAAGAAGTCTGTGGTTGTACAGAGGTGTAGCAAAGTAGCCCACTGTAGTTCGCCATATGTGCCCTGATTCTCTGGTTTGCCAGTCTTCTAACAAGTGATCAGCACGATGTGTTGTGGCTTGATGCAATCTGGCATGAAGGATCATTAGACTTGGGGACTGGGATTTAAGGGTGCTTCGTTTTAGAAGCGTTGTACCGTTTGTGCACGCGCCAATGGGAAATCAGGGATAGCTTTCAAGTGTACTGCATGCAACAAACTGCATGAAGACGACCACCTAGAACTGCTAACTCTATATATAATGGGTTGGATCAAACCAGATTGTCTGCTTGTGGGAAAGGAAAGAGGGGTTCTCCTTCACAACCCCAAATGGCTTTGCGGGGGGTGATGGGACCTTCAAAAGCCATGTGGGACAGGGACTGTAGTCAAGAAAAGAACTGGGTGAGAATTTGTAAAAAATTGGGCTGGCTCCAACCCTATATTTTAGGTAAAGGTAAAGGTTTCCCTTGCTCAAAAGCCAGTCGAATCTGACTCTAGGGGCAGTGCTCATCTCAATTTCCAAGCCAAAGAACCAGTGCTGTGCAAAGACGTTTCCGTGGTCGTGTGGCCAGCATGACTAAATGTCAAGGTGCATGGAATGCTGTTACCTTCCCACTGAAGCGGTACCTATTTATCTACTTGCAACTTCTTGCTTTTGAACTGCTAGGTTGGCAGGAGCTGGGACCAGAGATGGGAGCTCAAGCCTCTGTCACGCGGCACTCGGGTCTCGAACTGCCAAACTACAGACCTTCCGGTCTGCAGCTCAGCGTCTCAACTTCTAAGCCACCGTGGCCCCTAACCCTATATTTAGTACTGCTTTAATTCGAGTGTTGTCAGGGTTTTTAGAAGACCAGTGATTTGCATCACAGCCCTGTGGAAATTACTCCAGTCAAAGCACATTGAAATAAATGCGAATAGACTGGAGTCACTCTGCATCGGATTGTATTGTAAATCGCCAAGTAAGTTTGTGTGCTCACATGCATTGAAAGTGTTCATCTTTTTCATATGGCAAGTTTTGCATTCAGAACTCAAGTCTCATAATTTATGGAAAATAAATAAATGATAGTAGATATTTCTGTAATAGTGGTGCTGTAAAACTTAATTATCTGGGAAAGAAAACCTGGCATTAAAAATAAGAAAGTGAATCCACAGAGTCATTACACAGTCTATACAAACAATATTTGCAAACTATTTTTAAAAGTGTAATAATATTAAAATAGATAAAGATCAATTTCTGTTAACTAAAGAACAAAGTAGTTCAAAATCATAAGAATATGCGAAATAGAATGCAGTATGTTGCAGATTATAAATAAGTATAATAAACAATGTAATATCACCAATTACAAGGGTTATTAGAAGTAAAAATTGACTTCTTATGCACTCAGTGGAAATAATTTCGTAACAATTCTTAAAGAAATAGTGCTCTGGCTTAGTTGTTCAAGACAACCATTTCATGAGCTGTTTATGGTCTGTGGAAAGTCTGGATATCACCGAGTTATTACAACCAATGTTTTTGTTGTCTTTCTGCACTACATTAATTCAGTTGATGTTTTTGCTACTCCCAGCTCCTGTTTGTTAGAAAGACTTCCAGCAGTTCTTACAGAAGTTATTTTCCTGTGAATACCTGGGTGCCATGCCTTGAACTGAGTCTTTCTTGTTCCATGCCAGTTTGGTGTAGTGGTTAAGAGGGTGGACTCTAATTTGGGAGAACCGGGTTTGATTCCCCATTCCTCCACATGCAGCTGCTGGTGTGACCTTGTGTCAGTCGCAAGTTCTTTCAGAGCTGTTCTCTCAAGGGCAGTTCTTGAGAGAGCTCTCTCAGCTCCACTCTCCTCACAAGGTGTCTGTCGTGGGTAGAAGAGGAAGGGATTGTAAGTCCTTTGGGTAGTGAAGGGCGGGGTATAAATCAAATCTCTTCTTCTGCCTATAGCTAACTAATCAAGGTAATATTCATCAGCAGGAGTCAACTAAGTCCTCTGTGAGACCCACAGAAGAATCTCTTAACATGGATAATCCGCAGTGCTCTCCTGAGAACAGTTTCCTGGGAGTAAGCTGCTTTGAACCCTGTCCCGGATGGCCTGGGCTTCACTTTCCTGCTTTGCCAGTTTTCCCCCTTGCCTTTTGTGATTAATGGGGAGCCCTCCCCACCACCCATATTGCTGGTACATCACAATTCAGTTGAGATGATAATCCCACCAGTAGATAACCCCCAGTTTCAGGTGCAGAATGGACCTGCATTGTTAGTTGCAACCATGAGTGGTGTTCTGTTCTGAAATTTCGGCTGATTAACTTGAAACCAAACTATAGAGATGCCCTGTAAATTGAGGTTGTATTCAATAAGCTCAATTCATGTTTCCCCTCCTCCAGAAATGAGTTTGACTATTGCCATTTACTGAAAACATTTGGAGGGGAGATGGGCTATATGAATAATTGAGGGGAAATAGTGATATGAGCTCCAAAAGGAGCAACAATTTTTTTGGCATTGCGCGTCTTTTATTCTTCCATTTTCTAAGTTGAGGCAAAAGGACCTTTCTTTCATTTTCCTTCTTTTTTCTCCCAATAACCCCCTCCTCCTCATCGCACCACTTGCCTTTTCTCAACTTAATGACATTCCAAACTTTTGTTGAAAATAATTGATTGAATTTAAATTTCCTTAAAAGTTTAAGAGGTAATGTTACAGTATAAATTTCCTACCAAACACTAAGTAGGGAAATATCCATTAGCGAAATTAACTACAGTTTCTAGGTAGCTAACAATGTGGCGTATACAGTAGGGCATGGCTAATGAACACTGCAGTGGGTGATATTTCATTATACAAATTAATGCTCACATTTTAATGGGAAAGTCACATAATGAATCTCAGCTTCACTGACAGCAATTAGAGACACAGATTGTCCCCTTCTGGACAAGACACTGTTTAGCAATAAGCAGCTGTGTAAAAAGTCTTCAGGTTTGCAACATATATATGCTTTGGGGGAATTGGTGTACAGTTTATATTAATGTACTGAAGCATCCGAGCTAAGGAGCATCCATATTCATTTCTCCCAGTATTAACTATGTAAAGACGTGTGGGAAGACTAAATAAATATCCGAGATAGGATTTAAATTCAATTATATAGCTTTGCGCACAAAAAAAAATTAACACACTATGCTGTCTGTTGTATGGTACAGCAGAAGGTAATCTAAAAAAAATCCAGACGACGAGGGTATAGAATCTCCGTCTACCTTTTCCTTTGTCTTTGATTTGCCTCTTTCTCAGCCACAATAGCAAACGAGGGAAGAGATTTCAGAATGCAACTGGTATTTCTGACAAACAGATGAACTATGTGGGGAACATGTGCTTGATCCAAAAATAATCCCACAGAACCTTTGATATTCCATTTGGTTTCAAAAGTGTGAAGTGAGTGATTAGAATGATAAAAGAAATCACCGAGTAGGAAGAGGCATAATAATGAACTAATTAAACCGTACTGCAGTCCTTTTAATATATATATATATATATAAATATATATTCATCCTGCCATTGATAAAATAGGTTATCGATAACCACACCAGTGATTAAAGCAGTGTTTTCTTTAAAAAAAAACCTCTTCAGTATTTGAATTTATTTGGAGAGACAATTATATCTTTATTTCATTGTTTCTCATTTTTTAATCAATTATGTTTTCTGCTGCTTAAGACTAATGTTGCACCTAGGTAGATAATGCAACAGTGTGCAGTACTGCCTCACATAGACTGCACTTTCACAGGGTGGCACATTGTCACTTCATAGATTAAGCGTAGGGGCCACCCTCACATTATATACTTGCAGGGCAACAATGGCTGCCCAGTAACAGATAGTAGTTTGTTTTTTTTAATAGAGGGAATTTAAGGATCCACTACAGCATATCTGCTAGTCATCGTGTTTCCAACTTTATACACAGATAAGTGGTCCTAAGAGCAGAACCGACATGGGGGCCTGATTTCATAGCCTGTGGACGAACCCTATCATGGTTAATAATGGGGTTGGTCTAACAGGCCAGCATGCATCCTTTATATTTTGTGGTATGGATGATTCGTTCAAAGATGCTGTGGAACGTAACAAAAACTTTGAGTCGTTCCCAATTGTTTTGTACAAGCATGTAAGCCATTATTCAGGTGAGCGAAGTTCAACCAATGATGTTTTTTCACACGTACCACCTTTGACGATATTTGCAGAGTGGCTGACTAGTGTATTGGGATCGATTCTGTTCTGTGTGTCCTCTGGAGATGCATCCACGTTTCTTATGCCCTAGTGGCATGATGCAAAGAGACTCTTGCAGGCAGAGTTAATTAACTCATTCAGCAAAGTGAAGAAAATCCAGTACTTCTGTTCAGATCTGCTGCTGCTGCTGAGAGCTCACTTTATCGCTGGATATTTGGAACACAAGCCCAGGGCACTGGTGCTATGAAGGTGCTGAGAAACCAGTTTATGAAGGCCATGGTGGTTTAGCTCCAGTTAGCTAACCTATCTTGCTGTGCTACAAAAAAATGTGCTTCTGAACAATATAGGAATTGAAAGAAAGATAGAAGCTTGTTCAGTTATCCATCCCAGAGTTGAGGCGAGGCATGTGACTAGAATAGGGAGGAATCTAGAGGAAAGGAAAGGAGGCTGCCTCTGAGCACTTCCCAGTGTTTCCAGGTACCCACCTCTAGCCTTATTGTGCTTTTGCATTATGTTCCCTAGACCTTATATCTAAATTAATTTCTCTAGAGCAGGGCCCCTCAATTTTGTCAAGTCTGCAGGCACATTTGGAATTCTGATGTAGCATGGTAGGCATAGCCACCAAATGGCTGCCACCAAATGGTTGCTGCAGCGGGCCTAGCCAAGCACAAAATGGTTGCCACAGGTTACCTCAGTCAGACATTTATTTATTTATTTATTTATTTATTTATTTATTTATTTATTTATTTATTTATTTATTTTGTACCCCACCCTCCCAGCAAAGATCCTTATGCTGTGGTGGCAACAGCTGTTAAAGCAAGATTATTAAAAAATCTTCATGGCCAACCTAATCTCCAGTGTCCAGTCAGAAGTCTTACTGGGCAAAAGGCCCACCTGGCCCTGTCTGCTTTCCAGGATACTTGGCAATACCAGGAAAGGTGTCAGCTCTTGAGGATCATTATTTTGTTTCTACTATTCAACTGTGAGAGGAGAATCATATACAGTGATCTGCCCCAACCTAAACCCAGAAAGCAATGGGCTTTATTGCAGTGTGAACGCAGCAAACCTGTTTTGGTTTTCTAAGAATCCCTTTCCTTTCGCTTGAATTTAAGAAGTGAGTTGGCTTCTGCAAGTGTGCCAGATAATTTGTCCAGGCGCTGTGCTTGGAAAAAATTATGGAGACAGTAATTCAGTGAGATAGTTTACTCTAAAACATTTAAAACATAAAGACACATGTGCCCCTACATGTTCCGCCATGTGTCCCCACGTTTGAAAACAGAACTGGTGCATGTGTTTTACATAGGGAGAAGCGTAGGCTCCAGTTACATGAAAATCCTTATTTGTCCTCTCCTTTCCCCAACCCAGGGGAGAGATGCACATTCTCTTTTGGATACACCATGTGGCAGAAAGTGAGAAACACAATGGGACTTGCTTTTCGCCAGAAGTGGCAACCAGCGGCAAAAACGTCTTCAGGTTCCTACACTGAGCCTCTCGCCTACTCCTGCCAAAATCTTCCTATAGCTTTCGTTTGCGATAAACTTAGAAATCTTGAAATGTGGCATTAATTTACAAATAATTTAGGAACATACAGTCTTTCAACAAGGACGTTCTTTCACACACAAGTGCAATTCCCGGTTTGGGGTCTTTGCGTGCGTGTGCATATGTATATGTGTGGAAGAGATGTACAAACAACAAAAATATTTTAGGGCATAGTTTACAGATGGCTTGCCTTGGCTTTTAGATTGTTTCTGAGGAAGAAAGCAGATGAGAGAAAATAGTTCCTTGTTGTTTAGGTTGCTTAGAAAAATAATTGCTGTTATTGACAGGGCACTATTAAAAGAAGCTTCCAGGACTGTCAAACTCTTGTCTCTTTCAATGACTACTCCAGCATTCAGGCCTGCAAGGGAACTGTAGATTGCTAACAAGTGTTCAGTATACATTTAAAGGCACATTTATCTAGACATATTTCTCTCTCCCTCCCCTTTCCCGGATGTATATGTGTGATTTTCTGTAAATATTTCCCATACGTGCTATGCCACCCAGAGTTCTTGTAAATCAGAGACAGCCGTACAAGCTTGAGCACTGAATTTGGAATATATATTTAATTCATGAAGATCATCTTATATGTTTTAAAACACTGCTTAAGCCAGTCCTTACTGTGTTGAAAAGTGCTTATTAGAGGTAAATTACACATTTTACTACCAGAGCATTAGAGGTACCATTAGTGCAAATTTAAAGCACTGCAAAAAAAAAAACACCCAACAACACTAGATAATGTTAATTTCAAACGCAGAAACTAAATATATTTTGTACCCTTTTATTACTCGTTTTCGCTTTAATTTTTACTGACTACTTTTTTATCTTAACTATATGTTCTTACACAATGCGATTGTAATGCTCCGTAATGGTTATTAATATTTTATGGAAACTATATTTATAGTTCTTTATTTGGAAACAATGCAGCAGGCCTGCAGATCTTTGAATCCTTCTGGAATGCTGCCCTCCAAATAATGATAAATTACTTGTGCAGAATGCCATTTGCTAATTATATCCATGATTTACTGCAGAGCAAGACTTAAATCATTCATTTCAGTCTTGCGTAACAGTGCCATAAAATTTTTAGGTTTAAAAATGGTTTCCATATGTATAATTTAAACAAATTTTTAGTGCTGTTGTATACAGAAAAAACATCGTAGTTATCAATTTGTTACATGCTTTATCTCTCCTTTTGCCCCGTTTCCCCCTTCTGCTTATGCCCCTCCTCCTCTTTGCACTTTTAATGATCAGTGTGGTGGAATAGTTTGGCTTCATTTTCATAACCCTTGCTTTTAATTCAACAGCAGTTTTAACGTATTAGGTTAAGAGAAAGATAGCTAACACTGTGCAGGGTATGACAGTTCTGGGTTGCTAGAAAGCTTTTTTTTTTTTTTTTTTAAATCAACTATTTTTTAATAAAGACACCAACATCAGAAAAAATAGAGGCGAAGAGTTTTGTTGTTTTTGTGTGTGACTGTTTTAGAAATGCAAGTGTTTAATGTTTCTCAGTCGCTCATCTTAAATATACCCATTTGTCTTTCAATAACTGCAGGTGAAAAACCCTATAAGTGTCCCCACTGTGATTACGCTGGTACTCAGTCCGCATCGCTCAAGTACCATTTGGAACGACACCATCGGGAACGACAGAATGGAGCAGGACCGCTTTCTGGGCAGTCTCAGAGTCAAGAACACAAAGAGGAAGCGTCAAGTAAAGGATCAATGTTCATTCGGCCTGAAGTACTGAGAGGTGCCTTCAAGGGTCTTCCAGGGATAGATTTCCGAAGCGGCATGGGGTCTCAGCAGTGGTCACCAGGGTTGCTTTCCACAGGAGATCATCCAGGCCACACAATTGGCATGTCTTCTGAAGTATCTCCTGACGGTATCAAGGGTTCTGACATATCTTCCAAAGGAACACGATTTTCTGAACTTGGCAGAACTTACCATAGCATGGTTGGAAACGGGGTGAATTTCCAAGGATCACTTCAAGCCTTCATGGACAACTTCGTCCTCAGTTCCTTGAAGAAAGAAAAAGAAATGAAGGAGAAAGTCCTAACTGATTGCCTTTCCACAAAAGCATTGATTTCAGAAAGTGGTGAGGACAAAGTACCCAGTAAACACAGAAAAACGGAAAAATCGCAGTATGAGCCTCTCGATCTGTCCGTGAGGCCCGATGCAGCCAGTCTTCCAGGCTCATCAGTTACAGTCCAAGACAATATTGCTTGGCATGGCTGCTTGTTCTGTTCCTTTACAACATCTTCTATGGAGTTAATGGCTCTTCATCTCCAAGCTAATCACTTAGGCAAAGCTAAACGTAAAGACAGTATTTTAGGATCAACCAGAAATGGTAAAGATCAACCTAGGGAGGCCATTGCTTCAGCCAATAAAGCCAGCTTGCTGCCCGCTTCCATGCAATCCAACAAAGATGCAACAGTTTCCAATCTAATTGGCCAGATGGACTCGGTTTCTGAAAGAATGAACCAAGGATCCAAGGACACGCCAGGAGAACAAAAAAATACTGCTTGGCCCGGACACATGGATTCCACTTTTTGTAATTTTGCAGCAGACTTCTACAAGCAGTTTGGCGTTTATTCTGGTGTCGTTGGAGCACAAAACTCTTGTACCGCTAATGAACCTGACCTAAAAACACAACCTGGAGATGACCCAACTCTGCTGCTCTCTGACTCTGTAAATAAAAGTGCTACTGACGACCTGTCAGACATTGCTTCATCTGAAGATATGGAGTCCTCCAAGGAAGAAACTGTTGACGACGATGACATTGATGCAGAATCTGATCTTATGAGCAAACAGTTGCCAACCCTAAACAAAGATGGTAGTGACAGAGGGGAAAACAGGCCAGGCTCTGCTGCCTCAAAAACTTCACAAGGACTAATATCACCGTTGCCACCGACGTCTGAAAAGTTGTGGCACAGTCAGAATCTGCTTTCCCCCAATGAAGCAGTACAAGGTGCAATGAAACCGGATCAAGCTCAAAGCCCACAGGTCCTGGAGAAGCAAGTGAACATGCTGTCGGTCCTAAGAGCCTACAGCTCTGATGGCTTAGCAGCCTTTAATGGACTTGCAAGTAGCACAGGAAGTAGTGGCTGTATCAAGAGACCTGACTTGTGTGGTAAGTTTTAGCATCCTTCTTTCAGACCATTTCAGAAAAAAAAACACGCAAAATCACTAAGTATGCCTAATTGTGTTTGTTAGTAAATTCGGCTTTCAAAATGTTCAAAAACCATGTGATGAAATAAATATACTGGGTTGGATCCCGCTATTTTAATTTTTTTTTCATTTCGATTGGCAAAAAAGGGAAGAATGACTCACACCAACAATTCTATGCTGGTGGAATTGTGGGACCTACATGGTCAAAGGCCATGTGGGACAGGGGTTGTGGAATGGAGGGAAATTGGATGAGATTGAGTGGAAAAGCTGGCTGGATCCAACCCACTACTTTGTTACAATGCATGGATCTCCATTGTTACGATGGTGTTCCATGAAAGCATATGTGGCCTTTATGTGTGGCCCTGGCCTTTTTTTAAAAAAAGAAAAAGATGCATCATGTAGTTTTAAATTAGATTAGAAGTTATATAAGATGTTTGTACTTAAGATTATGTGATCAGGATATCTGCTGCTTCATTTTTATCAGTTTGAATTTTTTTTGTTTATTTTTTGTTAAACTGACGTGGTAACTTGCAAACGTTTCAGCATTTGAACTGAGGAAAAACACTGGAGGCTCTCCCAAATCTAGCTGTCTTTCCCAAAACTCCCCCCCCCTTTTATGTTGAATTAGGGTATATGGAGCATGCTCAAGGATCTTATAAATCATAAAAAGACAGTGAGCATTTTCAGTACATAGTTAGATCTCTACAGGGATTTCCAAAATCACATATCCAAAAAATAACTTCTCATTTAAAAAAAAAAAATCAAAGCTAGGCAATTTGCTTATTTAGTGTCCTCACAAGAAATTATACAAATACCGTATCACCCAATTAATACCCTAGCTGTAGGTATTCAAATTTAAACATAACCCCACCCACTAAATATGCCATTGTCTTTGAGTTGATCCATATAACCACTTTCCCCGATGACCAATGATTTTTGAAGTGATGAAGTTGTGTGTTTTCCTTATCTACATTGTGTGAAGCCCCTTCCTTGTATCATGTTGTCCAGGTTATTCGAAGAGATCCATCATGCAATGAGCATGGCTATCACCGTCATTTTGGTGGCACAGAGATGTATTGCTTGTCCAAAGCATATGGCAGGTCTTGGACCCGTTAGCTCCAATGTGTTGTCACCATTTAGTGGCCCCTGAATTCAGAAAGGAACAGGCCGTCTTAAGCTGCTTTTTTGTTTTGATTTAAATCCTCTTTTTTATTTCTTGTGTGAGCTGCTGCCACACAGGCCTCAAAACACAGACACGTGGTGGGTTTTGGCTGAGTATCAAGCCCTTTCACAAAATTACCTATGTGGCTTTCAGTCATCTTTTGTTGGAAAGAGAGAGAAATCTGGTGCATACAACAGCCCCCACGCATTCATTGGGGAGGGAGAGAGGAAATAAGAGTGCAGCTCCTTCCCCCTACCTCTGTACGATTACCAGGTGATCTGCAGGGGCAACCACACATAGGAAGTGGCTATCTGAACCCTTCCTCCATGTTATTAATGATGCTCCAAAACTGCCAATGTTGGGGAAAGGGAGTGTGTGTGGCCATTCCTTCTGTGTGGTCACCCCTGCAGAGGTCAGGTGATCTCGTGGCAGCGGGGAGTGGGGCAGTGTACTCTCTGTCCCCACACATTCAGTAAACACATGGGGCTATCGTGTGTACCGGGCTAGAGAATCTCGGTAAATCTGTGTTTTAATGCCACGCTTCGTAGTCTTCAGGGATATCAGGAGCTGTTAGAAAAACACCACACTGATTTTTTGTTGTTTATACATAGCAGTGGGAATAACAAATGAAAAAAGGTAAAATCCCATTGTCCATTTACATGCTCGATTGTCCTGCCTCACTGATTATCAGGCATGTCGTTGCCCCCCCAAAACAGCATATGAGTGTGTCCCTGCAAGTCTAGCCCTGCCCAGCCTCCTTATATGTAAATGACAACATGTGTTTGCAAACATGCCTTTGTCCAATTCCCACTTCACACGACCACGTATACGCTTAGAACAGCATACCTGAAGATGTAACGTGTGAAATTGCCCCAAGACAAGCAGTATTTGCATCCAAACTCATACCATTTGCTGTGCCAGTACAGTATGACGAAGTAAAGAGTAATACCTGTATTGTAGGCTGATATGCCAGTGTCCAAGTGGATCGTCAGGAGAAATGGAATTGAGTGGTATCATCAGAGCCAGTGGAGGGTAGGGGTGCAAAATTCTAGGGGCCCCAGTCAGCCAAGCAAGGTGCCGTGTAGGGTAGCAGCGGTATACCTGTTCTAATTTTCTGTATGTCCTTCTGACTTTGAGTATAGGGTCCAGTGGACGTCTTTGTTGGATGGGGTTGGCCATGGTGGGTTTTGGAATTCCTGGGTGCAAAAGCACACAGCATAACATTAGCAAATTAGCCCAGAAAGCAGTGTGAAACAGCACTTGGTGGGGACGGGATAATGGCGGAATGCCACATGTTCCATTTTTGACCTTTTTCACGAATCAAGGTCTACCCATACAGCACAGCTCAAAACAAAACAAAAAGCTATTCAGGAAAACACAGTATTGCTGATTTGCTAAACTGGAAATTGTTGCACTGAGCCAGAGGTCTGTTTGATAGAAGTAAAAATCAGATTATAATAAATGTAAGGAGAATGATGCATAGAGTTTTCCCCTTCCCTCTATTAATTTTCTGCTGCTCTGAGGCGCAGGTGTAGAAAGTGGGTGTATGGATGGAAGAGAACAGTAACATTCCTTTTGCTCTGTATCTTCCCAAACTATTGTCATGACTGAAACAAATGTTCACCTTCTGGCTTCTTGATATTCAAAATGCCAGGTCGTAGTAGGGTTGCCAGCCTCCAGGTGGGGCCTGGGGATCTCCCACTTTTACAACTGATCTCCAGCTGACAGAGATCAGCTCCCCTGGAGAAAATGAATGCTTTGAAGGGTGGACTCTGTGACATTGTACCACGCTGAGGCCCCTCCCCTCCCCTCCCTGAACCCTGCCCTCTCCCGGCTCCACCCCCAAAGTCTCCAAGTATTTTCCAACCCAGACCTGGCAACCCCAGGTCATAGATAGGTGCAGTCCCACTGAATTCATCAAAATGACACATGTGTCTGTTTCCAAGATGCAGAGGAGCCTACAGGATGGCTGCAAACTCCGAAGTGTGTCTTTCTGAGCGCAGCACCAATAACTATGCGGTGCAAAGAATGTTTTCCAAGTTGTCAAAAAAAGGGTGTGGGGGGGGGGACCACTATGGGATTTCTGACAGTTTGAAAAATATTGACAGCTGCTAATGTTATGCAGATTAAAAGTCCCACATTCCCTCCTTTTAATAGCTATTCAGCCTCATGATTATAAAAAGAGGGCTGTCCAAAAAAATAAATAATAATCTTAAAACTTTAAAGTTTCCCGGTTCCTAATTTTGGGGCAAGACTTTGTTCAAAGTTTGAGAACCGTACTGATTTACTGGCTTTCATTTGAAGTGTTATCATACTAGCACCATATTATTGTTAATATTATTAGCGTTAGTATAATTTCACCATTTTGAGTGGTCCCACATCTCCTAACTGTATTTTTGCCCAGCAGATATATGCTGGGGGGGAGAGTATTGCATAAAGGCTGCATGCCAGATACATGAGTTGTATACGTAGTGCACAAGCAGAAACGTAAATGGACTTAGCACAGTTCCTCTTGTGTATGATCTTGCGCAACACCTAGCGGTTGCCTCCTTATATGTTACAGTGCTCGGAAATTGAATGCAGTGTCTTGGGCAAGCAGAAACACAAGTGGGGACACCGTAAGTTTGACCTACCCTGCAAGCACCTACTGCAGTCTTTTTCTTGTGCTTCCACTTGCTCAAGATCTCTAGCACAAATGGAAATTTTGCACTGGATCCAACCTTTTGTGCTCCCACTCATTAAATTTGAAATGGAATGGCCGCGGTTATATCCCAGATTGATCCCCTCCCCTGCCTTAATTGTACATAAACACAAATATACACGAAGCTGCCATTGACTGAGTACAACCCTTGGACTATTGCGTATGCTGATTGGCAGTGACTCGCCAAGATCCTATCACTCACCGGAGATACCAGAGTTAGAACTACGGACCTTCTGCTTGCAAAGCAGATGCTGTATCAGTGAGCCACAGCCCCTACCCAATAATTCATGCATCTCTACATGATGATGCACTCTTAAACCCTGCACAGACATTTTATGTGGACACCTAGAACAAGAAGGGGAAGGGGGGAAATGCGACCATGCCTCCTGGCTCCAATCCTCACATGTGTTAAGTACAACTTCTGAACAGAGTCTCCACATGATCAAGAATCTTAGGTTCCAGGCTGTGTAGAACAGACTATGCTCATGCTCTTTGTATGCGCAGAGAAGTTCTAGGCGTTATGCTGAAGCTAACATCTGTACCAAATTGGCTTGTTGAACAATGGCAACTCTCTTGTTAAGTTTAGCTGTGCATAGTTTAGCTTAGATGTTAACTAACTGGGAAAATTTGCCATCTGTAGTTTTGTTCTATCTATTGACATTTTATGTCATCCCATTGCCACTATGAATGTTTAAATGTGAGTGATTCACCCGATATGTATGTGATGTTGAGTAGTCAGCAGCAGTCTATTAATACTGGTGTCATGTTCTAATCTCCCCCTTTGATTAAGATTCTGCCATCCCAGTCAGACCTTTCTGACTCCCAGTTCAGAAAAAAAAATGTGGCCACTGGTTCATCGAGACTAGTCCACTTCTTTTGGGGTTCCTGACTTTATCTTTGTGTGTTGGGGGACCTCAGTTTTTGTTATCATATACATTCACCTTCATGACGGGCATGAAATCATTCAAGAATCAATGACACTGCTTGGTTTTCGTTTTGGGATGTGTTTAAGTGAGATCATTATGGGTTAACTCACATGCTGCATCTTACAATAGCAATTGATCCAGACTTGGTTTTATCTATTTTATCTTAGAAACCAATAATATGGATCAGGTTATATGCACAACATTTGTGCAGCAAATAATTTTCAGTTTTCCTTAAGACATACTTCCTTCTCAGACATTACAAAAAAATTGTCCAGGTTGACCTCTCCCGATCCATTTTTTACGCCATGTAGAACAAGCCGGGGGGGGGGGGGGAAGGACGACCTTTGATGGCAAACTGGTAATTACGGTTGCCAATGGTCTCTTCACCCACTGATGACCGCATTGTCCTGTGCTCTGTTCACTTTCACAAAGTTGGAAGGGGACACATTGATAAGCAAATGGGAGGACAATGTAATGATTTGTAGAAGTACCAGTTGATTGACTTGGTATGTGGACAAGGCAGAGCAAAAGTTCACTTTTTTAAAAAAAACCCAAGGCCTTAGCAAATGTCTCCGCAAAAATTCAGGAGTTCATGCAGTTTAATCAGCTTACTACTTACCGTTCCCTCTGTGGTTTGTTGCTCTCCTGTTCAGTCTAAAACAACGCTTATAGCAAGGACCAGTGAGATGCCTCATGTTAATATAAAGGATCTACAAAACACTATTCTGATGTTTACAACGTCAGTTTCAAATGCAATATGTATGTCACATGTTTTATGTATTATCCTGTCTCAAACTAGATGGTAGTTGAAGTAACCATATGATTGTATACGAAGTTGTGACACAAATCCACTGATCTTAAACTTCAACAGGCCAATTCAGTGACCACGTCCCATTTTTGTAGTGGTTTTTGCTTGGTGATTCCATGGTATGGTATGTCAGCTGAACTTGTCTCTCTATTGGTAAACTGATGTTTACTGGCCTTAATCAGATGTTATAAAGAGAAATTAAAAATAGCTTATAAAGCACCTTGTATAGATTCTGAAAGAAGAAAGTCAGACACATGAAAAGTCACTTCATGTCCAGCAAAAACACATCTTTTATATCAGCAGGTTTCTTTGAAGCTTTGAAGTCATGGTTCGTCTTTCATTAACTGCTATAGTAGGACAGAATATTGCTTGTATTTATGGTGCCATTTGGCCTTCCCTAACCAATATTGAGTTAGTATTGTAATATGCAAAAAGAGTGAGTCTTTCATAGGTTTCTCTACATTGTGGTTGTAAGCACACTCGAATATTACTGATTTGATTAAAATGTCATTAAATACCCCTTTAGAAAGGTAGAGCTACCAATGGGCAATAATTTTTATACCAAGTAACTGTTGCTGTGGTGGTGGTGGAAAATGCTGCCCAGTTGCAGCTGATTTATGGTGACCCTGTAGGGTTTTAAAGACAAACAGAGGTGGTTTGCCAGTGTAGCAATCCTGGATTTCCTTGGTGGTCTGCCATCCAAATACTAACCAGGGCAAAACATGCTTAGCTTCCAAGATCTGAAAAAATTGGGTGAGCTTTGGCTATTCCTGTTAGCTGCTGTTAGCATCTGCTAAAAACTTTAGATATGCTTTGTTCTGTGTTAGTTTATCAGTGGGCCGGTTTGGATAATATGGTGACACATGGTAAGGACTGGCAGAGGGAAGGGAGCTTGCTGTACCTTGTGGCCTTTAGTGCACCACCCATCCGTAGAACCAAGTGCACACATGTTGCCATATTTTCTGATCAGGCCCAAGTGCCTTCAAATACTAGATACATTTTAATTTTTAATCACATGTACACGTACTCCAGTTAAGATGATACTGCAGTACATGGATGTCCACTGGCTTTGGAAGTAGGTCAGATTGCTTGTGGGCAGGGAGTTGAGATGCGCCCCCTCCCTTTTTGTCACCACATGCTGGGTAGCCCTGTCATCTGAACTGGCATATTGTCATTGCCATGGGTTGACTCCCAGAAACACCTTGACGTTCGCTTCAAACAAATGAAAGAGTTTAGTGTCATTCTTCCTCTACCAACAGATTAGGTAACGATCTAACTTCGAACAGTGCCTTGTTCAGTCACATCTCAGGGCCAAGCTATGATCCATCATGACAGCCTGGTTGATTGAATGGGTATCGCAGGTCAACTCACTGGGGCTTTTATCACATGAAAAAGTGTATTTCGAGACAAGACAAGCTTATCGAGCAGTAGTTTAACCCTGTAGCTTAACCCTTTATCAACCTCATGGCTTACCCTTCATTCAGCCCCTCCTTTCAGTACATGGGCTTGGATCCAGCAGAATATTGACTCAGACAGAAGGGATTTTCATCAGTGTTCGGTGCCTTCCCCCCCCCCCCCGGTTGATTCCCAGGGAAACCCCAGGAACAGCAAGAGAGCCGGGTTGGAGTACTATAGTGTACTGGTAGCATCAGCAAAGATTGTCCCTCTCCGTCCACATAAATCTGGTGGATTCAAGACACTATGGTGAAAAAAGAGGGGCAACATCACTGCAGAGTCTCTCTCCAAGGCTTATTTTCCCCAATCTCTTTGATATGTGGCAGTCACAAAAGAACTATGGCCATGTGCTCAAAACAGGGCAAGTCCACTTCTTTCTTACAGCAAAGGAATTTGCTTCTTTTTCATGCCTGCCTAGTACCTAGGCCCCTCACTGATTATCACAATAGTTCCTCATAGTGCCCTACTAGTATTGTCTTTAGGAACAGTCACCCATGATCTGAAACATAAAGATGACTCACTCTTGCCAGCCTTCCTATTCTGCACGTTTCTTTTTCAGGCTTATTCACAAGTGTGGGGTGATTTTTTCCCTCTTCCAGATTTACTTTTCGCCAGGCTTCTCCGGGCCTTAAATCTGACGCAAAGTTCCTTTTTGTTAGAAATTATTTCTTAATGAAGTCACTCCTGGTATTTGTCTATGTTAACCGAGATCAGAACCTGGCCTGAGTTATTAAGGGCTTCAGCTGCTGTTGTGGATAATGCATTGCTATTTGCGTGGCAATCTCCAACCAAACTCATATGGCTTCCTTCCTTTTTTAATTAAGTCGAATGCCAGCCAGGCCAATGAAGTTTGCACTCCTGGATAAAAAGGGCCGGTCTGAGCCTAGCGTTGTATTTGCCAAATGGTTCGCTAGTCATTTCAGTACAAACAAATGGATGGTGTCAGTAAGTCTGCAAACACTGTTGACATTTAGCCTTGTTTATGTTACTTTCCTTTTTGCTGCACATTTTTGGCTCAAAAAGCTACTGTCGGAATCAACAGTGACTTCCTAAGCAGAAGCGAAGTGCCCAGTCTTTGGCTTCTCACACTCTTACCCCTTGCATTATTAAGTGTGGTCTTTTCCCCCCCTTTGTTTGTTTGTTCCTTGGCTATCTTTATGTTCAATATATCGTGTGGCCATCTAAAGTTACAATAAGACTCCAATTCTGTAGCGAGTCCCGCGCTAAGGCTGTTACATTTTAGCTATTCTCAAAGTTCATTTTTATTCCCCCGATTCTGAATTGAGATGTTGCAAAGCTCGCTAGAAAATCCGGCATTCCAAGTGTGCGTGCTCAGAACTGGCCAATACAGATTATGTATCTCTTAACAACCTTTAACCACCCTCTTGTGATTTAGAAACACGGTATTGAAAGAGCAGTGAGAGGGTGGATTCTCTTCACCCTTTACATGGTGATTTCATTTGCCCTCTCCTTCCATGCGGTAGGAACCCTCCTTCATTTTACTGATGGTAGGTATGGAACAAAAGGATCATAGTTACTCTAGATTAAATAACCGAGATCTTGTGTGTAGCTGATGGTACTTGGACCAAAGCAAGCCTTTATGCTCCTCCATGGAGTTCTTGCGACTCTGCCCCTCCCTGCCTGCAAGCACATTCCACTCCACAGTGCATATAAGGACACAGACACCAATAGCAGTAGATCCGTATGGTTCTTTGTCATCCCAAGCACTGCTGGTTCTTCAGAGAAGTAAACAGGTTTTAAAATCAGTCCTCAAATCTGAGTCCACAACCAGCACAGAGCTTAGCATATTTAAGCCCATCCATTTCGGCAGATGTAAGCTTGCCTGTGTTCATGTGGCCAGTGCACCCAGTATCTTAAAAACTAGGCAAGTAATGGGTTAAGTGTGATTCCAGTTGCAACGATGGGGTAAAGTATCTAACAACAGACGGGAGGGTAATGAGCATGCGTGATGGTCTGGTATTCTTTGGGTCTGTGCTATTTTGCTCTAAAAGTATATTTCCCGAATATGGAATATAAATGCCAATCCAAAGGTCTTCGAAATTCCGTCTGCACTGTAGGCTCACCCCGTGCCCTCTTGGATGGATTTGCTGGCATTCTAGAATAGTGGTTTGAATCTCATTGGAACCATATGACCGTACAGTTGCCCGTAGCATGAAAGCATTCCAAAACATGTGAGACTCTTATCGAAATCAGTTGAACTTGCACTTGAGTGTATAAAATTGCAGCCCTCAACCGGTCCTCCAAGACAGCCCCCCCCCTTTTAAAAATTATAATTTATGCAGCACCTTTTTTTTTTACACACATAGCCCTTTTCAGAAATAATATTGTCTTTGAAATCGCCATTATTTTGAAAATATTATTGTAAAAATGTGTTAAATTGCTGAATTTCTGAATTGCTGCTTTTTCCTCTCATGTTCCTTGATAATTGTATCATTGAGGGTCAATGTAAATTACCTGTTGCTCTGTTAACTCTTTAAAGCAGAGAAAGGGGGTTTCTATATATTTGTCAAAATGTAGGAATTAATATGTGTGTTAACTATAACATGTTAATGCAAGCAATACAAAATCAAAGGCTTTGTAATAATGTTCTGTTACATAGGCATATAAGTCTAGAGATCGGACTGCCGTTAAAAGTGAAAAACTTCCTTTTAAAAAGGTTATTTATTGTCATTTCTACTTGAGTTTTAAAATAGTTTCAAAATTTTGTAATACATTAGGCGGGAAAGAATGATTGTAGTTATCTTTTTTCATATTCTTTTGAGAAATGCTTCCAGTTTAATGTTGTACTTTTTTTTTTTCAATATTAACCAAGAAATGGCAGTGAAATTCATTGAACAAACACTCTGACAGCCACAGTTTCAAACCTGTGATTGAAGTGAAATGTGTAAACTTCTGCTGGGTTATCATGTGCTTTGAAATAGAGTATTGTTGGAAGTAATTAGAAAATATATTAAGGTTTCCTGGTAATGAAGGCATGTAAGTTTTAATAATTGTTGCTTTCTGAATAAGTGTCACACTTTATCTTTAAATGTATATGGAGTTCCAAGTTAGGTCACTTCTGAATGGAATGTAAAACAATACTAAAAACAATGCTTCAATAACTTATCTTGGTGTTGCTAATAAAAATTAAAAAGCTGTTAAACATTAGTATAGTTTGGAGTCATTTTGTTAATTCGCTTGACAACAGAACTGCCAGAACGGTTTTCTATCAGCTGTATGACAAAAATCCTACTTGAGGTGTATTTTTTACAGCAAAACAGAGCGGTGCAACCAATTGTGATTTCTCTCTCTCTCAATATCTTGAATGAAACGAACAATTTGTTAGAGTGAAAAGCACTAGCACATCTTTTGTTCTTCCAGAATGTAATAATTGGACAGTGGAACTGGAGTATCTTAAAGCAGGTACCATAGAGGACATTTTGGAAATGTTCCTCTTCCTTCACTGGTATAAAAATCAAAAGTAATTCAGCTAGGCTCAGTCGGGATAAGAGCCAATTTGGTGTTGTGGCTAAGTGCACGGACTCTAATCTGGGATAGCCGGGTTTGATTCCCCACTCCTCCACTTGCAGCTACTGGATGACTTTGGGCCAGCCATAGTTCTGTCAGAGCTGTTCTTGAAAGAGCAGTTCTCTTAGACCTCTTTCAGCACCACCTACCTCACAGGGTGTCTGTTGTGTGGAGGGGAAAGGAAAGGAGTTTGTAAGCTGCTCTGAGACTCTTAAGTGAAGGGCGGGGTATAAATCCAAACTCCTCCTCCTCCTCCTCCTCCTCTTCCTTCATACCCTGGGGATTCTGGTCCACCACATCACAAAACTTCTGGGTGACCCTTCTCAAAAAGCTGTGCTGTGGAAAGAACTCTCTCCGTTTCCCATAATGCTAGATCTTGGAAAAAACAGAATGAAATCAGTGGGCAGTAGATTCAGGGCAGAGACATTCCTTTCTATGCACATTAAGATATTTAATGTTCAGTAGCTTAGATTGCCTTGACCTGAATAGCCTAGGTTAGGCCAATTGTGTCAGACTACGGAAGCTCAGCAGGGTCAGCCCTGGTTAGTATTTGGATGGGAGACTACCAAGGAAGTCCAAGGTCATGATGCAGAAGAAGGCAACGGATAACCACCTCTAAACATCTCTTGCCCTGCAAACCCCATGAGGTTGTGATAAGTCAGCTGTAACTTGATGGCAAACAAGCAAAACAAAACTCAGAAGGCTTAAAATCCATCTTGCCCACTTCTTTCTATTTTGTCTAGTGGTAAGCCTTCCGTTTCTCAAACAAGGCTTTCCCCTGGCCCTGAGATCTTTTCCACTTGCTTGTACCAGCCTGTCCCTTCCCCAGCATTCCTTTCTTAATGTTGTCAGTTTTGAATAACATATTGGTACTTTTTTGTTTATGCCATCCAAACACCATGAGTCAGGACCTGACATTTGAGTGTTCTGTCTCATACTGAGAAAAATCTGTAGTTCACCAGTAGAACAATTAGATTATTTTGGAATGCCTGGAAATAATACACCATTTGTGAGATAACTGTAACATTTATCCAGACTCAGTGTGAGATTGTTCTCTCTTTTATTTAGACTGCACTTCCCCTCACTAAGAAACATAGCAACCCTAAAGAGATGACATTTTAAAAGTTAGAAGATAGTTGCAACTACAAATAAATTGTCCCTTTCGAAGGAAAGTAGCACTGCATTCACACGTCTTCTACAGAACTGGGAGAGAATTCTCAATCTCCCATAACCACACAAGCCTTTGGATGTACGTAATTGGTTGGATCCCCCCCCCCCCAGCTTTTTTTACTGGTGAAAAAGGGTACAAGATTAAAACCTAAAAAAGCTGTGAGGAATCATGGGACCTGCATGAACAAAGCCATGTGGGATGGGGGTTGCAGGAAGCAGGAGAATCGGATGAGATTGGGTGGTAAAGTTTACAGAATATATGGTTTCCTTTTTAAGCCTTCCCGCCATTTCTTTTAATCTATATTTTTATTTCCATCTTTACTCAGTTAGGGTTTCCAGCCTCCACGTGGGGCCTGGGGATCTCCCGCTTTTACAACGGTTCTCCAGCTGAAAGAGATCAGCTCCCCTGGAGAAAATGGCTGCTTTGAAGGGTGGACTCTATGGCATTGTACCATGCTGAGGCCCCTCCCCTCCCCAAACCCCGCCCTCTCCCGGCTCCACTCCCAAATTCCCCAGGTATTTTCCAACCCAGACTTGGCAACCCTATACTCAGTTTGATGGCAGAGTGAGGGTTTCAACCTACATCTTCCTGGTCCAAGTCTAATCTCTAAAGCACACTGGTTTTCAATATGCTAAGTGCATATTGGGTGTTTATTAGTTCTGCTAATCCACTAAACTTCTTGGATACAATGCAGTTTTCATAAGTTAGAATCTACCCTGAGTGAGCAATCACAGTTTCAGAACCTTCATTATCAGATTGAAGGTTGGTCTGAAAAAAAGCATGTTATATGGATCTTTGGGGTTGTGGGGAAATGAGCGATCCTTGAAAATCTAGCGCCTCTTCCATACCCTGACTACAAAGGTGCAGATTAAGAATATGTAGATGTGTTCATTTTCTTTATTTTTGTTGTCATCCATGTTTGTTTCCGATGCTCCCGATTTGTTTGGGGTTTTTTGTTTGTTTGTTTTAATGGCATTTGTACAGCACCGATACATTCCCATGCCCATTCTAGTTGCTTGATTTAAAAATAACATCCAAAACAGCATGAATTTAATGGGGGATATTCAGTGTGACAATGGCACAAAATGGATTCTCACAGAGGAGAGAGCCTGCTATGCGAGGAGTGCAGGATACAAATCCAATAAAATAAAATAAATAAAAATGAAATGAGGATTTGGGAGTCAAACCAGTAGACAGGTGAAATTCAGTAGCATCCATATATGGTCTAAAGCAGGGGTGTCAAACATGCGGCCCAGGGGCTGGATCAGCCCCCCAGTGGGCTTTTATCAGGCCTGCAAGGGACTGGCTGTCTCCTGCTTCTTTCTCTGGTTCTGCTGCTGGTGTTGCGTCATAGCTTGCTTTCCCAGACTCCCTCAATCACTCAGGAGAGATAGGTTGACAAGCTTCTGCTCCCTGCATTAGGCTGAGGCTCCCCCCATCCCAGGTTGCAACAGCACAGACATTTTGATGCAATAATTCAAAGCAAGAAGTGTCAGTTATCACTGTTAAATAAACAAAATATTGCAAGAATGCTAATGTTTCAACATGTTTTTAAGTAAAAAAAAAATTGTGTTTGTGTCCTTTTACAAAGTTTATATCTTCGTTACCTGGCATTACATTTTATGACAGACATGGCCCGCCCCAACGAAGTCCAATTTATGTCAAATCCGGCCCTCCATGAGTTCGACACCCCTGATCTAGAGTCTTAAATGTGACATCCACCCAAACAAATTGTGGAGGGTTGCCTGAATTTTTCACACTTCCAATTCTCCTGATGTTACCTCCAGGGCTACATGATTTAAGATTTGTCCTCTGTCAGCAATTTACATCCCAAACCTATGTGTGCATGCTCAGAAGCTAGCTCACTTTGAACTTAGTCCCAAGTGCTTGTGCATAGAGTTGCATCTTTCATTTATTTCAATTACTTCCTAGATTGTGTGGGGGTTTTTTAAAACTTTTCCTTTAGGATTTTCTGTCTGCTATCTCCATTTGCATGATTGGCTTATTTGTTGTTTCCATAAAGTGATATGGTTTGTTGGTACAGAGTTTTCCAGTTAGCCCAAAGGTCAAGAGAGGACAGCATAGAATCATGTCTTCAGAAGCAACTGGAGCCAAAGGCTGGTTTCAAGTCCAAATATTTAAGGCAGTTAGCAGTCTAACCAGAATATTGTTAGGATTTCAGACACATGTAGAACACTGACTAGAAGGGAATTACAAACGCTTTTGCAACTCATGAACACTGGCAGTCTGTTACAATGGCCGACCATTGCATTCAGCAAAGCTACAAGCTTTAAAGCTCAGCCACATCTTATAAAATGCCAACCAGAAAGTCTGCCTGGTTTCATCCACAAGATTACCACTAGGGCATTTGTGTATTATGTTACTGTGAATACCAGGTATTCTGATTGGAAATGTTTTGCTGCCTAGCTGCAGAATGCGGACTTTCCCTGTTTCTCCTTTCCTCTCTAGTTTTTTAACCCTTACTATTTGGATCCAGACTAAATTTTCTCTAAGCAGAATAGAACTTTCCTCTCTCCCCCCCCCCCAGCCCACTGATCTCCATGAAATGCTGCTCCTGGGGGTGGGGTGGAGGACCCTGTAGAATGACACCGGGGGGGGGCAGTCTGTAGCAGGAAGAGGGAATCGGTTTCATCTGGATCCCACTCAAACTTCTGGCAAAGTAACTGATTCTGCCCCTTTCTCTCATTTGTGCCTGAGCATCTCTACTTTTGCAGTGTGACCATCACATGATCCTACTATTTCCAAGAACCAAGACCTGCAACCATGATACCTTCTCCTGGGCAAGAGAGTATTTGTTGGTTTATCCATGACATGTCTGTCCCACCTTTCTTCCATGATGGAACTCAAGGCAGGATCCATAAGAGTTCCCAGGAGGCTTCCCATTCCGTCATTGACCAGAGCCGTATCTTCTTAGCTTCAAGAAGGTTATGGTATGTGCCTTTTGACCGTACCCTAGGACCAACTTTTGAGGGTAGGAGAATCACAGTCTGTTACCAATATATATATATATATTGTCAGTTTTGAATATGTTAATTTACTATAATCTGGGGTCCCACCCATTGCTTGCCATTTTCAAAGTCAGATTTCATCGAATCACTCTAGGTTTGGTTGTCATTCTCTCAGTGACCTTCATACCGTTTTAGCATTCCCATAAATCAACGTTATGGGTTGGATGCAGTGCAAAATTTCCACACGTGCTAGAGCTCTTGGGCAAGTGGAGACCCAAGAAAAACTCCGCAGTAGTCACTTGTGTTAAGTGAAACTTATTGCATTTCCACCTGTGTTTCCTCTTGCACAAGACATTCAATTTCTGTGTACTATAATGCACAGAGAAGACAATGCTAGTTGTTGCACAAGATCTTGCAGAAGCGGAACTGCACTGTTTGGGTTTCAGTTTGCACATCGCTGGATTCAAGTCAAGACATTTTTTTGATACAATATCATAAACAATGGCAGTAGAACCGGTCCTCTGCAATGGTGTATAGACAGTGAGGGCAATGAGCACCAAGAATAGCATAACCAGTAGCAAAAAAAAGAGGGTAGTATCATTTATCCCAAGCACCAAATTAGCAATTCCATCAGATCAGGGATCCCCAGCATGGTGACCACGGGTGGTGGGGTGCCTGCCAATACCTTTCCTGGTGCTTTTAGATAGTGGGTGTGGCTAGGTGGGGTTCTTCCACAGCTGGGCTTCTGACTGGCTATGTAGATTATTATAAAGCATCCTATCAAAGGTTCCCAAACTTATCTGGCCTATTGCCCCCTTTTCAGAAAAAAAAATTACTCAGTGCCCCTCTGGAATCTAACTTCAACAAGTGGAAAAAAAGATGTAGTTTGTAGATCTGCACCTGGAACGTTCCAGCACCCCCGAGGGGGCAGTATTGCCCACTTTGGAAACCAGGGCATCCTGTTAAACAGCTTCTGCCTGAAATTCTGGTGTGTGTGTATGTGTGTGTGTGTGAGAGAGAGTGTGTGTGTGTATATTTAGTTGCAAAACCAATGATGAAAAAAAACAATGGAAAAGTGAACAATGGAAAAACAATGGGGAAAAAAACAGAAAGCCAAAACCAGTGACAAAATATGAATGATATCTTTTTTAAAAAAGAAATTAAATAGGGACCCTTAGTTGTACTTTACTGAAGTTGTTACGGGAAAGGGGATTTGTTTTCCAAAATCAACTTGTTTATTGATTCCTCTTACTCTCTTTTAAAACAGGGATTTCTCTTTTGATTTCTCTTTCAAGAGAAATCAGTGCAGCCCTTTAGCCCTTGCAGTCATTTTATATTATGCACCACAAGGTGGTGCTGCAGCAGGCGGATAGGAAAGTCTGGTAAGACATTGCCTGCCTCTGAGCCTCTACAAAGTGACATTTCGCAGAACCTCCTCTCCTGCCTTTCCTCTCTTCAGACTTCTCTTTGATCAAAACAGTATCAGTCAGAAACTTATTCCAATTTCCTAAAAAAGAGAAAGAAACAGACTGGTGAATTTCAGCTGAACGTGGGTAAAGAGGAATTAAGATATTTTCTGTTAACACTGAACTTTGTGGAAAGAAGACATAAATGTGATTGGCCTTCTGTGATGGAGGATGGGACTTATAAGGCCAGAGACCATTGTGACGTAGATATGGAAGAGAGCTGGTAGGTCAACTCATCACCCTTCTTTCCTCCAAAGTACACTGTAACATGTAGATAAGGGGTGTCGAACTCATTTGTTATGGAGGGCCAGATCTGACATAAATTGGACTTTGTTGGGCTGGGCCATGTGTGTCATAAAATGCAATACCTAGTAGCGAAGATATAAACTTTATAAAGGACACAAACACCTAGATTTTTTTTAACATACAATAAAAACATGCTTGAAACTAGCATTCTTGCAATATTTTGTTTATTTACCAGTCTCTGATAACTGACACTTCTTGCTCTGAATTGTTGCATCAAAATGTCTGTGCTGTAGCAATCTGGGAGCAGGAGGGGGAAGAGCCTCAGCCCAGTGCAGGGAGCAGAAGCTTGCCTATCTCTCTCTCCTGAGAGAGTCTGGGAAAGCAAGCTATGATGCAGCAGCAGAACTGGAGAAAGAAGCAGGAGACTGATAGAAGCCCTCTGAGGGCCTAATCCGGCCCCAGGGCCGCATGTTTGACACCCCTGATAAAGATGTATAATGCACATTATGAAGTACACATGTTCACCCTGGGACCTATGAAACTTGCATGTTCTCCTCGGTTCCTATACATGTGGCTCCCAATTTAGATCATGACTGTGGTGTGTGGAGAGAAGGGACCTCAGCGTTCTCCCCCCCCCCCAATTTTCCCAACCTGCAATGAGTCAGTGGTGCTATTTGGCCTGTTGGGGTACATGAGTGTACATGTAGATTTCTGCAACAGGCCGACTAGCATACCTCGGGGATCACTGGGAACACAGCGTGGGGTAGGAGGGAAGGATGAACCTTCTTCTCCACACTTTCTGTAATTGCAGTCTCAGTTAGTCACTGGGATTGTGAGAACTGAGGAGAAAATGTGAGTCACATCAAAATTAGAACCACTTAGGTTGGGTGAAGTCTGCTTAGGCTGGAGAAACTTCTCTTGTTCTAGTCAATTGGGGGGGGGGGAATCACAACTATGACATGTTCATCGCCTCTCTCCCTCACATAAATATTGTTATTGGCTGAGAAGAATGGGTGAACAGATCTAGGCCTCAGAGAATGGTCAGGTGACAACAGGTGTCCTCTCAAACGTCCTCAACTTATTTCAGTGGTGCCCAAGAACAGGCTCAAAGCAACAGAGACATCGACAATGAATGTGTGCTGCTTGATTCGTACAACAATCACCAAACAATCTGCAGAGAGCCAGTCTGGTGTAGTGGTTAAGCGCGTGGACTCTAATCTGGGAGATCCAGGTTTGATTCCCCACTCCTCCACTTGCACCTGGCTGGATGACCTTGGGCAAGCCATAGCTCTGTACCAGCTGTTCCCTCAAGGACAGCTTGGGAAAGAGTTCTCTCAGCCCCACCTACCTCACAGGGTGTCTGTTGTGGGGAGGGGAAGGGAAAAGGAGTTTGTAAGCCGCTCTGAGAGTCTTAAGTGAGTGAAGGGCGGGATATAAATCCAATCTCTTCTTCTTCTTCTTCTTCATAATAATAAGCAAATTAGGCTGCCTGGTTTTAGAGAACAGGGAAAGGCAGCTTTACTTGGTTGACCTCTTAGTAACAGCCCAGAACTGTGTCATATACTTGGAGTACAGTTGGGTATGCTACATCTAGAGTACCTTTGAAATATATTTTAAACACTACAAAGGAGCCATGCCCAACTCTCCTTTACAGTGATATATATTAAACAATGAAAATTTAGTCATTCTGTTGGGGAAACGATGGTTGCTATTAACAATAGCAAATGAAGGTTCTTTCACAAATGTGAATGATAACGGTGGGAATTGTGTCAACATAGCGGATTCTTGCTTATTTGACATTTTGAGTGTCAACTCTGTAAGGTGGGTCACGTGACACAGACCAAACATAGTGGGGGAGGTGAGAAGTTCCTAGTTAGTTGAATAAAAATCTGAGGCACAATCCCCTGAGAACTTCTCCTATGAAAGTCCGATTCATTTCAGTGAGTGTTACTCAGAAGGAAGTTCCCCGTGGATCGTAGCCCTGATCATGAACACTAAAGAAAGAGCCCAGGCATTTCCACTCCATCCTTTCTCACCATCAGCTCCCCTTCTGTTTGTTTGGGGGAAATCCTGGAGTTTAATCAGAATTATTTACAAGATAATGGCCCATTGTTTGCAGTAAGACAGATGCCGTCTGTGGGAATTTGGTGTTTTATGCTTCATGCATTGCGCTGCCATTGCCACTTGCAGATGGGATCTCAGTGGTATTGGTGCAATCTCTTTTTAAAAGAAATTTAGAGGAGTCTTTCAATGGTATTTGGGGTTGGGGGGGGATCTTAAATAGGGTGGCAATCAGAGCATTTTTGTCTTGTTTTTTTCATTCCTGAAAGCAAGCCTTTCTAAGAGCATTGAAGAAGTTTAAGAAGAAGAAGAAGAAGAGATTGGATTTATATCCCGCCCTTCACTCACTTAAGAGTCTCAGAGCGGCTTACAAACTCCTTTCCCCTCCCCTCCCCACAACAGACACCCTGTGAGGTAGGTGGGGCTGAGAGAACTCTTTCCCAAGCTGTCCTTGAGGGAACAGCTGGTACAGAGCTATGGCTTGCCCAAGGTCATCCAGCCAGGTGCAAGTGGAGGTGTGGGGAATCAAACCCGGTTCTCCCAGATTAGAGTCTGTGCACTTAACCACTACACCAGACTGGCTCTTAGCCTAAACACATCAGAAAGAAAGAGGGTGAAGGAAGATGTGAGGATTAGACCAAATGCCTTCAGAGTCCCATTACATATATTGCAGTAAAAGTCCCACTAACTGAACCTTAATTATTTACATTTTTGGATTGTCCTCATATACTGTTTGCTAGGTTGTCTTGGTAAATGTAGATACCGATGTACCTCCCATTCTCTAGGACAGGGGTGTCACACTTGTGGCCCACGGGCTGGATCAGGCCCCTGGAGGGCCCCAACCCGACCCCCAAGGCCCTGGCTGTTTCCAACTTCCTTGTCCAGGTCTCTTGCTGCTGCCACATCACAGCTTGCTTTCCCAGTCTCTCCCAGTTGCACAGGAGAGATAGGTTTGCGATTGAGAGTGTCTGGTAAAGAACCGGCTGTGTCCTTTGTTAAGTTTATATCTCTGCTACCTGGCTTTACATTTTATGATACACATGACCTGGCCCAACAAGGTCTCATTTATGTCATATCTGGCCCCCATAACAAATGAGTTCGACACCCCTGCTCTAGGGGGTGCTCACAGAGTGTGGAGCTCCGATGTGACAACGAGATGGGGAGGCAACCATAGGTATGATGTGCAGCAATGCACATACATTGCAAAGTTGGCACCATGCATCACCAATCACATCTGGCCCCACCCACCATATTGTGCTCCCCCCTTTTTGATGCAGTGACCGGGGCCAGCCCTATGCAGCGGGAAAGTGTAGAGGAGAAAGATGAAACCGGATTGCCCAATCAAACCGGAAAATGCAGGGTGCAAGTTACTGTAGTATTTGTGTCTCTACACAGTGCATCGGAACCTCACCCCAAACCTAAAAGCCATTTTCCCCCGGCAGTAGTTGTGTCAGTAGGTGTGGATACTAGCATCTCCTCCTAAGGATCTACACATTCCTTTTCTTTCTTTCTTAGCAACAGTGCTGCAGACCATTTTCTGGTGTCCTACCAACTTAAGCAGTCACCTTATGCCCACGTAGATAATACGTCTCTGCACGATGCAGGACTGAGCTTCAATCAGTTGGCCCTCATCCAGTCAAGTCCCTCTTTTAACATCTTCCATCTCACCCCAATCAGCAGAAAAAGAGAAGCAGGGATTGGAGTCATCTGCCTACATTTCACTCCGGATCCCTGTATGACCCCTCTCAGTGGTTTCATGTAGATCTGGGGTGTCAGACATAAGGCGCAGGGACCAGAACTAGCCCTTCCAGGGTTCTTATGTGGCCTGCGAGCAACTGGTGCAAGGGAGGGAACAGAAGACTGCTCGGGGAGGGGAGATGGTTGAGCCACTCCAATTGTGGCTTTGGCATGGCTGAACAACCTCGTCTGCAGCAGTAAAACAGCATGGGAGCCTCTGCCCAGTGCTGCACTGCTGGCTTTCCAGTCTGCCTATGTGGCTTTTCCTCTACACCCCCCCCCCCAGCCCATGGAGCCTTGCAGTGAGGATACAACAACTCAGAGCTTATCAGCTCCTGTCCTTCTTATAGTTTATATCTCTGGTACCTGGAGTTATGTTTTATGGCACACATGGCCCAGCAAAGTGACATTTATGTCAGATCCGGCCCTCGTAGCAAATGAGTTTGACACCTCTGATGTAGATGATGAAAAGCATGGGAGGCAAGATGGAACTTCATCAGACACCAGAGCACATGTGCCGCTGTTCAAGCAGTGGTTTCCCAGAACCACCTTCTGGAGCCAATCTGCCAGGTAGGAGCGGAATCACCCAAGAATGGAAATCATCAATATCCATCCCATGCACTCAGTCCTGTACAGTGAAAGCTGCCCTTTAAAGTCCTAAACTATGAGTATTCCTCTAGGCAGTAGGAGCCAGGATATCTCATCTACCGAGTTGTTCCCCCATCTGTGAGCTGCTGCTTATTTGTGCAACAATATGCATGTAAATCGATGTGGGAATGCAAATTATATCCTCTGGATAGTTGTGGGGTTTCTATTTGTGAGATGAGAACTTATCATTAGCTATGAGGTGGCAGCTTGTGATATCTTTTGTGGCAGCAGGGAATGGTAACAGTGTATAGGAAATCCAACACCTCTACAGGCTCAAGTTTATAAAGAGACACATCATTTTGGAAGCATCACCACCAAACAGTCTGAGATCTTCCATGATGGAATGCAGAGCTGGCAAATCCTACAGGGACATCCTACAAGGGTTATGGATTACATTATTTGTTTAGAAATGATGCCTGGCCTAGTGCAAACATTTTTTAAAGAGATTTGTGGGACCTTTTTGAGAATTGTTGCTTATCTTTTTGAAAGAAGGGGGGGGGGACTATTGAGAACTTCTTTCAGTTCCCCAAAGCTCTACATTATCTTCAAGTTTCCTTTTAGATGATGTTCAATGGCAATATCAATGACTGGTTTATAGCGACCACATCGGGTTTTCAAGGCAAGAGACGTTCAGAGGTAGTTTGCCGTTGCCTACCTCTATGTTTTGACACTAGTATTCCTTGACTGTCTCCCATCCAAATACTGACCAGGGCTGATCCTGCTTAGTTTCCAAGATCTAACAAGACTGAGATAGCTTAGCCTAGCCTGCCTTCTTTCTCTCATCTACCTGTCTATCATCTATCTATCCATCCATCATCGTCCGCCCATCCGTCCGTCCGTCCTTCTGTCTGTCTAATCTATCTCTAGGGATAGTGGAGTGGTGTACATACTTCCCACTTCTCCACTTTACCTTCACAACCTTTGGTTAAACTGAGAGATATTAATTCAAAACCAAAGCTCATCCAGTGAGCTTCATGTCAGAGTGGGACTTTGAATCAGGAGCTCCCCACTTCTCATTCAAAACACCAACCACTGAACCACGCTGTCTCTTAACCCCACCCCTTTCTCCTGGCCTGTAGTGGTACTCTTTCTTTAGTTTTCTGAAGTGGAAGCAGGAAGATTGAAGTCCAGCTGTGGGCAAAGCCTCACCTTCAGCCAAGGCAATGACCCTTGCACAAGATACACCCAGTCATATTTATCTATTTATTTGATTTGATTTGATTTATACCCCGCTCTCCCTACCTTACCAGGGCAGGCTCATGAATGCTGTTAAAAGGAATCCCAATATTTGATCATTATCTCTAACCTGTAGCCATGGCTAATTTCTTGACACAAACATCTCATCAGTATTTTCAACATCTATGTGATTGATCTAATTAAGCAATTTTGAATTTGTGGAATACTTCAACTTATGTTTCTGACTTGCCGAACAACAGAGGTCTGTATTTTTCTCTCTGTATATTTTCTGCTTCCGAATGTTTGTTCAGTGCCCTGCTTATTTGCAATTTCTGTATTGTTCATAAGACTGTGGCTTTTTTCATGCCAATGGTTTTTATGTTTGAGTTATTGGTGCAGGCTAAGGGAAGTTGTGGGGGCTTGCCAACGTCAAAGGCTGCTGCTTGAATGATAATTAATAACATTATGGGACTGATTAGGTGTTCAGATGTCCCAGAATTGGGAATGAACTGAACTTGTTAAATTCAATTTCAACCCCCCCTAAGAATATCCAACCGATTGGGGTCTTCCATTTGCATAAAGGATGGGGGGGGAATCAACCCTGCGATATTTGAAAGGGCAACAGCTTATGAGAATCTGAAACACATGTATTTGCAGATTTTTGCAGAGATCGGGTGATAGAATCAGTCACATGGTTTCAGAAGAAAGCCTGGGATGGTTTCATGATAATATTTATCGACCTTTGTCCCATTGTATCAGCCTCTGCTTGAAACGTTGAATCATTTGAGACTGGGGATTACGTCTTTTGAGGTCCTGAAGAGCCATTTCACATGTGACCAATTACCTCTGTCAGGGAAGGGAGAACAAGTCCCACCTCTGTGGGTGGGATCCCAGCGCTCACTTTGAGAGGTCAATAACAGGGAGGGGGGGTTCAGACCTTTGTGCCTGTCACTCCCTTCCAGCCAGACCTTTTCTGTTAAAACTGTTTAAATTACAAACTCTCAATAAAAAGGATCATGTGTGTTTCTTTCTGAACAGGTTCTTTAAGGCTATTATGATAATTAAAAACATATGGTGCCTATAGGAGTCAGAGGGAAACCGCAGATGTACAAATTAGGTATTATATAAGGTTTCTCTTTTGGTGCCCTTTCTTAAAAACATCAAGCCACCAAAGTTTAAAGAGACAAAGTTCTCCCCCCTCCCCTCTTTTTTTCTTTTTCCGGGGGGTTGTCGGTAGTTTTCTGTTACCAGAGCTATTAAATATGCATACCTCTTTTCTTATACATAATCAGAGCAAACTCTCATGCATGGAAAGAAGGTGGGGGGAAGAAAGCCTCAAACAGCACGGGGTTGCAGTATTTATGGAGGGGATATAGAAACACTTTGTTTCCTACAAGTTTATTGGAGACCATGAAACCTTTTTGCATTTTTTATGATGTTTCCCTGCAAAGACACAGAGGATTCTATTTATTAAATATTGAATTATATTGAAATTGGACTGATGCAGCCAAAGAAGGATCTTTCTTGGTATTCTATCCCCCCCCCCTTTCACTTTTTTTCCCTTTTTGCTTTTAAAGTGGCATGTATACTCATATTGATTTCAGGGCAAATAGTCATTTGTTTTAATTTAAAAATGCAGAATTGATTTTGGGAAGGTGATAAATACTACTAATAAAAAAATTCAAAATGGGGATTTATAATGATTCCCTCTTAAGTCGATGGTTTAGCAAGCCTTAATGGAGAATAAAAGTAGATATATTCCAAAGTAGCCAGAGTTAATGATTATTTGTCATTTGCTAACACTGCAGGAATCTGACTGTCTTGACAGTCTTCAGAGAATATATTGTTTCTTAACGATCTTGGCAGCTTTGCACAGTTTTTTGGGGTGTGGCCCTGGCTGAATGGTTAGAGCATCTACTTTGCATGCAGAAGGTCCCAACGCTATCCCTGGCATCTCCATTTGAAAGAATCCAGTAGTAGGCGATGTAAAAGACCTCCTCCTGAGACCCTGGCGATCTGCTGTCAATCAGAGTAGGCAATGCTGACTTTGTTAGACCAATGATCTGACTCAGTAGAAGGCAGCTTCATGTGTGTACTTCACAAAATATACCTGGAGATTCCACCGTTGAGCTCAGGGTATGCCTGAAATGGCCAAGTTTTGTTGTGCAGTTTTGAGTGATGAAAACGTGAAAAAAATCCCTTTTGTTTTTGAATTTTTGGAGGGATGGGGTTGTGATTTTGTCATATGCATGCACAAATCTTTGGTTGGTTATATTTCCCTTGAAATTTCATTTACTTTCAGTTACTATAAAGAGTGTAGGTGCGAGGAAAGTTCACCTTCCAACCCATTTAGAGGCAGATACTCTGCTGAACCCCTCCCATCTTATTCAGAATGTCAGAGCTTCATGAGTTGAGATCAAACTGAGTAACAGTTGAACACTCATGACGGGGAAGGAGCTGATATGGCCTGTTCAGTTTATTTTTTATTCTGTATTTGACATTGTTAATTGTGTGCCTTGGTTTTATTGCTTGATTTCCAATAATATTTTTATTCGTTTGATGACATTTAATATAATTTTATATAACTTTATGCCATATATAAACAAAAAGGATTGGAAATGGCACCAGGAAAGTGAAACCAGTGCTAAAACCAAGATTTTGTGGGTCCACTCCTCACCAGGGAGATACGAAAGCGAAATGGGAAAATTGAATCAAACCAGCAGCTTTTGAAATTTGGCCTCCTTCCAATTTGGTGCTCATTTTCAGCTCTCCATGAAACCAAACATCAGCATGATGGAAAATGTCATGCTGCTGCTCTATCTTGGCCCTTATTTCTGAAATGTTTATCTGGAAAACATAAAGGAAACATCTGCCCCAGTGATGTAGTAGTAGTAGTAGTAGTAATAATAATAATAATAATACTATTATGTATGATTTGATGCACTATAACTTATTGATTTTGGATTCTGCTAACAAAGAAATCAAATTGGTCTTCTGTGCATGCATCCAATATGGCTGCAGGTATATGTATCTCCATTTGAACTCTCTGTTCTGGACATCCTGCACGTGGCTAGCTGAGCATGAGCAGAGATGGAGTGCCACCATGGTCTCCAAAGATTTGCCTGTTTTAGCTTCATTAATTTATTTATTAAAATATTAGCATCCTGCTTTTTGGGTATGGAAGGTACCCTGTCTGCAGTTGAAATCAACATAAAATCACAGTATGTTAGTTGCAATATGACAATAAAATAGTTGTGCCCACAATTAAAAAAAAATGCTCGGAGGAAGGCTAAAAAGTTGACACCAATGCTATGCTAAGTGTATCAATACAGAATCCTACACAATTCTTCTCAGTGGGGCTTACTTCCAGGAAAGTGTCCTTAGAATTGCACTGCATCGTATTGACCAGATATACTTCTTTCTCGTCAGCCAGTTATGTACAGAAAACTTGCAAAAAATGAAGGATTAGATCAGAAAAAGGGAGAGAATGTTTGTTTCTCCTCTATGACATGCCCACTTCACTGTATTCAGGCCAAGGTTCTTGGTAGTTTGAGGGTATGGCATATGAACATCTAGTTTATTTTTATGTACAGCTGATGGATACATTCTGTATAGAGTCTGGGTAGCAGCTGGAGCTGTTGTGCTAGTAGAAACTCAATAAATGGATTGCAGAGTTGCCAGGTCCTACCTGGCTGCCAGCAGTGGGACTCCCAATCCTTCCTTGAGTTGTTCTAGCTCACGTGCCGCAATGACATCACCCGGGAGTGATGTCATCGCATTTCCAACGTTGGGGGTGACGCTCTAGGTTTTGGGCAAAACTCTGTGGTTGTTTGGGCCTCAAAACCATAGAGTTTTGCCCAAAACCTTGAACATTCCCCCCGATGTAGGAAACACAATGACATGACTCCTGGTTGAAGTCATTGCACTGGTGGCACCAGAACGAGGCTTCTTGGGGGTGGGGCTTCCCCACTAGCTATAGCACATTGGTGCCCCCGAAACTGAGGGATCCCCTGGCCCTACCGGGGGAATGGCAAGCCTAACGGCAGTCGCCACTTGTGTTTCTGCTTGTGCAACCAATATCTAGGCACTACAATATATAGTGAGGAAAGCACTAGATGTTGTGGAAGATCTCATGCACTGGATCCCATTTCTGCATGTACATAATTGGATCCAAACTGATATCTTTATGTACATTTTTTTCTTACATAACCATACTTTGAAGAAACTCTGTCTTTAGAACATACGAGACATGTTGGCAGGGATCCTTTTGTAGAAAAAGAGGTGCAGGAGCTCATTAGCATAACTCATTAGCATATGCCACGTCCCCTGACATCACCAGAAGTGTGTCAGAAAGGGAATGCCAGTTTCAGCCCCATTATATCCTATGGGCCATTGAAATCAATGGCAAAAACTCATAGGGTATATGAGGGGCTGGAGGAAAGGGGGTTTGAGGGAGAGGCTCCAAACTTGCAGGGTAGCTGCTGGGGCCTCTCCTCGAAATACCCACTAAGTTTCAAGAAGATTGGACCACGGGGTCCAATTCTATGGGCCCCAAACAGATTGTCCCATCCCCTCCATTGTTCTCTACGGAGGGAAAAAATGTTAATTTTTTCCCTACCATAGAGAACAATGGAGGGAATGGGGGCAACCTGTTTGGGGGCCTGTAGAATTGGACCCCCTGGTCCAATCTTCTTGAAACTTGGTTGGCATTTCGAGGAGAGGCCCCAGCAGCTACCCTGCAAGTTTGGAGCCTCTCCCTCAAACCCCCTCCCCTCCAGTGGCTTTTAAAATTGACACCGAATTTCGGCGGCGAGCTGAGTCAGATTAGAGAATTTGATTCAGCCTGTGGCTGCCCTACTGGCCAGTCCTGAGCTGGCGGAGCTTCGCTCCACCTCGCTCCGGTCCCAACGGACCCCTGCATGTTGGTCTTACTAACTTCAGACATTTTCTGTGCAATTTAGGCTACCAAAACCAGTGTTTCAGATGAGGTGAAAGGCAAACTGTAATTGCATTCCAATTATACTATACATGTCTTTAACATGTAGTTTTCTCTATTAGCTGTCACACATGGCAGACAATAATGCTACCACTTGGGCTATCTGTTAAGCAAAATAAGTTTGCTCTAATATTTACAGCAAAAAAGCAGTAAATACTAAGGAACAGCAGCAAAACTATCTTAAAGACGGAAGGTCCCAGGTTCAATCCCTGAGATCTCCAGGATTTCAGGCCACACATGTTGAGAAAGACTTTGCCTAAGATGCTGGTGAGCTGCTGTCCAGGACTTATTCTCAGCTTCCCTCACTCTGCACAGTCCATGTAGATAATCTGTTAGCATACCGGAATGTTTTCTAATGGGAAGGAAAGTGGCACAAAAAATAGAAGGAAGGGAAAATGAAGGAGAAAGTAATTTAGAGGAGGGGAGAAAATAACAGAGGAAGTAAAATGACTGGGGGGGAAGACCACCTTAGACTAACTGACTCGCTCTCTCTCTTCCCATCTGTCTGTGTTCCTTATTAAACTCCATAGGCGCAGCAACTGCACAGAAATGTATGTGCCACATTCTCCCTCCCCCCCCCCTCACTAAAAAGCTACACACAGAATAGACCGGGTATATTCCCGTGGACTGAAATTTCAGGTCTGATGTTCCCTTCTTGTTGTCGAGATTCATGTTTTCTTCCCCTTGAAGTCTGTCTTCGGCTTCTTTACCATTTTTGCTCGGCTTCCGTATTTCTCCTCCTATACACATAAACATGCACACACACACACACTCTCTTTCAAAACTTTACAAAGAGTTTATGGGGAGGAAGAAAGGAGTCCCAAACTGCTTCTAATCCAAACGTACTTCTGGAGAATCTGGGTACGGGGTTCGGAACGACACTTCAGGCGTCTTGTATTTCTTTTCTTCTGTGAGTGATAGCAAGCTTGCTGTGTTATTTCGCATGTAGGTATTACCGTTTTAACTTTTTACAGAGGTAAAATAACACCTTGTCACTCAGCGCAAGTACCAATCACAAAATGAATTAATTGTAATAACTGTTGTCAACAGAACAAAAGACTTGTTGCTTTCCTAAGCAGATTTAACTGCCACTGATAACTATATACAGAGGTTCCCATTGGGCTTATTCATTGTATATAGTCGGAACATAATTTTGTCTGTCTTTCTCCGCATTTTGTTGTTAAGTGCTTAAAATTGGATAGCCCCCCCCTATATTTTAAAACATACTAATTAGAGCTTTTTTATTGTTTATGAAATGTTTCCTTTCAAAAATCCTTAAACATTTTAACCAGTTAATTATAACACTTTATTCCTTATTTGTTAAACAAAATTAAGTTATGGCTGTATTTTAGAACCCATCGGGCTGTGAACTCTGGGCAGACGCATACAATTTATATTTGTCTGCTAATGAAGGTTAAAGTTGGCCATTAAAAATATTAGTTGTGCCAGTACCCCCAAATGAGGCCACAAGATGCAGGTTAACCCCCAGATAAGGCCGCAAGACAATGGGTTAACTAGTTTATTAACTAATTCATTAAAATGTTATGCATCTGTTAAAGTTCCCACAATTAGTGCAAGTTAGTGGTAACAAATTTATTTATTTATTTATTTATTATATTTATATCCCGCCTTGCCAGCGGACCAGCTCAAGGCGGCTAACAAGCATAAAAATACTGTCAAAGGTTTACAATATAAAATAGACAGTTAAAATTAACACCACATCCTACACACAATATACTACAACAGATGGCAGCTTCAGAGTTCTCATGGCGAACAGAAGTGGCAAAGGGGTGCGGCCAACAGGGCCAGGGCGATGTTATCAAACCAGTTCCCTCCCCCGGTGGTGGCTCCTAGTTGAAAGCCCGGCGGAAGAGCTCTGTCTTACAGGCCCTGCGGAATTGCAATAAATCCCACAGGGCCCTGATGTCCTCCGGGAGCTCGTTCCACCAGTGAGGAGCCGCCACCGAGAAAGCCCTGGCCCTGGTACAGGCCAACCGAACGTCTTTCGGACCGGGGCAAGTCAGATGATGTTGGGTGCCTGACCTCAGTGTCCTCTGGGGCCTATATGAGGAAAGGCGGTCCCTCAGGCTACTATGGCTACCAGTGTTTGGAGAAAGATCACCCTGACTCCAAACTTAGCCAGTATTACCCCCATATGTGTTTACCCTCAGCGGCACAAAAAACAGTGTTGAGAGGTGATGAGCCTCATTTCCCTCCCCTCAATGCCACTCCAGCTACTAAGCGCTCAACTGATACTGCTCAGCCACCAAGAACATTCCCTCCCCAGCCTACCAGGCCGTTCAGACCAACGATATGCTGGCATGGAAAACCCCTGCCTACAGTTTTCTCATTTGCAAACTACCCAATAGAGCTGCTGTTGGCTCTGTTGTTAGAATCACGTTACTTATGCAGCTACATGTAAGTTACACAATGAAGAAGAAGAGAATGGATTTTATACCCTGCCCTTCATTACCCGAAGGAGTCTCAGAGCGGTTACAATCTCTTTTCCCTTCCCTTCCCCACAACAGACCCCCTGTGAGGTAGGTGGGGCTGAGAGAGCTCTCTTAAGAAGTGCCCATGAGAGAACAGCTCTGAAAAAACTTGTGACTGGCCCAAGGTCACACCAACAGCTGCATGTGGAGAAGTGGGGAATCAAACCCGGTTCTCCTGGCGCTCCTAACTACTACACCAAACTGGCTCTATGAAGCCAATAGCTACTCTAGGGGCAGTTTGCAAATGAGAAAAAAACAGCAGGGGGAAAACACTAAAGCTCCTTCTCCCAGCTGGCTTGGGTTGTAAGCAGAAAACAGCCGGGATGTGTGTGGACGGCAGAAATATCCCATTACACATTTGAAGTAAAATCTTCATATTCTTCCCCAATGAATACAAAGACTTTGTAATGTGTAGATGGACCCTCAGAAGGAAAAAAAAATCAAGAATTTCTTGATGGAGAAAAAGGGAGCAAGGGATCCATTGTGATCACCAAGTAGGCTATGCTGGCGATTGCCGGACCTGCATGGACAAGAGCCATTTGGGTTGGGGACTTTAGTAAGGAGCAGGATTAGGTGGAATTGAGTTAAAAAGTAGACAGGGTCCAATCCATACATTTGCCCCAATCCACAGAATGCCACCGGCATGCAGAAGAAGGTTTATGCAAGTATGTCAGCCCATCTTGGTATCCGAAATCCATTAAGGTGTAAGGGGGGGGACCCAGAATATCAAGCAACTATTGGCAGGTTCCTATCATCGCAGTCTGTAGCATATATCATCAGTATCCCCAAACATGGGCCTATTATGCGCATATTCCCCCAAATTTCACTTCAAAAAATATACAGATTTCCTCAGATTCCCCCCGCCCTTTTGCTGCCCCTCAAAGGTCACTCCTGAGCCCACATCAAGGTCATTCTACTCATTCTGCACCTTCCATCATCCTTTCCCCTTCATTGGTGTACAAACTCCATTGATCATTTTCTCCCTTGTTTTATTTATGTATTTATTTTTTTAAAAATTGACAAGCAGCATTAATCTAGCGATATGAGATTATCGCTAGTCTTGGATCGCTGGATTAAAAAAAATTAAAATAATAGGGGGGAAGTTTAAAAGGAGCTGTGTGAGGTTTAGTTCTCTACAGGTATTGACTTGAAAGGGGAATCAGAGGAGGCAAAAAGTAGCATCCACAGTGCAAAAAAAAAAGGGATTTCGGTGCTGCATTCACACACAATAAAGGGGATCCTCAGCACAGAATGAAACTGACATGTGATGGAGAGAGAGAGAGAGAGAGACTGGGATGGGAAGCCTAAAGCTTGGGGGGGAACCCTTTAATACTTTAGTGAACAATTTTTTTGGGGGGGGAACCGTTTGGACAGCCTCCAGAAGCCTAATATTAAAATGGCGACTGAGCCACATGGACCTTCTGCAAACTGCCAAACTTAAGAATTGCTTGGGATCGATCCATTTGGAGAAAAGAGTGCATTCTGTACAGGAGTAGCTTTAAAAAACTGCTAAGATTACAACCAGTGTGCAGGATCACATTAGAGAATCACAAAGAGAAAACCCGAAAAAGTTGCAAGGAAGGGCAGGAAATTAGTGTTACTGTGCAGCTGCACTGGGCATTGGCAAAAATACCATTTTTTATCAGTTTAGTGGCATGAGACTAAAAAAGCTCCGCAGAGTTTCTGCCAGAGGACTCCTCCCCCATACTAGTTGCAGCCCTGTGCAAAGCATGGTGGAGTTGCAGCCAACTTCACACAGGCATGCAGGCACACATACACACATGTTGCCAACAATCACAGCGTGCAATGCCAGTGTCAGTGGGTTCTACTGTGAATACTGTACACTCAACATGTGCCCCCCCGTATTATGAGATAATGTGACTCCCATTTTCCACAGTGCTTGGCAGGCCCATAGCTACAGTGGGGCTTCTCGAGGCTAGGCCCCCTGACTTAATTGCAAGGCCCCATGACTTCCCATCCAGCCCAGGGCCCCCGAGTGGTGGCAGGTGTGGGGAAGGAGCTGGGTATCCCTTTTATTTGATTAGCTAGTGCCCCCTAAGAAATTTAAATGCTCCCCCACTTTAAAAATCCTGGCTACGGTCCTGGTGCTTGGCAGTATGGAAAACAGGGCTTCACAGCTGCTTTAAAAGTCTTGTCAGTTTCAATACTGGTCCCCCCCCCCCTTTTGCCCGCCTTCCTTTCTGTTCCCTTTCATTCAGCAAACTAATTCTAAAATGCATGTGCAATACCTGAACTGTGAAGATTTAAAAGGAAGATGCTTGCTGGATACAACTTCATCAGCACAATAGGGCAATTGCATTATTATTATTTTTTTTAAAAAAATCTTTTGACCCCACCCCCCCCACGTCTCAAGTGACATTCCCACCCCGATTTAGAAAAGTGCATGTTCTTTAAAAAATTGTAACTGCAGAATAAATTCACCAGAGAAAAAGAATGGTGTGTAAGGCGGGCACAGAATCCGAAGTTGCTTAACGGCTTACTGCTTGGAAAATCTGCAGTAAGATGTGCGTGTGTTATAGGCCATGGAATCTCAGGGTGTGTTTGCCATATGGGTTACCTGGTAGATGAGGCAAGTGTGGAGGGTTCTGAACTGCCATTGGTTATTTAAGCACTTCTGTCCTACTTTTCTCCCACCTCTGGAGACTTGAGGTAGATTCCCAGATATAGAAAATAAAACAGAAACCTATACAATATGACGTTCTGGGATCCTCCATTGGTGGGATTTCAGTGGTGGGTGCTTGGATGGTTTGTGATTTAACCCCTCCTTCCCAGGACTAGAGACCTTTAAAGCCCTGTGATCCAAGCTACTCTGCCTCAGTTGCTTGCTGTTGATCAAAATACTGAATATGCACATACACGGAATAGTCTTCTGTTTTAGTACCAAAATCTCTCTCCTCACCAGAACTCTGTCCTGCCTTCCTTACTTAGGGCACAGTGCCAGATTTCCAATTGAGACCTCAAAGAAATAATTGCAAATTGGTGATTTCCTGATGCCTTCTCTAGCCCTGTTGCCAAATTCCTTGTGTCTTCTGGTCTCTGTGAATTATTTGTGGCAGAGCTCTTTAACTTCTGTTGTTTTTAACCTAACAAGCTTCCCCCTCCCCAAATCTATTATAAAATGAGTTATAGACTCCTTAAGTTACCTCCTACTTCTCCTCTGTTCTTCCAGGTTCTTCCAAGTACCCACAATTCTCACAGTTAGAGGAGATTTCTCCCCCCCAGATTACTTGCAAGTGATTATGGAGGGGGGGGGATCTACTCTGAGCTACCCTGAATGTAGTGGTGTAGTGGTTAGGAGCAGCAGACTCTAATCTGGAGAATAGGGTTTTAGATTTCACTCCTCCACGTGAAACCTACTGGATGATCTTGGGCCATTCACAGTTTTCTCAGAACTCTCTGCTGGCAGTGTACCTTTGGCTGGCTGTGGGCGAGGCACGCCACAGGGCCCATCCCGACTCCAGCCCTGTCTCTTGTTGCTTTTAAAAAACTTTTACTCTCTCATTGCTCCTGACAGAGTGCCCCCGACTTATTTGAATGCCCCGGAAGTAAAAAAGAAATCCTGGATACAGACCTGGGGGGCGGGTCCCTGGGTTGGTGGAATTTGAAACACGGTCATTTGGGAGGGGCATGGACTACCACTCTTTTTAAAACCAGACGATAAAAAAACCTCTTATTCTTGAAGTGTCCATAACACAAACGTGAAGGACTGGGGGGCGGAGGGGATCTTAGATGGGCCAACCATGCTTCAGTGAACCTGCTCACTTGCCCACAGGTATGGTCCCATTAGCTGTGCACCTGCTTTCTAAAAGATTTCTTCATTAAAAAAATCTGCAAGTTTAATATGTGATAAAGGAACTTCTGGATTAATTTGTAAACAGCTTCTTTATCAAAATAGCTTTCTTCCACGTCTAGAAAGATACACCAAAGGCTTCTTGAAATGTTGACTCAGAAATGGCGAAACTAGCTAAACTAGACCCCACAGATGCCTTCATTCTCATGCATAAAGCAAGCTAAATTTGTGGCAGGAAAGCGCTAATTAACTAATTTCACAAAAAAGAGAGAGAAGCTTCAGGATGGTAAGGAACTGTTGCCAACACCTTCCACACATTTTATATGGCTATTTATTTACCTTAATAATCGTGGAACGCAGTAGAGTCTCTCCTGCATTTTATTTCCGAAGCCTTGTATTATCTTGAAAGCACATACTTCAGAAAACGGGAGGGCTAGGTTCCTAAATACTTAGAGGGAATATGGATGACTGTACAGAATATACAGACATATAAGTTCTTGGTAAAATATGCCAGAGCTCCTCAAGAAAACATTTTCTGGTCATCTAGTCCAAGTCCCTCCAGTAGGGAGGTAGAGCATATGCTGCCCCATTCAGAAAAAAAATGTTACCTCTTACTCAAACTTCAGAAGCTTTCCTTCAGGTTTCTGAGACGGAGTTTAACGGTATGAAACTCCACATTTTATTTCAAATATTCTTTTGATAGAATTAAGATTCACTCGCTCTTTTTTTTTTCCCTGTGAAAAGCACTTCAGAAATTTCACTAGCCTTATCAAAATTTGTGAAAGCTTTTCCTGGTTATGAACAATAACCCCTTAAAGTTATTTTTCAGGGGTCCCTCGGGTTTCTGCTTGTAGCCTCGTTTTGTAACTTTCAAAAAGTCTCCGAGGAATCTGAAAATCAAATGACATAATATTGTTGCTACAGTGGTCCTTGGTATGCTGATCCAGCAAATTCCTTACAAGTGCAGAAACTCATACAGAGCTCCCCCACCAGTAAGGGCTGGTTCACCTATTGCAAAGAAGGAAGAAAGTCTGTGGGTACATTCCCTAGTATACATAAACACCATATCTCATCACAGTAATGAACAGGGCATCCACACAAAGAAGCCCCATACGATGGAGACCGTATGGAGTATAGGGAGGGGCCAAGAGCCTGGCCATCATCTGTAGGGCTGACGCTGGGACTTGTTTAATGAGTACAGGGACCAGCAAGTCTCCCTTTATCTCTCATTTGCCAAGTCACCCTTACAACAGATGCTGGGGGCTGGAAAAGAGAGGGAGACAGGGAGAGTTTTGCCATCTCTTTCCTCAGAATGTGGATGTTTCGGTTGTTGATTTTCTCCTCCTCCTCCTCTCCTTTTTCTTCTTCTCCATTGTTCTTCTTCTGTGCCTTCTCCTGCTCACACTGTGAAAGTGTGCCTGTGTTTTTCTATATTTGTACTCAAGACGTTTTAAGACCTGACAATAACACGTACTGGGAGCCCATCAGCCATATGTGAAGAGAAACATGGTACCCATGACCCCTCCCAATACGACCAGTTGCCATATTGTGTGAACAGAGGCAATACACTTATTTACCATGTATGTAAATATTTGCCTGTACCAAGTGTGGTAAATATACACATTGCCCTTATTCACACAAAATGGAAACCAATTGTATTGGGAGGATTGTGGTAAAGTGTGCTGCTATTACATGCAGTTAATGGGTTCCCGGAATTTGTGGTTCTTCTCTTAAATGCCTTTTGGGTTTTCCCCTCATCTATGCAAGTGTGCCATTATTGGTACTTGTTTGCAGGCTTAACTTATTTCTTCCACTCAGCTGTGCATGCAGCAAAATTGCCATTTTGTATTACAGTGACACATAACGGATGAAGGTTTGTTTACAGTGTTCAAGATCCAAAGGGTTAGATGTTCTTAAAATCTGATGCCGTACGATACAGGACTTATTCCAGGGTATGCAAAGAGAGACTGAACAGATGCTGCTGTTGTACAGAGCTAAAATGTGTTTTTTTAAGTATTTAGAAAATGTTAATGCTCAACTTTCAGTTTAATTTGAGGCAAAGACGTATCTGTTTATTTTGTCCTAATTGTGTTTCAAAAAAACCCCAACACAGGTTCCTATTTATGAAAGTTAACGATGTGCAATATTTTCCGACTTTTAAATTAGATATCGGATTCTTGCAATACCAGACTGATACAATAGGCATGGGAAGGGAGGGGTCAGACTGATAAAAAAAGAAATGCATTTCATGGCTTAGACCTTGTATGCCAAGTTTTACCCTGGGCTGCATTTTTACCGCTGAGTTATAAACGCCAGGAAGGGGGAAAAAGTCCAGGATTTATCATGAAAATGCTGACACCGTCCTAAGCCTGCAGCCCTTCTATTGGGCGTCAAAATAATATACTGGCCAGAGAAATCAGTTCATTAGTTAGTTATAAACAAAGGACAGCGATTGTAAATTACGGAGGGTATTTTGGAAGCTTCTACTATATTTACAGCATAGAACTCTGCAGTTTTTTTTATTATTAGCATTATTATTATTTCGGGAGATTGCGTTTAAGCATTTTCGGTTTCAGTGCCCATTAGCTTAAATGTGCCCAGCGGTTTTATTTTGTTTTGTTTTATTTTGGGGGGGGGGTAAAGTCTCACCAAACCCTCTCGTTGCTTTCTCTGTGGTATTGTCTCCTTTCTCTGTTGCTCATTAGAAAAATGTTAAAAATCCATTTTCATCTGATTAATAATAAAGCTGATCACATGTAACCTAATTTTCATTCACTGCTGCCCCTGTCTGTGGAGTCATATACAAAGTGACCTTTGAATCACCACTGGGCCCATAAAGCACAATAAGCACCATTGTCCTGTCAAAAATTGAAGATGTTTTACATCATTACAAAATTTAATGTTCCATCTTTTCAAATGCACTACTTTTCAAAGGCCACATTCCAATTGAAGCTTATTAAAATCAGACTCAAGTTTCCTGTGGTGGGGATGAGAAAGCGTTTCTCATGCATTTTGGAGTAATATGAATCACTCTTTTAAAACAGATATGGTTACATATTAGTTTTGAAAGGTACAGTAACTGCTGAGCCTCCACTGTCCGCAACAGTGGGGCTTTTGTGCTTATAAATCTAATAACGGCCTCTTGATCCCTTGTACTTCATCCGCCACTGTATCCTATTTACTTATGGATAAATCAGCTTGCTAAATAAAATTGTTGTTCAAAAGTTCAAGGGGTTGAATTATGGGAGTTTCTGGCTCAAAGATTCTATTAAAGTTTTTAGTAGGCATCTGTGAAGTCGCTGTTAACAGGAAGACAAGAAAAGAATCTCACTTCTTGCTAAACTCCTGCTCGGTTCATTTAGATAGCTGGGAAAGGCTCCCGCCTTTGTTTTAAAGTACAACGTAAGTACTGCTGTTTTAAAGTACAACGTTTAACCCTGAATTCAACCCTTAATCGTTTTTTATAGGTGAAAAATAGATAGATAGAGATGAGGAGGCTTCAAACAGCCATAGTTTAATAGTAGCCCCGTTCACAAGTTACAATGACCACAACTGGGTGCTTTCACACATGCTAAATAATGCAGTTTCAATCCACTGCAGCGACTGTTTGCAAGTGGGTTTTGCCATTTCACACAGTAAAACCCTGTTGCAAAGTGCATTGAAAGGGGATTGAAAGTGCGCTGTTTAGCATGTGTGAAAGCAACAAAAATGTTTGCATGTTACATTGAATGGTATATGTATGTGCATATGTCTGTTTGTAAAAAAGAGGCAAAGTTCATTCCTTTTTCAAATGACACCAGATACTAATATCTGGATAAAATGTGTGGTTTCAATCACATGTGCAGCTATCCATGTACTGAATGTAACATGAGAATTACTAAACCCATGTATAAAGAAAAACTAAGTGTACCCTGTACATGGATTGATTGCACATGTATTCTACATACAATCCATGTGCAGGGTGTACTTGATTTTTCTTTATAGGAATGTTAGTAATTCTTATGTTACATTCAACTAGTGTTATTCGGTTTCAGAAATTCACCTTTTTTTTTTAGATATAGCCATTGGTTTTTTTATTCTGTTATTTATTTATTTTTAAAAAGAGGGATTTCTCTTTTATTTCTCTTTGAAGAGAAATCAGTGCAACTTTTTGTAACTTCACCCCTTGCAGCGGTTTTATGCTAAATACTACATGGTGGCACTCTAATTGGAGGAAAGGAAGGTTTGGGAAGACAGTGCCTGCCTCTGAGCATCTACAGAATGAAATCCTACATTTTTGTAGAACCGCCCTTCCTGCCCTTCCTCTCTTCGAACTTCTCTTTGATTAAAAACGAAACTGATTAGAGACAGACTCCAGATTCCTGAAAAGAGGAAAATAAATGGATTGCTGGATTTCAGGGAGAAATTAGGTAAAGAGGAATGTGGAGCATGTCTCTTAATGGCTGAGGACAGACTGGCAATCTGGAGCGAGATGAATGCGGAGGAAACTGCTGCGGGGGAAAAACTCCACGGGGCTGGCCGTTCATACCGGCCGGTGTATTGCGCAACGGTGCCGATACGGAGCGTTCAGACTGCTGTGGAGTGGCTCCACGTGGGCCGGGCTCCGCAGCTCGTGATAGGGCTGTTTTGGCAATTTGCGCATGTGCGCATGTGCGCTCATGCGCAAACTGGCAAAACGCCGCGTTCACACTGCTGCCTCTGCTTGCCTCCCACCTTCTTCTGGTTCATACTGCCTGGAAGTGGGAGGCAAGCGCAAGACGGCCCCTGGACACCGGTTTCTCCTGGTGTCCTGTAAAAGCGGATGGAAAGCGAGTGGGAGACGGGTAAGTGCGAAATGGAGCCGACGGACAGATGCGCATGTCTGAATGCGCTCCCTTCTTCCACTTCCAACGCGGGGCTGTCCCGCTTTACATTGCCAGTCTGTCCTCAGCCAATGAGGCTACATTCAACACTCATGTGTGATTTAAGCCTCACAGCAATTCCATTCCTGGTTCCTGGTTTCATTGGTAAAATAAACCCGTTGGCTCTTCCTTACAAGCTGATCAGGGTTTCCAACCTCCAGCTTACACCTGAAATTCTCCTGCTATTACAGTTGACCTCCAGATGACCAAGACCAGCTCCCCTAGAGAAAATGGCTGCTTAGGAGGATGGATTCTATGGGGTTATTCCTTGCTGAAGTCCCTCCCCTCCCCAAACCCCACCATCCCCAGGCTCCACTCTCAAAACTTCCAAGTATTTTCCAACCCAGAGCTGGCAACCTTAAAGCAGATGCATGCACGCACATGCAGGACATGCGTGTGTTCTCTGTGTCGTATGAACAGGGCTAACAAATTGCAATGCTTCGAATACATTACAGCACCTTGCAATATATAGTTACAAGCGATTTCAGCTACACTCTCATTTGTATGTTTATTTTTGTGGCTGTGCGATTTGCTTTATCAATATGTTGGCCTGTACCACTCTGATCCACTGTGGTGTGGTCCTCCCCCTTTAAGTTTACCAACTTCCGGGCAGGGTCTGGAGTTGTCCTAGAATAAGGTAATAAAGAAAGCCTCTCACATTGATCCCATGCCTGAGAACAGGAACGCTACCATTATTTCCCAGGTATTCTAGGATGCCTGATCTTTTCCTGAATTTGGAACTGCAGTCCTCCACTTTTTTTTTTTAAAGATTTCTCTGTATATTAAAAACCAGCTTATCAGAGAGGTGGATAACTTTGTCTCTCTTGTGTTAGTTTTTAGCGTGCAGCAAGTGTATATTCAAAAATGAGAACCCACATGCAGTCCAATGAAGGAGATGCTTTAACTCACAAAGTTGCTGAATTGGGTAGGTTGGCTCTGATTGGTGTTTCTAAAACCATCACATCCTGCATCTTTGGATCATTTGAATCAACCCTGAATGTAATATGAAATAACAACTGGTCTAGCCTAGGTCTATTGTGCATGGGTGCTTCCCCTCACTTTCACTGTGCATGTCCACCAGGTTTTCGTTGATCGTTCTGCATCAATTTTCCTCCGTTCAGTGCTCAGTTCGCTTTCTGGTCGCTGTTTCCTCGGGTTTTCTGAGAATGCTTTTGTGATGATTTGCCCCTTGTTTCACTTCCAAGCCAAAGATAATTCAAAACCATGCAAATTCCCTTGGATTTTTCCCAGCCTTTTGCCACCGCTTAAAGGTCATTTCCTGCTCACATCAAGGTTGTTCCGCCCACTTGGCATCTTCCATCATCCTCCCCCCTTCATTGGTGTACAAGCTCCATTTCCCCCTCATTTCTAATTTAAATTTTTTTTAAACAAGTGGCATGAGTCTAGGTATATGTGCTGTCTTGACTGGTTGCCACAGAGATTACACACTATAAGCTGGAAACACAGTCCGGAGTCAAGGTAAATAACAAAGCCAAAGGTCGGATAGCCAGGAAGTCAATTCAAGGTTTCAAGGACAAGGAGCAGCTGCTACACACATGTGTGTGTTTTTTTTAATTGTAGTTGCAGAATAAACATATTGGCGGAAAAAGAATTGTGTGTAAGGTGGTCATGGAATCTAGAGTCAAGATTAAGCCCTGACCAGATCTCATCAGATCTCGGAAGCTAAGCAGGGTTGCCTCTGGCAAGTACTCAGATGGGAGACCTCCTTGAAATACCAGAGGCAAAAGGCAGGGGCAGGCTTTACTCAGCCACCTCTCTGAATATCCTCCAGGCCCCCAGTAGGGGTCAGTCACCAGAGGTCACTGTGACTTTCAGGTGCATACACATACAAACATGCACATATAAAACCCAGAAAAAATACCAAAGTCAAGATTAAAGGCTTACTGCTCTGAAAATCTGCAGTAAGATGTTTGTGCTTAATGGGCCCTAGTTCCCTTGAAGAACCGCTCCAGAATGGTTTGTTTCCGTCAGTGCCAAGGTTCATAACTCTCCTCTCTAATTGTAATTTCTGCTTTTGACCAACAGTAAAAGACCACCCACCCCTTCTGATGACCTCAGATGCTTAAGAGCAACCGTTTCTCTATAATAACGGCGGGGGGGGGGGGATTGGCTCATTTCTCACTGGGGGAAAAATCACAATGTACCTCTTAGGCTGTCAAAATCAGTAGCTTGAGAGTTTATACTGCCGTTCTTGTTGGGATTGAGTTCTGAAGATTGAATTCTTGATAATTAGTAATAATGAAGAGGGAAAGTGGCCTTGGGAGGGAGGGGGGGCATGCCTAGATTCTCCTTTGCAAGGATGCACATCTGGGAGCTTGGAAAGGCCTCAGTGGAAAGAATCCATTCCATTCATTAGATTTGCTTGCTACCTGCAAGTTGGGCTTCTAGATCTGCAGTTACTTCTACTTTATCGTCCCTAAATACTTTATCGTCCAGGTAGAGGCTGGAGTTCTCCCAGAATCACAGCTAGTCCCCAGACTACAGAGACCAGTTCCCCTGGAGGAAATGGTATCTTCAGAGGTAGGGTCTATGGCATCATTCACAATCCTGCTGAAATCCCTGTTATTTCTTCTTCTTCTTCTTCTTCTTCTTCTTCTTCTTGCATCATTCACAATCCTGCTGAAATCCCTGTTATTTCTTCTTCTTCTTCTTCTTCTTCTTCTTCATCATCATCATCATCATTATATCCCGCCCTTCACTACCCAAGGGAGTCTCAGAGCAGCTTACAAACTCCTTTCCCTTTCCCTCTGCACAACAGACACTCTGTGAGGTAGGTGGGGCTGAGAGAGCTCTGACAGAAACTGTTCTTTTTCAAGAACAGCTCTGATAGAACTATGACTTGCCCAAGGTCATCCAGCAGGTGCAAGTGGAGGAATGGGGAATCAAACCCGGTTCTCCCAGATTAGAGTCTGCACACTTAACCACTACACCAGGGGTGACAAAACTGTGGCTCAGGAACCACATGTGGCTCTTTCACACGCATTGTTCCTGGCAGGGCAGCCGGGGAAGCAAAGTGGAGGCATCTTTTTCCTCCTTCCTTCCCTCCCTCCCTTCCTCCCATCTATTTGTTTTCTTTGTTTCTCTCTCTCTCTTTCTCTTTCTTTCATTCTTTCTTTCCATCTCTCTTTTTCTCTCTCTCTTAAACAAATCAATATAATTAGCAAACAAATCAATATCTATTTTTACCCCTTTTGTTTTTATTTTTGGCAGTCTCATTTAATTTTAATACAAAGCAAATTTGCATATTAAAAAAAATAAAAACACGTGTGTAATATTTATTCCTGTCTTGTGGCTCTCAGACATTTGGCATTTATTCTATGTGGCTCTTACATTGAGCAAGTTCGGCCACCCCTGCACTACACCAAACTGGCTCTCCTTCTCTGATTCATTGGTTGTCTATTTCTTGACCTTTGTCTATATGCTACGGGATCCGTACACATTTATGTCAATTCAGGGTGGTATGGAGGAAACTGTAATCCTAAGGTTACTTGGGCTTATGTGTGAAAAGTAGACCTGTGTTGTGTATGAAATCTGCACCTCCCCAACTGATAGCGGCAATACTTATCAATTCAACATGAAATCTGTACCTCCTCAATTGATAACAGCAAAATTTGTGGTCGGGTATGAGCTTTTGCGAGTCACTACTCACTTCTTCAGATTTGAAGAAGTGGCAGTGACTCACGAAAGCTCACTGCCAACCACAAATTTTCTTGGTCTTTAAGGTGCTACTGGACTCTTGTGCTTACCCTGGAGACAGGCAGGGGGGAAATGTTTTAAGTAAATTACTGTGCTCACTAGCATAGCATGCTTCTGGAAAGGATCGCCTGTGGGGGTTGCCAATTCTGTGTTGGGAAATTCCTGGAGATTTTGGGGGTGGAAACTAGGGAGGACAGGGTTTGGGAAGGGGAAAGAGGCTCAGTAAGGTATAATGTCATAGAGTCCAGCCCCTAAGTGAACCATTTCCTCCAGAGGAACTGATTTCTTTCACCTGGAGATAAAATGTAATTCCAGGAAATCTCCAAGCCCCATCTGGAGGTTAGGAACTCTAGTACCCTGCCCCTACTTTCCAGAGACCATCCCTGTTTACTGGTAAATCATTTGGGGGGGGGGTGTCTGCCTGCTTTGTTGCTGTGATGTACTGCTGTTGTCTTCCTTCAGACTTCACTCCCTTTCTTAGGCATGGGAGGGAGTTCCATCTTATCACTAATGTGCACATTTCCCCCCCTATGTGCATGCATGGACAATAAGGCTCTGCGAAATGTGCAGCCTGCCAATTTTCATGCTACAGTTGGTGAGGTTTATTTTGAACTGTGGGTAACAGACTGTGAAACAGTTAAGGTTTTTTTTGAGGATATCTTTAACCCTTTTCTGTTTCTACAGGAGGGCAGGAGAAGGACCTGCAAAGCAAGTGAAGGCATGATAGGGCAGATGAAAGTATAGGGTTGCCAGGTCCTTACCTGCTGCCAGTGGGAGGATTTGGGGGACATTCCAGGAGTGGGCGGGATGTCATCGACATGCTAATGTCACTTCCGGAAGTGACATCATCATGTCGGTGACGGGGCGATGCTCTACTTTGGGGGCAAAACGTTATAGTAAAAATGGCTACAGACCATAGAGTCTTGCCCGAATAGTAGATTGTTGCCCCCGACATCGCCAATGCAATGACATCACTTCTGGAAGTGATGTCACTGCCTCAATGACATCACCAAGGAACATCTTTTGGGGGGTGGGGTTTCCCCTGACAACCAGCTGGCCAGTGCCTGAGCCTGCAAAAGTGGGGGGTCCCACACCCCTACCTGGGGGCTGGCAAGCCTGTGAAGGTAGAAGATTGTGGGGTACTGAGGTTTGGCAGTGATCCTTAGTATCAGAATGGGGTATTTAAATATTTGGGTGCAGTGCCTGTGGAGGGTGGAGTTTGGGAGGAGAGGGAGCTCAGCTGAGGCATGGTGCCATAGAGTCTGCCCTACGAAGCAGTCATTTCCATCATGTGGAAATCAGTTGTAATTCTGGGAAATCACCAGCCCCCACCTTGATATTGGCAACCCTAGTCCAGGATTATAGACAAACTACCTTTCCCCATACAGTCCAGTCCACCACTTAAGGACTCCTTCCCAAGTCCTGCTTTCCGGACCCATATCTGTAGAGGCTAGACAGGACATTTTTAGTGATGGCACCTCTCCTTTAGAATGTCCTTCCTCTTAATGCTCACCTTGCTCCTATATTGTACTTTTAACCAAAATGTTCCTTTTTATTAGGGATGTAAGCCTCCAGATGGGACCTGGGAATCCCCTAGAAATACAGGCTGTCTCCAGACCACAGAGATCAGTTCCCCTGGAGAAAATGGATGTTTTGGAGGGTGGACTCTGTGGCATCGTACCCCACTGAGGTCCCTGTCCTCCCCAGGCTCCCTCCCCAAATCTCCAGGAGTTTCCCAACCTGGAGCTGGTAGCCTCATCCCTTGCAACCCTGCTTTCACCTCAGGTTTTTAGTTGTGTAGTTCCCTCCATTTTATCTGTTTCTATGGTTTGCGTCCAGCCAGTGGAGTATATTCTGGATATCATTTTAGTCTGCTGGATTTTTGTTTGTTTTCAGTGATCTGGGTGTGCTCTCAGCTTTTTTTTATGAATGTGTTTTGGTACTGATAATAGGATGGGTGTTGATTTTATTGCATACAAGTTGCCAGGTTTCTGGAGAAGGAGTATATACAATTTCAGAATAAATAAAGAAACAGTACCAGTCTGAAACACAGCTGCATACAACCTCAATTCGTCCCTGTCTGAAGACACCTATCCTTCTGTAGCTATAGGGTTGACAGCCTCAAGGTAGAACCTGGTGCAGTCCTGGAGTTGATCTCCGGACTATAGGAATCAGTTCCCCTGGAGGCACTAGCAGCTTTGGAGGGCAGAAGCTACAATATACCATAGGATCTAGGAAAAATGGAAGTTCTAATGTGACATCACATCCCTGCTAAACACCCTCACAAGGAACTGCCCCCCAAATCTCCAGGAATTTCTGACACTAGAGTTGGCAATGCTAGCAGGAAAGTCAATCTGGGTCTGATCAGTGCCTAGATGACAGTAATTATGTAAACCTATTTATACCACCCCAAATTCCATGAAAAGAAAGCATGGTACAAATGTAACACACTAAAGATTCTGATAGAAATATGTGTTTGGTAAACATGCTTGTGGGGCTGCAGTGGCTCAGAGGTTACGACGCTGAGCTGCAGACTGGAAGGTTGGTACCTCGGCAGTTCGAGACCCGAGTGCCGCGTGATGGAGTGAGCTCCTGTCTCTGGCCTCAGCTCCTGCCAACCTAGCAGTTTGAAAGCAAGATATTACAAGTAGATAAATAGGTACCGCTTCGGTGGGAAGGTAACCGCATTCCATGCACCTCGGTGTTTAGTCATGCTAACCACATGACCACGGAAAGGTCTTTGGACAGTGCTGGCTTTTCGGCTTAGAAACAGAAATGAGCACCACCCCCTAGAGTCGGATTCGACTGGCTTTCGAGCAAGGGAAACCTTTACCTTTTTAAAATAACATGCTTATTTTCCATTTTTAATTAAGGATTTGGAGATCATGGTCACAGACATGTTATTCCTTAATGTGGTTTTTTTTGTTTGTTTGTTTCTTAGAACTGACCTACACTTCTTATTTAAATCAAGCTGCCTCTAAACCACCGTAAAATAGTATAAGGACGTAACACAAATTGAAATCCGATAGCATTTCATAGAGCTTTTATTCCCCCCCCCCACAAAAAAACAATATTTTATAATCTCTAATCAAAACATTAAGACCTGAACTGCTGAAGTCAGCTTCATTCTAACATTACAACTGAAACTCATTTATAAGTAAATGAAAGTCAAGAGGATTAAATTCAATTAAAATCACTTTGAAGTTTAGTATGGAAAAATTATTTCCCTGTGATATAAATCAACGTATTGTTATTGCTTTCGTTGTGTAGAAGATTTCTAAAGGAAAAATGGAGCCAAAATTATAGCAGGAGGGAAGAGAAAAGAGTTCAGTGCCCCGCACAAATACACCCAAGTCCTAAATTAAAGGGTTGGCTGAGATTATCTTTTCTGTATATTTTATGTTGCGGGATCACAGTAGCAATACTCTCCTTTCAACTTCCCTGCTTTTTACTGGATGCAAGACAAATAGGGACTCAATTTGAAATGTGTCTTTGTTTAAAAATACATTTTAAGTATACATGCATTTCCCCCCCTCCCCTTGATGGCATGATCTCAGCAGATCAATTAACTTCAATAATCTATGGATTACAAGACATAGCAAACCTTCAAAGCCACGCAGTGTTAGATCTGTTCTCAAAAGGGTTTCAATTACTTTAATAGTTAATAATCAGTGATGTGACTCATTTTCTCGACTAAATCAGGATCAGTTGCCATTTGTTCCTGCTCCGTCTGAAACTCTTAATTACGGCGAACAAGCCTCTCAACACCCATTGTGCACCTCCATGGTGAGCGTTGCCCCCATAGAGGTGGTTAGTATTTCAACTTGAGCTTGGGTAATTTGTGTCCCCCCCCCCCCCTTTCCTGTGAAAACCCGTTGTGCCACCAGACGCTTAGGATCATAGCACGATTTCCAGTTTCCCTCTATCCTGGGAAATGTCAAAGCTCTTTGAGAAAATGTATAGCCACCCTACAGCGTATGCAAGCACACATATTTTATTGTCAATTGAGTTATTGATTTGAAACCTTTCACATTCCAGCGTGGAGAGTGCTTAGGAATGCACTGGCATGTTTACAAATAGATATAGCCAGAGGTTTGCAGCCAGTGAGTTATATGATTGTTATGAATCAGCATGGGAGACGGAGAGCCCCTTCCCTCTCTCAGTACACTCAGCATCTAGTAGAGTTGCCAGCGGGAAATTTGTGGGAAAAAGCAGTGCTCTAGGAGAAACATTTTAAAAAAGGAAAATAAGGCCTTGGCTACTTACAGGGAGTTTTTACCATAGAGTTCCTCGTGATTCCTAGAGCTACCCTGTTCACTTCCCTGTTCACTTCATCAGGAACTTTATGGTAAGAGCTTCCCATTAGTAAACAAAGTCTTGTTTTTCTCTTTTAATCTTTCTCCTGCCACTGCTTCTAGCAGCTGCAGGCAACAGGATCTGGGGTTTGGGCAGCCCTATTTCCTAAGCCCAAGGGAAGCCCTGCTTAACAGCCCCTTTACTTCTCCTAGATGCCCATCTGAGATCGTCTAAATGGGAATAATAAACAGCCACAGGAAGAGAGCAGGATCATGGGGGCAAGCTCCACATTTAGTATGCGTATGCTTACTGGAACATCTGAATAGTGCCTGCATCTATATGAGTCCACATATGTAGGAGGACTCCTTCTACATGATTGGGGTCAAGAAGCAGGGTTCTCAGTTGCATGGAAATAAAAGTTCAGATGTGCATGCATCTGAATGTAGGCTTTACACAGAATGTCCAATGAACACGCATGATTCAGAGGCAGAGGTTGTTGTTTGGATTCTGCTCAACTTGCGTGCTCTTTATTTCTCTTTTGGAACAGCTGCAAAAGGCTGGATCCTGTCCTGTTTTCTGCCATTTCCCATTAGGAATCCACTGTTCCCGTGGTCAGCTAATTCTCACAAGAGTCCCATCGAACCAGTCAACTGGCAATTCATAATAATAGGAGCAGCCACCACTAGATGTCTCTGTGGCCTCTCTGTCCTGTCCGTTAGTGCTCCAGGGCAACTGGTTGGTCGTTGCATGAAAGGGGACACTGAGAGCCAGTTTGGCATAGAGGTTAGGAGCGCTGATTCTAATCTGGGAGAGCCGGGTTTGATTCCCCATTCCTCTACATGCAGCTGCTGGTGTGACCTGGTCAGTTACAAGTTCTTTCAGAGCTGTTCTCTCAAGGGCAGTTCTCAAAAGGGCTCTCTCAGCACCATCTACCTTACAGGGTGTCTGTTGTAGCGAAGGGAAGGGAAAGGAGATTGTAAACCGCTCTGAGACTCTTGAGTTAAGGGTGGGGTATAAATCCAACCTCTTCTCTCTCTCTCTTTCTCTCTCTCTCTCTTTTCTCATGCTGATCAGATTTAGCCGGAGCTGTTCTAATATTCTCCCCCAGTCACCTCACCCCACAAAAGCACATAAGAAGAGCTCTGCTGGATCAGACCAGTGGTCCATCTAGTCTAGAATCCTGTCTCTCACAGTGGCCAACCAGTTCCTCTGGAGGTCCAGCAACTGTGACCTAAGTACTTTTTGAACGTTGCATCATGTTATTATCCCAACCTTCCTCTAAGGTCAAGGAGACATATCTGGTAGCCCCCTCCTCCATTTGCTCCTCACAAACAACTCTGTGAGGTTAGTTGGGCTGAGAGCGTGCTCGTGTCTGGCGTAAGATCTGAGCTTTGTGGCTGAATGAGGATTTGAACACAAGTCTCCCCAGTTGTAATTTAGGATGATAACCGCTACACCACACTGGCATTCATACTGACTCACACTAGAACATTCAACCCTGTACCGCCCCCCCACACACACGCATACACCTGATCAGTGTGAAACATCTCTGCTTTCTTATACTATCTCTTCACCTGATTGATACTTTTCTCTATGACACAAGCATGTGCCAACGGACAAGACACCAGCATCCCTCTGTCTTCCGTATATCAGAAAGGAAAGTAGAAAGTGGATGTGACGGGGGGGGGGGGGGGTGTGCAATCCTAAGCAGTTCTACTCAGAAGCAAGACCCATGTTATTTAATGGGGCTAGATCCCAGTAAAGCATCTTTTGGATTGCAGCCGCTATTATATAAACATACACAGAACGGAATCAAAGTTCTTTCAGCGTGAGTTTCACAGGTTTTCGTGGCAGCAAAAGGCAATAGTTTGTCCGTACATTCGACATCAATTAATTCCTTTTTTCAGTATTTTCTCCACTCGCACGCACTCATCAGCAACATAGCACGGGGGGAAGGGTACAAATGAACTCAAGGAGCTGAAAACCGCTCGCAAGCTTCGCACCCTCCCATTTCCAGTTAATTCCTGGAATTTCCCCTTGTTAATCCAGAATTAAAGATGAGTGGAATGTACCAGAGAGAAAATTTTTGGAATACTAAAGAAACAAAACTGGGGCGGAGGAGAATCCACTCCTCCTTAAATATATGCCCCTTTGCCATTTGTTTAGGCCCCTGATTTTAAAGAAGTTTGTAGGATAAAGCAAGAAGAGCTGTTCGGGAGGCCTTGTTTTGAAAACAGGAGTGTAATAAATGAACACATCTGATTAAATCTCGCCGCCGCCCCCTCCTGATGACTCCACTGGCAGCAGAGGCAGCACCCAGCTAAATACCACAAGACCCAGATGCTAACTGTGCATGTTATCCTTACAGCCGTGACATATGGCGTTCTTGGTGAGCTCCACAAACAGCTGTGCTGGTGGCTCCGGAGACGCAGCTGCTGGGTTTCTTGTATGGCTGGATTGCTCCAGGCTGGCAGCAAAGGGGCATCTTTTCCTGGAGAGACACCTCTCACACCTAGGCAGTCCAGACGGCAGGAACTTCCTTGCAACGTTGCTAGGATTAAATTTAGGGGCCTCTGGATCGTGATTTTTTGTTTGTTTGTCATCAAGGAGCAGCTGACTCGCAGCAACCCTGTAGGGTTTTCAAGGCAAGAGAGAAACGCCAGCAGTTTGTCAGTGCTCGCTTTCCACACAGCATCCCCGGGCTTCTTTGGTGGGCTCCCATCCAAGTACTAACCTGGGCTGACCCTGCTTAGCTTCTGAGAGCTGAGGAGGTTGGGCTAGCTTGAGCTATCCAGGTCAAGGCCTGGATCATGAGAAGCAATTCTAAAGCATACTTCTCAATTTGTTTTTGTTTTTGTTTTTACAAAATGCTTTGAAGTCACTTAACACATGAAACTGCCTTACACTGATATGGACCCTTGGTCTATCAAAGTCAATATTGCCAGTTTGGTGTAGTGGTTAAGTGTGCAGACTCTAATCTGGGAGAACCGGGTTTGATTCCCCACTCCTCCACTTGCACCTGGCTGGATGACCTTGGGCAAGCCATAGCTCTGTACCAGCTGTTCTCTCAAGGACAGCTTGGGAAAGAGCTCTCTCTGCCCCACCTACCTCACAGGGTGTCTGTTGTGGGGAGGGGAAGGGAAAAGGAGTTTGTAAACCGCTCTGAGACTCCTTCAGGTAGTGAAGGGTGAGGAATAAATCCAATCTCTTCTTCTTCTTCTACTCAGACTGGCAGCAGCTCTCCAGGGCCTCAGGAAGAAGTCTTTCACATCACCTACTGCCAGTTCTTTTAGTTGGAGATACTGACAATCAAATCTGGGACCTTCTGCATGCCAAGCAGATGCTCTACCCACTGAGCCATTATCCACTGCTCTAGGAAGCCTCAAACTTTGTGCTTTGTTTCTAGGCCAGGCCTGTACAATTTAAGAACACAAGAACCTTCCTGGAATGGACCTAGTCCCTCTAGTCCAGTCTCATGTTTCACAGATAAACATAGGAAGCCTACAAGTATACCTGAAGGGCGATCCACTTCTGTGCCATCATACTTCTGTAACTTACGCTTACTACCTCAGATCATGAAGTTCTATCCAACTATAATAGGTAATAGCTGTCAATAGACCTTTTCTCCACAAATTTGCTCAGTCTCTTTATAATTTACTAAGAATACCTCCAGCCATGTATTATGGTCTGCTTAAAGTTTAACAGCTGGGGGGGGGGGGCGTAATTCTAAGCAGGCAGCAAAATAAGAAGTTTATCACGTCCCTGGTGGGCCACCCCACATAGGCAAGGGACTATGTAAGCCTGACACACAGTTCTCGTCTACCACACCTAATTACCCACTGCCAAACAATGCAGCAGTGCAGGGGCAGGGGGAGTGTTACTGCTCCATGACACCATTTCGAGGCAAACCCCGGAAGTGGTGTCACAGGCTACTGTAATGCTTTAGGAATTCCACTGATCTCTATGGTCTTTATCACAGATAAATGTGTGATTCCTTGGGAGGGTGTGATTCCTTGGGAGGGTGTTTTTTTTGTTCAGAAATAATGTCACAATGTCAGTGACGCTGTATTCTCGTATTCAAATCCTGGAAAGCTCCCAGAAGTTTCCAACAAGAGTCTAGCTACCTGAGGACGATGTTTGGCGTGGAGCATTATGTATTACAGGGATATCTTAGCTGCTAGCATTATAGATGATTATTGGAGAGTCGCATTGTGGATGGTTTCTCTGCAACAGTCTGTTTTGGGGGGGATCTAGTTAATGCGTGAAATAGAGTACTTACATGAATCAGAGTACTTACCAGCGTCTGTGGCCATGAAAGAAGAATAGTAGTCATTCTGTTGGAGCTGAAAGTTTGATAGTGGCCTCCAAGGGAAACCACACTTGAAGCGGCAATGTCCTATTTTGCATGACACTGAAATTATAGGAGCCCATTTTTTCCCCGCTAGAACTCTGAACTTTGCAAACACATTGCGTGAACTTCTCGAGTTCTGCTGTTGCACTCGTTTTCTCAGTATTAATTTGGTTTTACTGCACTTTGGAAATCATTTGAATATTTATAAATGTAAGTATTTATTTTCCTAGTAAAATTAAAGCCCTATTGTCTTGCAACTAGCCGTACTTGTTCTGACACTCCAGAAACAAAACCTTCTCAAGTATGATAACCTTTATTTATAGATGGCAATAAGCATATTTAGCAATTTTATTATTCATGACCCTTGCACTAAATATCATAATCAGAATACAGATGTGAGGGATAATTTCCATGTGCAAGTCACTGTAGTAATTCTTGTACCACAAAAATAGCTCAGGATTTGGAGAAATAATAGATCCCTGTTTTAATAAACGTGTCTCTGAAGAAACAAACGGGACTGGAAAATGGGCTCAGAGAGGTCCTACTTTAATAACCAACTTCATAAATATATGGCTACCTCTCACTGCAATGCAATTCGGCTCTGGAGTTATACGTTTTGCCTTTTTATGTGTGTAGGTTCCTTCCACATATAGGCTTTTTTATTTATTGCAAAAGAGAATACAAACCGTGTCTTGTGCATGCATTTATTCTTTCTTCTCAAAAATCAGACCTAATCTTAATTCTGTCTTTTGTTCCGCTGTAAATGAAAGCTGAAGTATAATCAAGCAAGCGTTGTATTTAGATTTTGTTCGCTAATAGAATATACATGAATTGGTTGTACCTCTTGGGTGAGTGAATATGGACAAGAACAGGAGTCTGGTAACTTTTGGAGTTTTGGAAAAGAGACAGTGGATGATTGTCTTATGTTTGAATGAGATGTCCTACCCATTGCCTGGCGTGGCAGGGGAATGATATGCTAGTCCAGACTTCAGGCCCAATACCATGACATGTTCTATTTAGTAAAGGTAAAAGTTTCCCTTGCTTGAAAGCCAGATGAATCCGACTCTAGGGGGCGTTGCTCATCTCCGTTTCCAAGCTGAAGACCCAGCACTATCTGAAGATTTTTCTGTGGTCATGTGGTCAGACTAAACACCAAGGCACATGGAACGCTGTTACTTTCCCACCGAAGTGGTACCTGTTTATCTACTTGCAATTTCTTGCTTTCGAACTGCTAGGTTGGCAGGAGCTGGGGCCAGAGACAGGAGCTCACTTTGTCACACGGCACTCGGGTCTTGAACTGCCAAGCTACCGACCTTCCGGTCTGCAGCTCAGCGTCTTAACCTCTGAGCCACTGCGGTCCCTATGATCTATTTACATCAATTCAATTTAAAAAAAATCTTTCATGATTAATGAGATTAAAGGGGTGGAATGGGGTTGTGGTATATGTATTTTTCAGTTCAGACATGGCATGAAATCATGGCTTAGTTAAACTAACTATGGTTGGTGTCCTGACCTGGATAGTGCCAGTTAGAGCTCTTGTCAGATCTCAGAAACTAAGCAGGGTCAGCCCTGGTTCATATTTGGATGGGAGACCACCGTGAAAGTCCAGGGTCACTTTGCAGAGGCAATAGCAAATTACATCTGAATATCTTTTGCCATAAATTGGCTGAGACTTAACAACACTTTCTATCACCACCAACTCCACTATGGTTAGTGTGAGGGAATGTTCCAGGTTGGCCACTGCCCAGGAGGTCTTCTGGTAGCCAGGAGCAAACAGAACAAATCCCAGTGGCCCTGTGTAGCACTAAAGGGGCCACTCAGCCAGGATTGCTCCAGGGCCATTTTTACTTCCCAGTTCATGTTTGTGTGAGTGTCTTTGAATGAAGGCTATTCCACTAACTATGAAGGATTGGTGTCCATCAAACCAGGATCTGAAAGCATGGTTTGAGGCTGATTTTATTAGCCACAGAAGTTTTGTATGGTGTGTGAATACAAATATCCTGGCTTAATCCCAGTTTATTTCCCTAGTGCCATCCTCCCTGGCTACACAACAAAGCCAGTGCAACCAGCATTTCTTAAGGATTTGAATGATTGTCTATAGTTAAAATAAACTATGGGTTGGATCCAGTGCAAGGACCCTGCAGGGAAGATGGCCCATCTTCCCAGCTTTCTCCCCCACCCCACCCCACCCCACCCAGCAGCCACTTACAGCCCCAGGAAACTTTATTTCCAGGGTTGGGGGATCCACATAGAATGTTACCCATAAGGGCTAGGAAGATGCAGTGGGGAGGGGGTAAACTCTATCTCTTCTTTTTTCATCAGAGAAACATTGCTTACACCCCTTCCCCCTCCCCCTCCCCACTATAGTTTGCTGACCCACACGGCTGTTGATCTGTAGGTATCCCAAAGCCTTGGGAATAAACTTCCCAGGGTTCCAAAAAACCAACAACAAACCCAACTGCTGAGGAGACAGGAAAGTTGGGATGGCAGGTAATGGCCAACAGCTTCTGTTTATGGATCATGGGATCTAACCCCATGTCTTTACAGTATGACTGAACTGTCTCTCTCTCTCTCTGCGTGTGTGTGTAGGGATGGGCACAAACCAGCTCAGAAACTAAAGTTCCCGATGAACTTTGGCCAGTTTGTGGTTTGCAAACTGATGTTTGCCGCAGATCAACTGGCACAAACTTTCCACAAACTTTCAAGCTGTTCATGGCGGTTCACAAACAGATACATTTCCAGACAGTCTCGGCTCAATCAAAATGGTTACCAAACTTCAAAGCAACATAACTTGGAAGGTATGTAGAGGAGCATCCAGGGGAGGTCTCCTGTGACCTTGATGTCTCTAACTTGCACAGGATCCATTCTATGTACTCCTGAACCTGCACCTGTCATGTCCCCAGAAAACACTTCCCTGTGAGCTCCTTCTTGGGGGAGGCATAACTTGGGCCCAATAAATCCAATCCTCACCAGGGCAGGTAGAGGAGGGTATTTATTTATATTTATTTATTTATTTTTCACATTTATATCCCACCCTCCCCGTGAGCGGGCTCAGGGCGGCTTACATGGGCCTGTGGCCTAATTACTACAATAACCTATAAAATCAGTTAAAACATTATAATAAATATCATTAAAACATATAAATAGTCATAAAAAGCTTCCATATACAGCATTGGATGGCAACCAAGTGGCTGGTTTGGGCCCCACCCCCTCGGCCATGGCCGAGGTCGTGTTGGACCAGGGTACATCATGATGGTTACATTGTCAGGTGGTATCCCCAATATCATCGGCGGCGGCTCCTATTGATAAGCCTGGCGGAAGAGCTCCATCTTGCAGGCCCTGCGGAACTGCATCAGGTCCCGCAGGGCCCTGATCTCCTCCGGGAGCTCGTTCCACCAGACAGGAGCCGCCACCGAGAAGGCCCTGGTCCTAGTTCTGGCCAGCCTGGCGTCCCTGAGGCCAGGCACACGCAGTCTGTGTTCCGACCCCGACCGTAGTGCTCTCTGGGGTTGATATGGAGAAAGGCGGTCCCTAAGGTATGTTGGACCCTGGCCATATAGGGCTTTATAGGTAAGAACCAGCACTTTGAAGCGAACTCGGTATGCTATAGGCAGCCAGTGCAGCGCCGCCAGCACAGGCCTGATGTGGTCCCGCCTTGCGAGTCCCATCAGCAGCCTGGCCGCGGCATTCTGCACCAGCTGCAGCTTCCGGATTTGCACCAAAGGCAGCCCCATGTAGAGAGCGTTGCAGTAGTCCAACCTCGAGGTGACCGTCGCATGGATCACTATGGCAAGGTCATCCCGGTCAAGGTAAGGAACCAACTGCCTCGCCAGCCGTAGGTGGTAAAAGGCTGACTTGGCAGTGGCTGCTACCTGGGCCTCCACTGACAATGAAGGCTCCAGGAGCACTCCCAGACTCCTTGCCCTCGGCACAGGCACCAACGGCACCCCGTCGAAGCTCGGGAGCGGGACCCCCCACTCCGGACCGCAACGACCCAGGCACAGGACCTCCGTCTTCGCCGGGTTCAATTTCAACCTGTTAGACCTGAGCCAGTCAGCCACAGCGTGCAATGCCCAGTCAAGATCGTCTGGGCCGGAGTCCAACCGGCCGCCCAACATCAGATAGAGCTGGGTGTCATCCGCATACTGATGACATCCCAGCCCAAACCTCCGGACAATCTGGGCAAGGGGGCGCATATAGATATGTAGGTAGAGGAGAGTCAGCCATAGATCTCCTGTGAGTTTGGTGTCTTTAGAATGCCAGGGGGCCATTCTACCACATCACGAACCTCACAAACCAAACCAGTTCTTTTGGTGGCTGACAGTTCGTGGTTCGTGAACTGGGCATACTATGAACCCCAAACCACATTTTCTCTGTTTGTGCCCATCCCTCTGTGTGTGTGTGTGTGTGTGTGTGTGTGTGAGAGAGAGAGAGAGAGAGAGAGAGAGAGAGAGAGTGAGAGAGAGTTTTGTTATGGGCCCTGATAAATGACACTGTATCCATCAACATTTTGTTGTTCATACTGCTGTCGAAGATACAAGGATCACACCCTTTGTGGTCATCCTACATACATTATGTAGCATTCCCTAATGGTGTTAGTATGGATGTTTATGTTTCTAAGCCAATATTACATACGTGCGGGTTTCATTCCTTTTTTCCTTCTTCCTTTTTGTCCTTTACCAAGAGAAAATTAACTACCCCCACACTTAAAGTTAAAGAGAAGTGATTGATGGTTTTCAGATGGACACATCATTTGTCCTGCTACTGTTCATCTGAAAAGTGATTGCTAAGATATTGCACGTTTTCCAGCTAGGCGTTACATGAAAAATTGTTATGTTAAAGTATGAAATAATTGTTATGTTAAAGTGTGAAATAAACAGGTATAAAATTAAATTGTGTGTGTGTGTTAAACAAATCCTCCTCTGGAGGTTTTTCAGGCTGTGTGCCGTTTTGTGAGTGCTCAACATTGTGTTAGGTTTTTTGGCTCATGTATTCGACACGGCCCCTCTTATTAAGCATGTTGTAAAAAGATTCTTTTAATGAAAATGCTATCAAGTATTTATAACTATAGCACAGAAGACCAGAGGACGATATTGTTTAAAATCCCTGCAACATAAAACTGGTGAGAAATATCGACATCCATCAGTGTCAGAAGAGAAAAAAGTGACTTGAAGCTTTTGGGAGGAAAATGGTTTTTTGAATGGCATGTGATGCATATTCTTACCTTGACAATCATCGATGCTGGCTCCACACTGTTATAAATTAGAGAGTCCTACCAAGGCTGGAGAGTGACAAACAATGTTGACGCTATTAGCACAAGACCAAGTTCTACGTGAAAGTCAAGCCATCTGCCACCTGATAGATATGCATTATTTTTTAATCATTTCTGAAGCAGTCTGGTATCCAGATTGTTGTATACTTAAAAGGCAGTCTCATCCATTTTAATTGAACTTACTTTAAAGGAAGTGTGTTAAGAGCACAGCTTTTGGACATGTCTTTACTGCAGACTTGCATCTGGTTGGATTCAGAACATGGGCTTGGATCCAAAGGTCGTGGAAGGATGTCTTCTGCTTGCAGAAGGTCGCCCTTGAATCCATCTCCATCATTTGGATTCAAGCTGTTGGTGTGTGTGTGTGTTTTACAATTTTGAGTGTCATGGGTTTCTCCCAAAGAATTCTGGGATATATTTCATGGTAATGGTGAGATTCCCTAGCTCAGTGAACAACAATGGAGAATTACACAAATATTCGAACTCATGATCCAAGACACTTACATTTTTCTCCTTAGAGTCCGTTTCACCAGGACTAGGCTACAATTCTGACCATTTTTTTTCAGGGGAGTGAGAACCATATAAACCATATAGTTCCTACAGTGAACAAGGGGAACAAACCATGCTCCTGCACTCTTCAGCAGTCATCAGTTAGTTACTTACAAATATGAGGAGCTTAACATTGTCACCTGGAACCTAGCTAATGTCATAGTTGTGTGGGTCATCTCCTGCCAGTCCTCTTCTTCATCCAAATCCACTCCATGAAATATAGTCTATAGTATGATGTTGGCTGTGGTTGTGGTAGCAGCATCAAAGTGTGACATTCTGGGTAAGGAAGATGTAACTTCCGTTGTGGATTGTTCACTCTTTACAAGAAAAGCTGACATTCAGAGGGCCTGATTTCATATGAACCAGTTGGGATTAGTGGACTCTAAATGGCAAGTTATAATATACCTGTGGTGGTCAATAGGGAAAGACTGTTTCCTCATTCTTATTCTAGATCGGGGGTCCCCAATGTGGTGCCCATTGCCACCATGGCACTGGCCAAGAGCCAGTGTGGTGCAGTGGTTAAAAGCAGTGGACTCTAATCTGGAGAGTGGGGTTTGATTCCCCATTCCTCCACATGCAGCCAGCAGGGTGACCTTGGTTCAGTCACAGTTCTCTCAGAGCTGTTCTCTCAAAAGCAGATATCTCAGAGCTCTCTAGCCCCACCTACCTCACAGAGTGTCCATTGTGGGGAGAGGAAGGGAAGGAAATTGTATGCCTCCCTGAGACTCCGAGTGAAGGGCAGGGCATAAATCCAACTCTTCTTCTTCATTCTTGTCACCCGCCAAATGTTTTTTATAAAGTGGATGGGGTCAGGTGGGGTTTTTGTCCAGCAGGGCTTTTAATTGGCTGTCCAGAGATTTTAAAAATTACTTTGTGAACAGCTGCCACTACAGCACAAAGATCTTCACTGCATGACTGAAGGTAAGCGGCATGCATACTAGAAAATATGTGCATTTTAAAAGGCATCTTGGGAAGAAGGAGGAAAAGAAGGAGAAGGAGGAAGAGGAGGTGGAGATTGAATTTATACCCCGCCCTTCACTTGGAGTCTCAGAGCAGCATACAAACTCCTTTCTCTTCCCCTCCCCACAACAGATACACTGTGAGGTAGGTGGGGCTGAGAGAACTCTGAAAGAAACTTCCCTTTTCAAGGACAGCTCTGACAGAACTATGGCTTGCCCAAGGTCATCTAGCAGTTGCAAGTGCAGGAGTGAGGAATCAAACCTGGTTCTCCCAGATGTCCGTGCACGTAACCACTACACCAAACTGGCTCTTTGGTAAGCAGAGCTTCTACCTCAGATGTTGAAGAGCTACTATTAGAGTTATGGGTAACATCCCTCCCTGACATTTTGTGGCTGGCCCTGTCTCCTGCAGCAGCCATTTTGTGGCTTCCCCTTGTCAGAATTCCAAAGGTGTCCACAGGCTCAAAAATGTTGGGGATCCTTGTTCTAGATACTCCTTGTATTTACTTTGGTCTAAAATCTACGGTCAGTGGTCCAAACGTATCAAAACTGTAATACGGCATATTGGTTCCAAACGATTGCTAACCTTCAGCTATTTGGCAAGCCATATCCTAACAATAGTTGTGGTTTGCGGAAGTTCTAAAAACGTACGGTATCATAAAACTTTGGTCTGTTATATTTTCTGTAATTCTGGGCAGCATCCTACATGCCATAGGCCTTGGAAAAATAAGCAATGAGCCATCTTCCTCCAGACACACCTGTGGACATGGTGAGGGGGTTTTTTTAGGCGTGCCCAGCATCGCTAGATAGTCATGCCACTGACATTTTCGAATCTTGGTTTGTTGTTTCAAAAACAAACCATGTGGTTTCTTGCTAGTGTCACACTTTGCAAAGCCGCAGAGCTGGGAATATTCAATTTGGAGCTTATTGTCTATGGGTTCTCCCCCCCCCCCCATCCTTTAAACCATGCTTAAAGTATCATCGTTTGGGAGGGGCCCTCTGTTTTCCTACTTTCCAAATCTTGGGGGAAGTGCTCTGCAAGGGAGCTAACTTAGGACAGTTTAAAAGGGCCATCCTAGATCCACAAACAGAACGTTGTGTCAATAAGGTGGGACTGGAGATCCTTTGCATTCAGACCTCTTGCAAAAAAAAGAAGGCGGCGGCGGTGCGAATGCTCGGAAATGGATGAGTAAGACATTTCACACTCAGTAACCCACAATCCACCCCCCAATCTTCCGAAAGTAAACTCACAAATTCCGCATGAGTTCTTCAAACACCTTTCTTATGGGCCACACACAGTGGAGAACAGGGTACAAAGTAAAGGGGCTGCCGTGCCCTGTTAAAATATAGTGGTCTCTCCTCCAGACTGTCATCCCCACTGCCACTCACACACACATACGCGTCCATTCTCTGGAACAGTAAGAGCTCTTGACTTGGATCTGGTGATGACTAGTTAGAGAAACAGATGGAAATCAGCTGCTTGCAGGCTGGCATGCTTATTCCTCTAGAATATAAAGACATGTCAAACGGGCTGGTTGCATCATAACATTAGGAAAGTTGTTTCAGGTGTGGGTAGCCATGTTGGTCTGCAGTAGAAGAATAAGGTTCGAGCCCAGGAGCACCTTAAAGTCCAGCAAGGTTTCCAAGGTGTAAGCTTTCAAGAGTCAAAACTCCCATTTGTCAGATGCAAGTAGGAATGGAGATTGCTGAGCTTTATATCCCAGAAGAAGGAACACAAGATGCAAAGGTATGATGTGAAATGTAATCAACTGGATTAGCTTGATTAGAATATGGGAGAAATGTTTGGAGTAAGGGTATCCCATATAGGACTTCCACTGATCCCAAATATAACCTTCTTGAGATCTGTGAAAGCCTTATTCTAGATGCCGCCTGTCATGATCATGGGCCTATAGTGGTGCGGCCTGCAGGCTCTAGGGAGGCCTGGTGGCTCCAGGGAAGCCTGTATTGGAGTAACTATTATGGCCCCAGGTTCCCTCTGGACCCTGTGATTGGTTAACAGGGGATTTTGGAGGGAAAACTACACCAGCAAGGGAGCAGAGGGTGGTGGCTGGGAAGAAGGGATAAAAGGCCTTGTCCAAAGTGGGAGGGTGCTCTCTCTCTCTCAGGGAGCAAGGCTGGTGGAAAGACATCTGCTTAGCTTTGACATGCTTGTCTCTCCCCCAGTGGAATCAATCGACTAAAATGTGCTTTGCTTTGGATCATGCCTCTTTTATATTTTGCATATCATGATGAGTGTACAAGTTATCATTATTATTATTTTATTATTTATTGGAGTTCTATCCCGCCCTTCCTGCAAGCAGGCTCAGGGCGGGTCACAACGGTAAAAATGCAAACATAGTAATAAATCCAAATACAAGTGTGAATTCATACAAAGTTAAAATTCCTAAAACCAGCAACAAATGGCAGGAAAATTCAATTTCCGGTAACCAAGGGCGCCTCTGGTGCTGGGCATATGCTGATGCCACGGCAATCTCTAGAAAGGGCTGTTCACCCAGGCAGTATAGGCAGGGGATGTCAAAATGTTTAGATGTCTGCTGCCTCAACCAAAGGACTGGCAGAACAGCTCCATTTTACAGACCCCACAGAATTGAATTAACTCCTGCAAGGCCCTGGTCTCCAGTGGAAGCATATTCCACCCGGTCAGAGCCAGTGCAGAGAATGCCCTGGCCCTGGTCAAAGCTAAGCAGATGTCTTTCAGGCCAGGAACTACCAGCAGATGCTACTCAGCAGAGTCCAAAACTCTACAGGGCACATGGGGGAAGAGGCAGTCCTGCAGATATGTCAGTCCCTGGCCTCATAGGTCTTTAAAGGTTAGTACCATAACCTTGAATCGGATCTGGTACTCGACTGGCAGCCAGTGCAATTGGCGTAACACCGGTTGAATGCACACCCATACAGATGTCACAGGCAGCAGGTGTGCTGCCTCATTTTGCACTAACTGCAGTTTCCCGGTCAGATTCATGGATCACTGTAGCTGAGTCCCAGGAGGAAAGATAGGGAACCAGCTGCCTGACCAGCGGGGATGGTAAAAGACCAGTCTGACAGCCACGCTGACCTTGGCCTCCATAGAAAGTGAGGCATCCAGGACCACCCCCAGGCTCTTCACCCTTGGTGCCAGTGACAAGGGCTCCCCACCAAGATTTTGGAGACTGATTCCTGATCCCACTCACCTCAGGTACAGGACCTCTGTCTTCATTGGATTTAATTTCAGCTGACTCGGTTTTAGCCACCCAGCCATAGCTCCCAGTGCTCTGTCCAAGATTCAGATAGAGCTAGATGTCATCAGAGTACTGGTGACAGCCCAACCCAACCCCCCGGACCAGCTGGGCGAGGGCGTGCAATTAGATGTTAAACAGCATCGGTAAGTGGATCACCTCGTGTGGCACACCACATTCCAGTGGGTGCTGCGAAGAGATCCTCTTGCCTAGCACCAATCTCTGTCCCCGACCATGGAGAAAGGAGGACAGCCATTGTAAGGCAGTCCCCTATACCCCTACGTCGGTGAGGTGGTGGGTCAGAAGATCATGGTTGATCATGTCAAATGCTGCTGTTAGGTCTAAGAGCAACAGCAGTGCCACCCCCACCCTGATCCAGATGCCTCTGGAGGTCATCCATGAGGGCGACCAGCACAGTCCCTGTCCCGTAGCCAGGGCAGAGGCTGGACTGAAATGGATCCAGGATGGAGGTGTCATCCCAGAAAACCTGAAGCTGCTCGGCCACCACCCTCTGAACTACTTTACCCAGGTGTTGTAAGTTCAACACTGGGTGGTAGTTAGTTAGGACCAATTGGTCCAGCAATATTTTTTTCAAGAGTGGACGCACCACTGCCTCCTTGAGCCCTTAGGTGTGTGTGAAGAAAGGGTGAAAGATGATCCTGCATTTTGCAATAATTATTATGCATATTAATGGAGGCACCTGATTTAAGGATTCACCCTGAGAGATTGTTTTGGGGGTGTAATGCACAACCACTGTTCATCGTTGGAACTGATGAACAGTGGTCAACTACTAGGAGAGAGATACCAGCATGGCGTATCTACAGGCATTGAGGATACCATTTAAAAAGCCATGGCTGGTTGCAGGGATCACAGTGAAGCATGAGCTCTAAGAATAGCCTCCAACCAGCTAATTTGCTGCTCTCCACACCCCCTCCTTCCAGCATTTCAAAGATGGCATTGTGATAGTCAAAGACAAGGACATATCAGCAACATTTATCTTTCATTGTGACATCTTCAATTTCCTCACTTTTAAAGGCAACATTAAGCATCTCTTTAGCTTCAGTTTTCATTAGGGATGCTGGACCACTGTTGCTCCTTATATATCTCTCAGCAATTCACATGTCCGTACATACCTTACTAATCTCCCCCCCCCCCCAATCATAGTATCTCCCCGCCACATTGCTGCCATTGAGAGTGAATGACCGTCCGACTAAATTGTTATTTGTGTAGAACCGTGCCTCTTAATCGTTCTTCTTACAACCCTTTCAAGACAAAAACCAAAAGGAATAAAACTCTTTTCCAAGAACCCCCAGGTTTGCTTCACTCTCTATGTGTTTCATTTTTATTATTAGCTTTTTCTCTTCCAAGCGGTTAATTCCCACCAGGACTGAGTCAATTTTTTTTTTCTGTGGGACACACTGTTCTTTCTTCACACACACCTAATGTTATGGAGCTATTTTCGGCAAGCATTTAAATAAAGACCAATTTGACTAAAGAGCAAATCCACTCCGTTAAATGACGGCGAAAGGGCAGAGCTTAAGGAGAAAGGAAGATACAAAGCATTCTGTTTTTCCCCTTTGTACATTTTAATAAAAGAAATTATCTTGCTGCTTAAAGTGACATATTAAAAGATGTACGTATTGTGGCTTTTAAAAAACACAATTAGATAACACCTTGTCAAGTACTTATATTCTTTGCTGACAGCCTTGAATGTAGTCACAATAACATCACTGCTATTTCAGCATATTTGCTATTCTGTTGCCATTGGCAGAGTCAGCCATTTTATAAAAATGTTACTGTTTACCACTTTAATCATCAATCTAGATCTAGTCAAAACAAGAAGTCAGAAGGAGTAGTAAATTATACTTGTGCAGCTCAGATGAGTTTGAACTGTTTTGCTGGAATTCACGGAAAATAATTGTGCGTTCTCACCCCTCCTCCCCACTCCTGGAAAAAAAAAGGGAGGGAAAAATTGAACAGAAAAACTAGATTGACGATTTTGGATTATCCAAAAGATCTCCTGCAGGTTCAAGGCAAATAAAAGAAGTATTTAATATTCCAGAGAAGGAAAAAGTATAAGGGAAAGCTACAGACCTTCTCTGTGTAGTTCGGCCCACTTTCCCAAAGAGAGTCTTCATGCCTTCCTGGCTATCAGCTTTCCATTTGCACGAATGGTAGCGAAATTAAACAAAGTTCCAGTGACACCTTAAAGACTAACAACATTTATTTCAATATGAGCTTTTCTCAGCCACTACGAAAACTCATACTAAAATATACGTTGTTAGTATTTGAAGTGCCACTGGACTTTTATTTTCCATTTTGAGGCACTACAGGAGACAAAATGGTAGGCCTGCTCAAAAGAAGTGAAACTTCTTCCTTTTAATTCCACTGGAGGAGTGATATATATACAGTTATAAAAGGAAAAATGTAAACGGGGGTATAACTCTCTTTCTGTCTGTGATGAACTGTGCTTTAGTTGATGAAAACTTATCTGGGGCTGCTAACCTCCAGGTAGGGCCTGGAGATTTCCAGAATTACAATTTATGTTCTTAGCCCCACCTGCCTCTCAGCCCCACCTACCTCACAGGGTGTCTATTGTGGGGAGGGGAAGGGAAAGGAGTTTGTAAGCTGCTCTGAGACTCCCTTGGGGAGTGGAGGGCGGGGTATAAATCCAATATCTTCTCTTCTTCTTCTTCTTTTTCTTATGGCAATTGTCGAGTAAACACTTCTTTAAGGTCCCATCAGATTTCTGTTTATGTTTGCCTTTTAGGCACCCTTATTTATGATTCAGTAACAGTTAGGTGCCATGGCAGACATTCTTGAAGTAAACCCTCCATCCAGTACCTCTTTCCCTCCATCCCAGAAGCAAAAAAAATCTAGTAGGGTTTTGTTATTGATAAACATACTCTGTATACCTTCAGAAACATGTGTTTATTATTGCTTTGTAGGCTTCAAAGATAAGATCTGAGTGACATGTTTCGATATAACTTGGGATTTCACTTTCTGGACTGTGCCAGCATCTGACTGTAGTGTCTCTGTGGGTGACGACTTTTTTTGACTGGAGGAATATCATTGCTTGTCACTCAGCTGTGATCTGAAGTACAGATCAGCGAAATGGTCAGTCACTTACACCTGAATAATATCTGGAACAGAAGCCATACAAGCAGTCCTCTTCAGATAATGTCAGTGGGCAGAAATCTACACACGAGGAAGACAAGTTGTATCAAATGTGCTGGCTCCGCCTAATGCACAGTTGCTGGAATGCAAGCTTGGCGTCTATGCACATTCAAAATGTACATGTGCATACTCCTTCCCAACTGTTTGTTTAAACATTGGTGCTCACAGAGGCAGAGGTGATGCGTGCATTGCTCACATTTCTGGCGACCCCACAGAGATGGAGACTATGCGCCCTCTCCTACCCACCTCCCCCCGGAACATTTTAATTTCAGTGCAGTGATGTTTTCTGAAAAGGACTACAACACAGCTTTTGGTAATGAGGGGACAGTTCATTCCATTAGAAGTTTGCTAAATTCTATATTATTTTCTTCTATTTTTGTTGTTGTTAAAGGTATTTTAAATACAATTTTATGATGCGGCTTATGAAGTAATAAATATGTGGGTCAGTTCTGCCCTTCAAAATAATGTTCCGATTTTCTGTTAATGCTAAGTGCTTGCGACTGAGCTGTTGTGCTTTTTCAGCTTGAATTCAGCAGTACTGTGAGCAGTTCATTTGATGTTCTGACCAAAAGAATTCAATAATCAAGATCTAGCCTTTTATTTTCATGTGAAACAAGGCAGCAAATTTAGATCTCTTTAATCACACGTTAAAATGATGGCTAGCACCGAGGGATTGGGTTTTGGAAACAGTGAAAGGACAAAAGATTTTTAATGAGAGTCTATAAATATTAACAAAGAATATTTGTCTTGCCACTCTCCATCTTAAGGAATTAGCTAATTATAAATATTTCCATCAAACCATTTCTCTATGGATACTTTTGCTACACTGAAATGCCTTCTATTGGCTTAACGCTGGGACGTTCTGTAGCCAATTTCATGGCATGTAAATTTACCAAAACGTCCTAGAACCCTGATGTTGAAGATTTACAGCAATATGTTTGTTTTCTATATTGAAATAAGGTCCCTAGAACAAGAAGCATAGCATTACAGTTTAGTCATGCTGGACGGAAACATGGATGACCATGTCCACTAGACTTGGTTGTAGAATGTCTTGTGAAAAGATGGATTTTCATTTTATCGGAGACCAAAAATGGGGGGAATGAACTTCCCCCCATACAAAAAACTTGATCCACCTCTTAACCTCCAGCTGCCATGGGCTCAAGATAACATTTTGCACCTGACTGAAACCACATTGGAAAGCATCTTGTTGTGCATGTGGAAGTCAGAACTTCATGTTGTGATTGTTCGTTGGGTCACTGTTAGAGATGCTGGTCCCACATGCAAAGACATTTTTTTTTCATAAAAGAAGTCGTCTGTCCGATGGTCTATTTTAAAATATCGAAGGTATGGCTTATGACTGCAGTGCACATATTTAAGGCGGGGGGGGGGATTGCACTGACAACTCTTGAGTTATTTCTGGGGTGGGGTGGGGGAAGCATAATGGAGACTCTACATACTTCAGGGCCTTGCGAAAGGTTTTATTTTATTTGCATTCAAAATAAAACCCAGTGCATTGTCGGCTTCGTGCCAGCTTCATTTGGGTGTGAAAATGTCTGGCATTTGGCTAGAGTTTTAGCTGCAGTTGGGTACACTGCTGAGAATTGGCTTTTCTGCCTGGTGAATAAACAATGTGATAAAATAGATTGGAGGCTAGTATTGGAACTATCTCGTTGCAATCAGAGGTCTTGCTTTTATTCCCCTTTCTTCTGTGGGTCGCAGAACCTTTCTTCTGTAGGTTGCTGGGACAACAACACTGTTCTCCTAGTTCACTGCCATGCCCGCATATGATTCAACTGTGGTTCGGTGCATTAAAAAACATTCATTCTTCCATTGACAGAAGAAAGCTTAAGGAAGAGGGACAAGGTAGTAAACATGATGGGGGGAACAGTTGTTCTTTGGGATCCAGATTTGATGGAAACATCAAGCAGAGGCAAGTATTAGGTAGTAGCAGACTTCTCTGAGTATGGTTGCTCATTCCGTAATCTTCTCTCCCTTCTATCCCAACAGTGTCAACAGAAAGAACGGGAATTTGGTTAACGTGACCCAAAGATGTTAGGTATTCAGAAAAACTCCCTACATGCATTCTGGAACACTGTTAGCTGCATGAAATCTGGCAGAACAGGCTATCTAAGAAAGCTACATGCAAAAGAAAGATCAGGACGTTGAGAATCATGCATGAGTGTGAAATCAGTTACGTGGTTGTGGCACTCCCAATGCACCCCCCCCCCCCATTTGTGTGATGTTCCTAGAAAACAAGAAAGAAGAGCACTGTTCATGCCTTCAAAAGTGTGTAGACCAAACACATGGAAAGGGGACGCAGGATCATATTCACTGCCTCCTCTTAACTCTGTAGATTCAACCAAAGGCCTGAACCAAAGGCCCGCTGCATGTACTCGAGTACACACAGTCTTTTTGTGTGTGTGATTCCTCTGTTCAGACTTTCAACTGAATGCTCATAAATGTGAAATGTCACTTCCCCTCTTCTATTTGTTCATCCCAAGGCATGAACAGAGATATATCTATAGAGGATTTGGGGGGGATTAGGTAATCTCTCGCATTCAATCCTGATGAACAAAATCCACTTAAGAGTTGTGCCTCTGCTGGCTCCCGTGTTTCTGCACATCAAAATGGGGGGTATGTAGAAGAGCCACTTTGGTGAGATGTAATGACAGAGTTATGTTGCTCAGTACCTAATGTCCTGGAAATTTCTCCCAAAGTTCCAGATGGGTGATTAGATGAAGTGTCATAGGAGAAATTTCTGTGCGTATCCATAATTGCCTTTTTGTCTTTGCTATAACATAATCCAAAGAAGCTGGGGGGGGGGTAAGCTGTCCAAACTAATTTATATTGAGGAGATAGTCTAGCTGCTTGATAAGATGATGTGATGATGTCAACAAGTAAAATGACTGGACCACGCCTATCTCCCAGAGTGAAAATTCTTACTTTTTAAAAAAAAAATGTTATTTATTTGTTCATGTTGTTCATTTACAAATGTATTCTACCTTTTCTCCAAGGGATCTAAGGTGGATACATAGTTTTGGGGTGCTGGCACCACAGAGGAACATTTCTTTCTGTATATTTCCAGTAGAAATGATAAGAGATACCTCATCCCTGCAAGTTTTCCCTTGAAATCCATCTTTGGAGTTCACTTCTCCCTAACTGTGAAATGGACACAGTTCTTTATTTTTGGAACTTTTTTGCTTTCATCGTGCCAATTCCCCCCATAAAATGTACATATTTTTTAACATTATGCATCGACCCATTTTACATTATAAGGTGCTGTGTGTAAATGACAGACATTGTCATATAAATGCCATATGAATTGTGTTTAGAAGCAGCACAGATGTGCATACACACTGCAAACAGATCTGCACAACCAACGAAGTATAGAAGAGAACTGAAACCATGGACAAAAAGAAACCAGATGCAAAATGTTCCATCATCCCGAATTTTCCACTGATTTTATGTGATGGATAGCCACCAGTTCAGTGACTTTCTAGCAATCCATGACGGCGACTTTGTGATCGAAAATATTCAGTGTAACCCTCTGTGTTACAATGGACTAATTTTATTTCTGTGCTGTTCCTTACTTCTTCTGCACCAAAGAAGAGAGCGAGAGAACTCATTTAGATCCTTAAATGTAGGTGTTGAAATCATTAATAAAAGAAGTGCCAATAAAAAAAACCCTAGTGATACTATAATGGTAGAGATAAAACGCTGCAGTGAATAATTAGATGCTAGCATCAAAATACTACATGAAACAAAAACAGTGGGGTGTTTCCATTTTAAGCATTTTTTTTAAAAAAAATTATCTTTACCTGAACTCCTTTATCTTTCAAATTGGCTTTTGATTTTTCTCCCATGTAATTCATTCCCCTTTTGTTTCCCTTTCCTTTGCCTTCTCTGTGGTGTGTCATCCTCTAGCTCTACTTAGCTCCTCTTTTTGTGTGTGTACCCTGAACACATGAAGCTGCCTTCTACTGAGTCTATCAGGGTCAGTGTCGTCGGCTCTGACTGATATCACCTCTCCGAATATCACCTCTCCGGGGTCTCAGACAGAGATCTCTCACATCACCTACTTAACAGATCCTTCTAACTGGAGACGTCAGGGACTGAACCTGAACATCCTGTGTGCAAAGCAGATGCTATACCACTGAGCTACTCTTGCCCCTCTTGGCTCTTTTTCATGCAGTGAGAGGCTGGGAGTGGCTGGAAGAGGAGAGCTCAAGTGCTAAGAAATAAACTTTGTGTTGTTTCAGAGATCTGTGATCAGATCTCCCCAGGGCTTTTTTTTGTAGAAAAAGCCCAGCAGGAACTCATTAGCGTAATAGGCCACACCCAACAGCAGAAACTCATTCGCATATTAGGCCACACACCTGACAGCCCAGCTCCCTCCCAGGATCGCCTTCCCCAGGCACCCCACAGCTGTGGGGCACCTGGGGAACCCGAGGAGGGGAGGCAGTTTAAACTGCCTTCCTTCCCTGGATCAGCTTGGCTTCCCTGAGGGGGAACCTGAGGGGGGCAAGGCGGTAGGGTGGTCAACTCGGAAGCCAGCCGGAACTCTGTTCCTGTGCGTTCCTGCCCAAAAATAGCCCTGGATCTCCCTGTATATTTTCTGTATCCAGAAGCCATAGAGACTACTCAGTTTGGATTGGGACTGCGATGCAAGAAAGGACAGGGTTAATTCTTTCCCATGTAGAAGTCTCCTCGTACATGTTAGCACATGTAGGGGGAAAAGACAAGCATTTGAATTCTAACCCACCTTTTCCCCTACTGGGGCTAATTTGGCAACTCAGAAGAAAGAGGGTCTATTGCTATCCAGGGTCATTCAGGGCCAGAGTGAGGTGGAGCGGCACTCCGCCAGCCCAAGAGTGGGCACTAGGGCAGCCACGGGCCAAATGAGATTCTCTGATCTGATTTGGTCCAATCCCGAATTGCTGCCAAAATTTGGTGGCAGTTTAAAAAGCGGCTGGAGGGGAGGGGGTTTGAGGGAGAGGGTCCAAACTTACAGGGTAGCTGCTGGAGCCTCTCGAACAAATACCCACCAAGTTTCAAGAAGATTGGACCAGGGGGTCCAATTCTACAGGCCCCTAAACAGGGTTCTCCCATTCCCTCCATTGTTCTCCATGGTGGGAAAAAACTAACATTTCCCCCCACCATAGAGAACATTGGAGGGGGATGGTGCAACCTGTTTGGGGGCCCGTAGGATTGGACCCCATGGGTCCAATCTTCTTGTAACATTGTGGGTAGTTTGGGAAGAGGCCCCAGCAGCTACCCTGTGAGTTTGGAGCCTCTCCCTCAAACCCCCTCCCCTCCAGCCCCTCCTATACCCTATGAGTTTTTGCTATTGACTTCAATGGCCCATAGGGTATAATGGGGCTGAAACTGACATTTGGCCAGCTGAATGACTTCCAAATCAGCTTGCATTGCTGAAACTGACATGTGGGGGGTCATTCAGCAGCCGGAACAGATGCAGCCTGATTTGGCTCGATCTGAATCAGCCCCCCCCCCCATTTATTTGCACACCCCTAGTGGGCACAAATGGCAGTGGTGGCAAGCCCCTCTCCCAGCTCCCAGCAGGCCTGCGGAGGAAGTGAAGCTTGAAGGGGTTTAAAGTTTAAACCCCTTTTGTTTAGAGTCGCATGGCGGCAGCAGCATGATCTTTCCATTGTATTCTATGGGGCCCTTCTTGCTTTGCTCCCCCGCCCCCCCTCCCCCCCGCCTTGGCAGGCCATCTGGGAAAGGGAAGGGGAGGCTTTTGAAGAGCCCCCCCCCCCTTTTGCTTCCCTTTCAGACACAGTTCTGGTGATGTCAGGGTGTGTGGCATATGCTAATGAGTTATGCTAATAGGTATGCTAATGAGCTCCTGCACCTCTTTTTCTACAAAATGACCCCTGTTGCTATCAGAACAAAAAGCAAAGGGAAGGTGCTAAACTGCAGCCCCAATCTGAGTCACCCTCCTCACTTGCTTTTCGACATGTATCAGAAGAACCTTCCATAACCCTCCCATATGAGATGCACTTCAGTGTCAAACAGTTACAAGATGCACATGAATGTGGAAGAGAAAGAGGAGATGAAGGAGGAGGAGACTGGATTTATACCCCGCCCTTCACTACCCAAAGGGGTCTCAGAGCAGCTTACAGTCTCCTTTCCATCCCCACAACAAACACCCTATGAGGTAGGTAGGGCTGAGAGAACTCTTTCAAGAACTGCTTGTGAGAGAACATCCCTGAAATAACTCGTAACTGACCCAAGGTCACATCAGCAGCTGCATGTGGAGGAGTGGGGATTCAAACCCACTTCTCCCAGATTAGCGTCCATGCTCCTAACCACTACACCAAACTAGCTCTCAAAAGTAGGGATGTAGCAAACAAGGAGTCAGAGTTAAGTCTGTCATTTAAAAAAAGTAGTTGGAATTAAACATATCTAAAAGTTGTCAGTTTTCCTTGTTTTTAATGGGAAACATATTTGTATTCGTCAGCCAAGGCATCCCTTCTCACAAATTTCAGCCAGCCGTTGCAATGTGTCCCTTTTCTAGTGAGATAAAACAGAAGTCCAGTGTCCCCTTAATGACTGAAAAAAATTATTCAAGTATGAGCCTTTGTGAGACAGAGCTCATTTCTTCAGGTACAATAGGAGAAATAAATCCAGGGGTCCGTTGGGGCCGGAGCGACTGGCCAGTGGGGCAGCCACGGGCTGAATCAGATTCTCTAATCTGATTCAGCTCACTGCTGAATTGCCGCCGAAATTCGGCGGCAACTTTAAAAGCCACTGGAGGGGAGGGGGTTTGAGGGAGAGGCTCCAAACTTGCAGGGTAGCTGCTGGGGCCTCTCCTCGAAATGCCCACCAAGTTTCAAGAAGATTGGACCAGGGGGTCCAATTCTACAGGCCCCCAAACAGGTTGCCCCCATTCCCTCCATTGTTCTCTATGGTAGGAAAAAAGTTAACATTTTTCCCTCCATAGAGAACAATGGAGGGGATGGGACAATCTGTTTGGGGGCCCGTAGAATTGGACCCCGTGGTCCAATCTTCTTGAAACTTGGTGAGTATTTCGAGGAGAGACCCCAGCAGCTACCCTGCAAGTTTGGAGCCTCTCCCTCAAACCCCCTTTCCTCCAGCCCCTCCTATACCCTATGAGTTTTTGCCATTGATTTCAATGGCCCATGGGATATAATGGGGCTGAAACTGACATTCCCTTTCTGACACACTTCTGGTGATGTCAGGGGACGTGGCATATGCTAATGAGGTATGCTAATGAGTTATGCTAATGAGCTCCTGCACCTCTTTTTCTACGAAAGGACCCCTGAATAAATCCTTTTAACCTCAGTTTTCCAGAAAATTACTGAAAGGAACAGAGAAAGGGAAGAGTTGTTACAGTCGGCCTGTCTCTGTTCAGGCCCTCCTTCTCTCCTCCCCTTTCTCTAATTATTTATTTATTTTGATTTATAACTCGCCCATTCCCTGTAAACAGGGCTCAGGGCAGGAGACATTTCCAAAAATACACAACAATTTAAAATTACATTAAAATAAGCTTAACAATTTGGCTAACAATTTCAGATGGTGCCAATAATCACACAATTTAGTATCCTTTCCCAACAGGGGAGAAGGAACAAAGGAGCCAGGCTAGCTAAAAAATGTTGCTGTCCTCAACCATAAGCCTGGCAGAACATCTCTGTTTTACAAGCCCTGCGAACTGAATTAGGCCCCGCGGGGCATGGATGTCATTTGGCAGGGAGTTCCACCAGGTCAGTGCCAGGGCCGCGAAAGCCCTGGCTCTGGTTGAGGAGAGCTGGAAACTTTTTGGGCCAGGGATCACCAGCAGGTTCTTCTCCCTTGAGCATAATGCTCTTCGGGGGATATACCAGGAAACGCCGACTCCTCTCAAGATAAATAGGTTTCTTTCTAAATGTTGCATCTGAAGAAGGGAGCTCTGTCTCATGAGCGCTCATGTTGGAATAAAGGTTCTTACTTTTTTAAGGTGCCACCAGATTTCTGTTTTGCTTTGCTACAATAAACTTGTAGCCCACTGGCCTTTTCTAGTGTTAGTGTTTAAACTATACATTGTTCTTAGGGAAGCATGAATTTGCTTGTAAATTTCTTTTAAAAAACTAAACAAGATTAAGTGTGAAGGCCAAAGGAAATCTGTTTCAGTTAAGAACATAAGAGACACCATGTTGTATCAGGCCAATGGCCCATCCTGTCCAACACTCTGGCCAAAAACCAGGTGCCCTCAGGAGGTTCGCCAGCGGGGACAGAACTCCAGAAGCCCTCCCACTGTTGCCCCCCCCCCAAGCACCAAGAATCCAGAACATCACTTGCCCCAGACAGAGTGTTCCATCTATACCTTGTGGCTAATAGCCACTGATGGACCTCTGCTCCATATGTTTATCCAGTCTTCTCTTCTTTACTTGCTTTACAGTCTGTAAACTAAGTAAAAAACTAAATCGCCATGTATAATTTTACAATTTTTATATCTTTTTTTACATATGCTAAGTATAATTTTTAGAGTATTTTTAAAGTAATTAACAAGAATACAACACAATGATTACTAGAACGCCATTTTTTGTCTTAAGTTGTTTCTCTTTGTTTTTCTCTTTGTAACAAGTGTATTACATTAGGACCTTGAGTCTAAGATAAGACTTCATTACTGGCTGGAAATATCACTATAAGAGTTACATCATTCTGAATGTACTGTTGAGCTTCTTGGTTAATGCTTGTTAATTTCTTTAAAAGACTCTAAAAATGTATACTTAGCATATGTTTAAAAAAAGATATAAAATTGTAAAATTATACACGGTGATTTAGTGTTTTACTTAGCTTACATACACTGCGGTCTGGTTTGATGTAAATACAGTATGTAAAAGCAAAACCTTTGTCCCAGCCTGGGCAACAGTGGCTGCAACCCAACCCCAGAGAACAAAATAGGTCACGCAAAACCTGGACCCTTGTTTATAGACTGCCTGAATGGGATGCCACCTCAGGAACCTTAGTTGGAATCCAGCAGAAATTTAACACAATGATTAGCCAAACACTTCCTCACACTTTAACTCTCTGCTGGGTGGTAGCATGCACGTGAGCTGCTTTGCATTATGTGGAGGAAAAGCTGGGGCATGACTAGAACTAACTCAGTAAGTTTTGACAATTGGAAGACTCGGGTGGAGGGAGTCCAAGCCTGATTTGCTGTCTTGGCTCCCGCCTGCTCAACCAGATGGCCTTGTGGGAACTGTCAGAAGATTCCCAATCAGCACCCTTTAGCCTTTGTCTCCAAGTGAGTGGCAACCAGGGACGGGTACTCGTAAGAGCTGACAGAAGCCCTGTTGTTCTGAACATCCGAATACACAGTCAAAATATTAGAAAGTTTCAGATTTCAGGCTGTCAACATTGCCAAGGTTTATTTTTTTTAGAAAAATAAACCCCACGTTGGTTAGTTTTTATTTACTACTTATCTCCATTCTGTGCCAGTCACTAGCTGTAAAGTAATTGTATTATGGAATGAAATTAGAAGGGCGAACACAGATGCACAGGGACAATATTTTGACTGAGGGAAAAATGTCTGATGGAGCAGTTGAAGACGGGAAGGGTGGCTGTAGAGCTGTTGAGTGATTTCTTCCTAGTCAAAACATACGACGAGGGTTCCCTGAGCTCATGAGGAGGGTTCCCCACAGCCGCCCTCACTACCGCTCCTCCTCGGTTTGCCTTTTCCTGGAACTTTCTACACCTCAGGAGTCCCTTTCTCTTAAACGGATTAGAAACCAGTGGGGTGTAAGGCATGCTGATCAGTATCTTGCTATTAATAGATGTGTGGAAACAACAGCAAAAAATGAACAGGGTCTTTTGTGTGTATATATATGTGTCTGTATGTACTGTGTGTTCTCACTGCTGGGTTCTTCTTCTTTTTGTTCCTTTTCAAAGAAGGATCCGATTGGGGCCAAACAAAGAGACACAAGCCAGTCATTACTACACACGGAGGAACAAGATTGACCTTACTAAAAAAAAGTAGAACACTTAAGAAGAGCCCTGCTGGATCAGAAGGGTGGCCCATCTAGTCCAGCATTCTGTCTCACACAGTGGCCAACCAGTTCCTTCAGAGGTCCAACAACAAGGCGTAGAGCCTGAGGGTTTCCCCTGACGTTGGCTCCTGGCACTGGTATTCATAGGTTTTCTGCCTCTTAATGTGGAGATTTCCTTTAGCCCCCATTGCTAGTAGCCACTAATAGACTTGTCTTCCATAAATCTGCCTAATCCTCTTTTAAATCTATCTATTCCCATGGCCATCACTGCATCCTCCACATTTTAATCACTCATAACGTAAATAAGTGTTTCCTTTTGTCTGTCCTGAATCTGCTGCCCATCATCTTTGTCGGGTGCCCTCGAGCACTAGTATTTTGGGAGAGGGAGAAAATGTTCTCTCTGTCAACTCTCTCTGCTCCATGCATAATTTTATAAACCTCTATCGTGTCTCCCCTTAGTTCTTTTCGAAACTGAAAAGTCCCAGACTCCTCAGCCTTTTGTCTGAGGAGAACAATGGCCAGTTCCAATTCCTGGGAATCATGAAGCCTGTTGCGTGGTTTTTGGACCATTCTCGGGCAGATGGGGACTTCATAAAAAACCAGAAAAATCCAACAAGTGTGTCATTAGCCCATTTCCTCCCTTCCTGTAGAGTGGCTCTTTAAACTAAGCATTCACGGTTATCACACAAAGATGTGATACTAGCAGTTCTAACTATCTCTCTCATGGCTAAAATGCCAACGAGTATCTCGGAAGAAAGAGTCAATGTGAGACCAGTCACCATGTCGAGTCTAGGCTATAAAGGCTGAACTGACCCTTACCGTATCCTATGTAAATCAAGCATGGGAACATAGTTATTATGTCAAACTAGGACTGGGAGAGACCCATGTTTGAATCCTCACATTGTGATAGTAGTTTGCTGGGTAACCTTGGGCCTGTCACTCGCTTTCAGGGTTGTTGTGAAGGTAAAATGAAGAAGTGGAAAGATGATGTTGTTGAGTCTTCCTTGGGGAGTAAAGCAAGGTTATAAATATCTAAAACAAAAATCTGAGGATAAGTCAAGAATGGCGGTAACCATTCTAACACCCACCACTGACTGCAGCTCTTTTCCCACTCTGCAAATGACTTCAGAAACCTTTTTCCTTCTCTCTTTTGGTCCATATCAGTCGTGCAGAAGGATTAGTTCAGATTGGAATCATGCCTCTGTGTAGGTCCAGCTTCAGACAGTTGGCTTCCAGGAGCCTGAGAAAGGAGCTATGCAGTCATGTATATATATAAAAAAAATCATCTCACATCTCCATCAAAGTATTTGAGACAGTTTTGTCCAGTGGGCCACAAACAGGCTGATGTCAAGTTCCCAAACCATTATTTAGGAAACAAAAAGCCCAGAAGCCTTTTGGTGTGATTCAGAAGAGTTTGGGGTTGAGTTCCAAGGCAGCAGTCAAAGAAAGGGAGACAGAACTTTTGCTAGATAGTGTCTTCACACAAGAGTCTGGTCATTCAGACCCTGGAGTAAGGTATGAGACTCAGGCTTCTGAGGCCATGTATCCAAGAATTGGCCCTTGGGGAATAAAATGACTGGGCGACTCCTGCAGTATAGATGACCCCCTTGAAACACGCAGCCTGTTCTGTTTGTGCAAGTACAGGAGTCTTACAGTCCAACAGTTGGCTGTCCCAACTCGGGATTCCCTTTGTCCCATCACCTTCAAGTTGGTGGTGGAAAGTGCCATCAAATCACAGCCCACTCGCAGCAACCCCGTGGGGTTTTTAAGGCAAGAGACAAACAGACATGGTTTGCCATTGCCTGCCTCTGTATAGTGACCCTGGACTTCAGTGGTGGTCTCCCATCCAAGTACTAACCAGGGCAGACCCTGCTTAGCTTCCAAGATCTGATGAGATTGGCCTAATCTATGCCATCAAGGGCAGCGTACCTGTATTTTTCTGAATGCCAGTGGGCAACAACAGTGAAGGCTTTGGCTTTGGTACCCTGCCTGTGAACTTTTGAGAAGTATCTGGCTGTCCACTATAGAATTCTGGGCTTGTTGATCTGATCCATCAGGGCTGTTCTTACATAACATTGCCCCAGAGTCATAGCCCCAGGGGCCAAATGTTGCCCCCGCAGCCCCAGTCCCCCGCTGCTTTCTAATGCAGCAGTGGGGAAGTTTGCTTGAAAAAAATGATGTGTCTACACTGCAATGTCACTCCCAGTCACATAACCAGATGTGACATCACATGTTGCCAAGACATGCTAGCAGTCCCCAAAAAACTCTTATCGTTACGTTCCTGGAAGTGACATTAACAGCTTGCTGCCAGAAGCTACTGAAGTTTGCTAGCCCTTGGCTGGCAACCCTAAATCGCAGCCTACATTGAACTGCTGGGCTACACCACTTAGAAGCACGAAACAGCTGTCTGCAGTTTAGAAACTGCACATGCAGAGTTTGGCGACTTTGAGTAGTGCGGTGGGAAAATCTTAAGGAACTGTCGGCAGCTTGTTTCTATTATTACCAGCGCATCTTTAAAATGCACCATAGGCTGTGCTGTCTTTTAAATATGATCATAGCATAAAGATCTGCCCTAGTTTTGGCCTTGCTTTGAACTCTGCCGACAATTTGACAACAGACATCTGAGGGGATGCTTCCCTTGCCGGATTGCTATTAACTCAGTTAAAATGTGTATGACCAGAGAACAAGCACAGAGCGCAAGACCGCGGAGGAGTAAGGAAACCTCCGAGCCGCTCAGGCATCGCATCCAGGCTGTCCTTTGCCCCCTCTTACAATTCTTATTACATTACATTAAAACCCTTTGCTCTGTCAAATTGACAAAGGCAGCTATAAAAGGGGTCTTTTCTAATACCCAGTAATATAAACTATGTTTGTACACTTACCACATAATCCCTAATTACTTCCATACTTTTATGTGAAAAGAGCTTTGACGGTTGCATTTCAGAATACTTAGCGAACTGAATGAATTCTGAAAATTATTTCTTTATAAACGTTGGGGCAATCTGGTGCAGGGAGGGATTAATTTCTAGATTGGTGACATGGCTCACATTTCCGAATAAGTATGCCCAGTGTCATTGATACGGAGGATGTCAAATCGGAAAGGGTGACACTGACGGAATTCGTACTCGACCCCGCCATTTTTCTAGTACTTAAAGCAATTACCCTACTGTTTAATAACAATGTTTATGAAATTGCTTTGTTGATTGGTTATCATCTGTGTTGGACCCATGTCAATAATGCCAAAGGGATGCCTTGGTGTAGCCTTTCACCTTTAAAAAAAATTGAATAATTTGCATTGCATAATAATTAGGGGCCACTGGTGGCAGTGGGTAATGGCCCTTTTCATAGCTACTGGGGTTGGTTGACACTTGGCCTCGCAATATATCACTGGCCTAAGACCTAGACTGCTCTCCTGCACACCCACAATGCTGTTAAGGTCCTGTCCTTCTCAAGTACTTGTGAGGAATGCGCTCCAGCTTTCCTGTTGTATGGAGAAAATGCTTATTCTGGGATTGTTGACATGTATGTTGTATAGTTTTGGGAGAGACAGAATGTTACTGCTCTGAGCTAAACCATGCATTTCACTTGGTATCAGGCCTGGAACCTTTCACCTTTGACTCTTACTATGATACATCAAGATCAAATGGTAGTTTTTGTGTTTGATTTGTTTTTCTTCCCCCAACAGCCAAGAACATTTAGAATTTTTACTTTTTCTTTCCCCCACACAAATAATATGCAGAGAAGAAGCAGCCTGAATTTGAGTAAACCCTTTTGGGTTTGATACCAAGCGGAATGACTTCTCATAAGCGCTCTCCATGCTGTCTCAGCTCTCAATGCTCCCAGTGCTGTCTCAGTGTTGTCACAATCTATTCCTATGGACAATCTGTTCCTAAACTAGATGTTACAGTGTCCATGGGTCCAACTCCATTTTCGAGAAGAATCCAGCTGTTATGGCACTTGAAGACAAGATCACGTAGTCCCAGTGCACTTTGCGGCATTTTTAAATGGCCTGATTCTGCTCTAAAATGGCATAGACATCCATGGGTTAAGACCGATGGATGCCATAATATCTAATTTGGCCCTAAGCCTTTTTTCTTTTTTACAGTGGTGCTGGAAAGCAGTGTGGTGGATGAGAACCAAACCTATGAGTCTTTATTTTTGCATCTGTTTCTCTTTCTTTGTGCCAGTTTTTCCATTTAAAAGTATTGCATATCCCCCTCTTATTTTTGAGTCAATGGCATAAAAGACTAATCAGGGACAGCAATGAAAAAGAGGTGAACCAAAACCACCATAACAAGTAACAAAAACGGCCAGATCAAGCAACTTTAAATGCATTCTCAACCCCCCCCCCCCCCGGCTGGCTGGCTTGGAGGAGGCATTTGCCTCTTTAAATCCCTTCTCCGAGCCAATCCAGCTGGTTTGGGGGTGTGGGGGCCCTGGAGGACACATTTAAAGCCAAAGTTGTTTTCTTTCTACTTCTCCCTCCTGCCCTCTCCCATCTCTTTGCTATCTTTCCTTTTTCTTTCTTTCCACCTTTCTTTCTGTCCGCTCCCTCCCCATCTAAAGTTAAATGTGTTCTCCAAGCCCTGCCACACCGGCAGACTGGCTTGGCTCAGAGAACACATTTGCCCCTTTAATTTAGTATGCAGATTTGCATATTTTTCAATAAAAACGTGTGTGTTCATGTCTTGTGGCTCTCAAATATCTGACATTTATGTGGCTCTTACGTTAAGCAAGTTTGGCCACCCCTGCTATGGAGAATAGAACACTAGGCCTTCCTTGCACGGCTGTTATAAGAACTGCAAATATAAGAGATGTGAAGTTCTTTGAATGCTCTAATATGGGAAATAAGAATGATGATATCTGAAACTTTTTTTTTAACTGAGTGAAACATGCCTCCTATTTTCAATAATGCAGGAGAAATTCTCTTTTTAGCTATCAAAAGTTTGGAAAGCATTGCCGTAGTGATGAACTCTTACTCTTTCTTGCCAGTTAACCATTACCCCCGAAATTGTCTCCTTTTAACATGCCACTATACACTGACGTGAAACACTTAAATATTTCCATGTGTAATTGGAGGTCAGGTGCATTATTTTTTCATTACCAAGAGTAATATATCAAATGCTTCACTGGAAATTTTATTCTCAGGCAAACAGAATGATAAATATAATGATTGCCCCCTTTTTCTCAAACTAGGCCAGACTAGGTAGACTTGTTATTTAGGGTTGCCAGCTAAGGGCCAGACCTTTCAACTAATACCAAGGGTTTTGAATTAAATATATATAGTAGTGGACTGCAATATCTTTTGATTGGTCTGGGGCACTGTGATGTTGAGACCAAGGGAATACTTGAGCCCTGTCGGATCAGATCAGTGGTCCATCTAGTCCAGCATCCTGTTTCACACAGTGGCCAACCAGTTCCTCTTGTGGGCCAACAACAGGGCATAGAGGCTGAGGCCTTCCTCTGATGTTGCCTCCTGGCACAGGGATTCAGAGGTTGACCACCTCTAAATATGGAGATCCCCCTAGTAGCCATTGATACACTTATCCTCCATGACCCTATTTAATCCTCTTTTAAAGCTGTTTATTGTTGCGGCCATCACTACATCCTCTGGCAGCAAATCCCACATCACTCTGTGTAAAGTAGTATTTCCTTTTGGTGTAGTGGTTAAGTGTGTGGACTCTAATCTGGGAGAACCGGGTTTGATTCCCCACTCCTCCACTTGCACCTGGCTGGATGACCTTGGGCAAGCCATAGCTCTGTACCAGCTGTTCCCGCAAGGACAGCTTGGGAAAGAGCTCTCTCAGCCCCACCTACCTCACAGGGTGTCTGTTGTGGGGAGGGGAAAGGAAAGGAGTTTGTAAGCCGCTCTGAGACTCCAAGTGAGTGGAGGGCGGGATATAAATCCAATCTCTTCTTCTTCTTCTTCTTCCTTTTGTCCGTCCTGAACCTACTACGCATCAGCTTCATTGGATGTTCTCAAGTTCTATTCTTTGGGGAGAGGGAGAAAAAATAATCTTTGTCTATTCTCTCCATGCATAATTTTATAAATCTTTGTCATGTCCCCCTGTCACCCAAAGGGGAGGTCTCCTAATTATTTGTGGGAATTAGTGTAGAAGGAGACAAGTGAGAGGTGGGTAACTGGGCATCTCCACCTATGTATACCAGGATTTTCCCTTAGGATTTCTCAAAATAAACCAGCCTGTAGTTCAACAGGAAATGTGTTTTATTATTCAAAGAAGAAAAGAGCAAAACATGCACAGAAAACACACAGAAAACGCACAAGCTGGCTAAGAGGAAGATAAGGGAGTAACAGGGTATAGATTTTGGAGAGGCAATATTTACCAGTCCAGAAGAAGAAGTCTACGAAGGTCAGTGAAATGGCTTGTATTTCATGAAGAGAGGTGTGCCCACATGGTGTGGGGGTGTATGTAGGAGCTGAGAGTATGCACACACTGCTTTCCAGCACAATGCTGGCAGTTATAGGGAAAATTCACCCTGGGGATGTCTGATGTGTTTGCCCCCCCAAAATACATTGATTAGTTTTTTGAAGATGGACACAGATCTTGGGAAACCCATGACTGGGTTACCTGACTTAGATTAGGGGCATTAATGGCTTCTTGATGACCCTTTGGGAGAAGCTATTCGGTTGTGTGAATAGTGCTAATTAGGGGGAACGGATGAGGGAAGGTGTGACCGAGTGTGGATGGGGTTAGGTCAAGGGGAACATAAGAACATAAGAGAAGCCAATGTTCGATCAGGCCAGTGGCCCATCCAGTCCAATACTCTGTCACACAGTGGCCAAAAACACCAGGTGCCATCAGAAGGTCCAGCAGTGGGGGCAGGAAGCCCTCCCACTGTTGCCCCCCCCAGCACCAAGAATACAGAGCATCACTTGCCCCAGACTGAGAGCTCCTATCTATACTTTGTGGTTAATTGCCACTGATGGACTTCTGCTCCATATGTATATCCAATTCCCTCTTGAAGCCATCCATACTTGTAGCCGCTACCACCACCTGTGGCAATTAATTCCACGTGTTAATCACTCTTTGGGTGAAGAAGTACTTCCTTTTATCTGTTATAACCCGACTGCTCAGCAATTTCATGGAGTGCCCACAAGTTCTTGTGTTGTGAGAAAGTGAGAAAAGGACTTCTTTCTCTACCTGCTCTATCCCATGCATAATCTTATAAACCTCGATCATGTCACCCCTCAGCCCCTCAGCCATTGTTTCTCCAAGCTAAAGAGCCCCAAGCACTTCAGCCTTTCTTCATAGGGAAAGAGGGAGGGGAGGTTTTCTCAGGAAACCCATTGTTCAAATTATGCATCTCATTTAGAGTGGGGAGGAGGGTTGTTAGCTTTGTCATTCTTTCTGTCTCAACTGCTAAGGTATGTGTCAAAAAGAAAACTGAATCACTGATCCTCAGATGATCACACATGAGTAGGGCTGCCAAGTCCAACTTGGGAAATATCTGGGGACTTTGGGGGTGGAGCCAGGAGACTTTGGGGGTGGAACCAGGAGACAGGAAGTGACATCATTTTGTGATGTCACATCCTGTGATGTTGCTTCCACATGCTGACACATGAACTCATGAAGTTTCCTAATACTGAATCAGGCCATTGGTCCATCAAGGTCAGTATTGACTACTCAGACTGGTAGTGGCTCTCCAGGGTCTCAGGCTGAGATCTTTAATGTCACCTATTACCTGATCCTTTTTTAGCTGAAGAGGCTGATACCTCCTGCATGTCAAGCAGATGCTCTATCACTGAGCAACGGCACTACTGAATCCTTCCTCATCTCGGCAGAATATGAAGCACTAAGTGCTACACAAGTGCTAAATATGATTTTCATATCATAAGAACAGGAGAGAAGCCACAGTGGATCAGCCCATCCAGTACAGCCCATCCAGTACAACACTCTGTGTCACAACAGTGGCCAAAAATACCAGGTGCCCTCAGGAGGTCCAGCAGTGGGGCCAGAACTCCAGAAGCCCTCCCACTGTTGCCCCCCAAGCACCAAGAATTCAGAGCCTCACTGCCCCAGACAAAGGGTTCCATTTAGACCTTGTGGCTATAATAGCCACTGATAGACCTCTGCTGGATGGGGACAGAGAGAGAGAGACAGACAGACAGACAGACAGAAAAAAGAAAGAGGGAGAGAGAAGGAAAAGAGCTGGAAGAGAAACTTACTACAGCAGCGTTGCCAGCCACATGCAAAAGCAGCTCCTTCAGTCCCTCCTTAATCTCTGGGCGGACCTCTCTTGCTGTGGAAGCTCTCTTGCTGACTTCTTAAAGGGGAAATGTCTGGTGAGGCTTTTTACTGCAGGGCAGGCTCTCTGCAGACATTTCCCTTTTAAGGCAGCCATTTTGTCCCCCCGGTGGCCAACTTTGAAAAAGCGGGGGTGAGTATTTAAAATCGGTGTTTCCCCCGCCCTACCGGGGGACTTGGCAGCCCTAAAGCTCCAAACTGCTTCCCTCTGCAGGATGGTCTGACTGCTAACACCCCCAGATTCTTCACTTTCTTGATTATGGATCTTTTCCCTCTTCAGTCAGACTCTGTGCCAGGCCCATAGCCAGGATTATTTTAGTTGGGGGGGCATTTAAATTTCTTAGGGCTCACTGGCTAATTGAATTAAAGTATTCCCAGCTTCTTCCCTGCATCCACCACTATTTGGGGGTCCTGGGCTGGATAGGAAGTCGTGGGGCGGCAGTGGCTCAAGTAGTTAAGATGCTGAACTGCAGGCCGGAAGGTCGGTAGTTCAGCAGTTCGAGACCCGAGTGCTGCATGATGGAGTGAGCTCCTGTCTCTGGTCCCAGCTCCTGCCAGCCTAGCAGTTCGAAAGTAAGAAACTTCAAGTAGATAAATAGGTACCGCTTTGGTGGGAAGGTAACAGCATTTCGTGCGCCTAGGCGTCTAGTCATGACCACGGAAACGTCTTTGGACAGCGCTGGCTCTTCGGCTTGTAAACGGAGATGAGCACCGCATCCCTGGAGTCGTATTCGACTGGCTTTCGAGCATGGGAAACCTTTTACCTTTACCTAGCCCCGAGATGCCCCACTGTAGCTACGGTCCTGCTTCATGCATTTTTTTTCTTTTTCTTTTGAGAATTTTTGCCAGACTCTGCATGTGGAGTGCAAGGAGTCAAGAAGTAATAGGACGAATGCTCAACTTCAGAGGCTACTGAAAGAGGAGGAAGTCCTTACATCTATTATCTTCTTATTCCACCCTTCTTCCAAGAAAGTTAGGGTGGGTTACTTTGTTTCCCATTCCCATTTTATCTCCAGAACAATCCAGTGAATAAGTTAGGTTGAGAGATGGTGACTGTCTCAAGATCACCTGATGAAGTTCAGGGGAGACAGGGGAACCCAGGTCCCCTGGTTCCTACAGCGGCACATCCCAGCAGACCCTAGGGTCAGGACAATCTGCAGGCATTAGTTTTTTGATGGCCTGCGGCAAACATGTTTTTTGGCATCACCATTTAGTAAGTGTAGTACAGGGTAGTACAGCCAGACCACAGTTTCAGGACCATTTGGAGAACTTCGGCTCTGTTCCAGGACCATCTTCATTAAAGCATGAGTAACTTTAAAGGGAATCAATAGTATTTGGATGTTTGCCTCCTCTGAATAAGGAGGTTCATGGCTAGTAGCCATCGATGGACCTGTCCTCCATAAGTGTCTCTTTTATGGAGGATATGTCCATCAATGTTACCAGCTGTGGACCTCCATTATCAGAGGAGGCAAACATCTAAACACCAGTGATAAGAAGCAACATCAAGGAAAGACCTTGATCTCTATGCCCTATTTCCTGGTTCTTCAAGGCAGTTTTTTGGCCATTGGTTGAAACAGAATGCTGGAGAAACGTATCACTGGTCTGTTCCAGCAGGGCTCTTTTTATGTCCTTATTGTGTCTTTTACATAGATACATATATATTTGTGTGTGTGTGTGTGCTTGCCTCGAAGGCATGGTCGATATCTGACGACCCCTACTGGGGGTTTGGACATTTTTCAGAGAGGTGGCTTGATTAGCCTGTCTCTGCATCCTGCCTCTGGTATTCCTTGGAGGTCGCCCTTCCAAGTACATACTTGCCAGAGTCGGCCCTGCTTAGCTTCTGAGATCTGATGAGATCGGGCTTGCCTGGGCTACCCAGGTCAGGGCCTTACTGTGTCTTTGAAGCATCTTGTGGGAAAGAGTAGTTAATTCCAGCAGTAGTTGATCACAAGATCATGATTGGTCAGATTTTAACTTTTCAGGAGTAAAGGTCTATCCATCAGTTTCCACAATGAACCACTCTGCCTCCAATGCAACACTCATTAAGTGTGTTTTCTGTCTTCCCGCCACCATCAAGTCCCACCTGACTTAATGGCAAGAGTGATCTCCCATCCAAATACTAACCAGGGCCAAACCTGCTTAGTTTCCAAGACCTGATAAGATAGGGCTAGCCTGAGCTATCTAGGGCTGTGATCATGCGCACAATTAGCCCCAACATAGGTGTGGATGCCGGGCGGATTAAAGGAGCGTGATCAGACAACATCTGGGAAGTGCCCCACAGCCGTCGACAACCTGTTTTGCTCCGCTGCACAAGTGGAGTTAAAAGACACCTTGGAAAGCCTGGTAGCAAACGGGTTGCTACAGGCCACAGACAGACTTTCCCGTGTCTGATTGCTCCAGCACGCTGTCATGGCATCGGGATGGTCTGATCAGGCCATCCCAACTCCGTGCTGTTATTTTTTCCCTCTTTGCAGTATGTGCATTAGCGCACATTCCATAGGGAGACTTCAGTGCGGAGGTGCAATTCATTAATTCCTTGTGTAAGCACATTGGAAACAAACAGCAAAACCCCCCATCCCCGACTCACTTGCAGTTGTATCTGATCATGCAGTGGCGGGCTGTGCCAGCAGCTTCACAAGTCTGTGTGATCACAAAACTGTGGGTCAGATTCCGCTGGAGGAAATATCCTCCCCCCCCCATTTTATCTGGCAGGTGTGACCGCAACCTAGGACAGGGTGTCCCTAATTTACCTGGTGATTTTAAGAGATTTTAATACACAGAATCACCACTGAATGCTATTTAACATTCCCATTGTCCACCAACTGTATCCATTAAGAAAAATGTCCATCTTTTACAAAAGAATCCCAAGTGCTTTTTAATCTTTCACCCTGTCCCAAAGCATTTCCCTTCAATTCTTTAATGGCTTGCAACATTTGGTCCCACACTGTTTTAAAATGTCGCCATGTGCAGTGGGCTTGTTGCGCTAGAGCAGCCATGTTGAGCCGTCAAAAGGGGTGTCAGCAAATTGGACAGGCTATATATATATATAGCGGTTGTGTTCTTTGCCTTGTTTTAGTTCAGCATCAGTTCTCAGCTGCAATGCTTTTGAGTGACATGCAGAATGCAAAATAACATAAAAGGTCTGCCTAGAGGCAGTGATGTGTCCATGTAGGGCTTTAATTATTCTTTTTGAATCATATCCAATATGCAAGCCCAGGTTTTTTGGGGGGGGGGGGGGGATTGCAGTAGAGTCAGTTGGAGGAGAGTGCGGGAGGCTGGCATATCACCTGGATGTCTGATTTTGTTTTCTGATCAACCTTGTTGTGTACTAGTCACGAAATGGCGACCGCCATGTGGTCAGAGCACATGGGCTGATTCTACCTGAGCTTCAGCCAGGTAGAACAATAGACAGTCGGATCCAAAACGACTACCAATAGCCAGCCTAGGTCTTCCGCGGGGGACCTATGAACTACAACTTAAGACCTAATGCCCTATCAGAACTATGCTCATATGCTAAGCCAGAGGTGTGGCTCCGGCCGGCATATAAGCAGGGCCCTGGAGCCCTGGCTGCATGCTTGATCTGACCATCTCCTGAACATGCTGATTCACTAATAAAGTCTTTGCTATGATCATCATACAACTCGCCTCCCGACTCCAGTACTTTCCAAACCTGAAGACAGAGAATGGTCCTGTATGAATCAGAACAACTGGATTGTTCTGCCCAATATTGGAGGTGGCAGCAAAAAGAACACAGTGTTGCATTTTAAGGTACTTTGCACTTTGTTGTTCAACTGACCATTTGAAAAGACTTTTTTTGCACAAATGCAGTCATTGGTGATGCTTTTTTATCAATAGAAATAAGAGTGTGGGGGAGAGGATGAGGAAGGCTTCTACTCCTGGTTGGAGGGAAAATGTTTGTTTGTTTTCATTTTCACGGGGTGGGGGGGAGGGAGAGAATGCAACCCCTGGTTGGGATTTTCCAGCAGAAAAATAGCAATGAACAAAAGTATTTCAATACAGTTGTCAGCTCTGAGTTGGGGAAATCCTGGTGGTTTGGGGGTGGAGCCTGGGGAGGAGAGGGAATTTGGTGGGGTATGATGCCATAAAGTCCACACTTCAAAGCTGCTGCCATTTTCTCCAGGTGAACTGATCTGTGTAGTCTGGAAACCAGTTGTAATTCCGGGAGATCTCTAGGCCCCTCCTGGAGGCTGGCAATTCTAAGTAGTTACGAAGCCCTCCCTCCTTCACCAACCTATATTGTTATCCCCTTTGAAATAGAATCCCTGTTTGGAAAAGAACCCAGTGTGGGGGGACACTTTTTAACACTGGTAGGAATGGGGAAAAACACTATGTAGGGGAGAGGAAAAGGTATAGACTATAGAAAAAAGGAAAAAGGCTTAGATCTTGCCTAGAATTTCCACAGATGCAAGGTGGTGGTTCCATCCTCCTGTGGGAGACCTCTGATTCTCCCCAATAATAGACCCCCCCCCATCCTACTGGAGCAGCATTTCAAGGGGGAATTGGAACTACAGTGGGAGACCAGATTTGGCAAAAATCGTTCACCTGTCCGTGCACACCTGCATACAAATTCTGTGTGGGAGCAAAGGCGATGATAGACAGACAGACAGACAGACAGAGGGTGATAGATTAGATTGAGAGAGAGAGAGAGATTTCCCACAGCGTTGCCCCAATGTCATTCCTCCGTTTGCCCTGATTGCCTGCTTGAATTTCCCACTATTTGTCGTGGGGTGCATTTTGACCCGGGGCGTCACACAATTTCCCCCGCAGCTTCAGTGATCTTGTTTTTTGAGGATCACTGAAGCCACGGAAGAAATTGCGTGAAGCCCGGGGTCAAAATGCGCCCTGTGGCAAATAATAGGAAATTCAAGCAGGCAATCAGGGCAAATGGAGGAATGATGCCAGGGCAGCACTTGTGGGAAATCGGTCAGAGAGACAGACAGACAGACAGACAGACAGTGGGTGGTAGAGTAGAGTAGAGTAGGTAGGTAGGTAGGTAGACAGACAGACACAGACAGACACATACAGACACAGACAGACAGATAAATGCACACTTCAGTGCATTTATACCACTGCTGTATAAAATCTTTGGAACATGCTGGGAAATGTACTTCATTGTCGATAGCTCCAAAGCGTGAATACATACTTGTCCGATGTTTATGTGTGTGGGTTTGTTTGGTTTTTTGCAAAATATACACACTTTTTTAATTGCATGCTTTTTGTCAAATATACCCCTTCCTATGAAAATCTAGGTCATCAGAACTTGAAGAGAGAGGTTATTAGGTTTGGTGGTCGAGGTCAGGAAAATGGGGGGGGGGGGGGGCGCATCACAAATGCCTAGAGGAGTATCTGCACCCGTGGATGTGGGGCTCTGAGGACGGATGACACCTCAGCAGCCTTTAATATTTCACAGCTGGAGCGGAGACCCCCTGACTGGTGCCTCCGTCTGGTGCCATTTTGTAGAGCCAGGTTCTGAGAGGAGAAGAAGAGAAGAGATTGGATTTATATCCCGCCCTACACTCACTTGGAGTCTCAGAGCGGCTTACAAACTCCTCTCCCTTCCCCTCCCCACCACGGACACCCTGTGAGGTAGGTGAGGCTGAGAGAGCTCTTTCCCAAGCTGTCCTTGAGAGAACAGCTGGTACAGAGCTATGGCTTGTCCAAGGTCATCCAGCAGGTGCAAGCGTAGGAGTGGGGAATCAAACCCGGTTCTCCCCGATTAGAGTCCGCGCACTTAACCACTACACCAAACTGGCTCTCCCTACTGCCCTACTGCAGCGCTGACCAGCTGAATCTGGGAACCGAAGCCAGCAGCTCTCCTCAGAGATGGCTCCATGGAACAAAAGAAATAAGGGGGTGAAAGAAAAGAAAACAGTGGCTCCTTTACTCCTTCCCTCATGATCCTCAGCACAAACCCATCGCCCCACCATAGATTCTCACTTGGCTTAGATGTCAGCCAAGGTGCCTTTAATTACATTTAATAATATAGCCCTTAAAAAAAGAAATCTCTTGTATTCAGAGTCTAATTTCCACTGTGGCAAATGATTACATACCAAAGCATATGGTAACTTTTACAAGGACAAAAAGTCAACATGTTGCGTATGTTTTTATTATTTTTTTAAGGGAGTGAGAGAAGCTTTGCTGGGCTCTCAGTTGCCCACCAGAGTTATATAAAGCTGGCTTTTTTCTCAGAGCATTGCTTAAATAATCTACTTGTTTATTTGGTCACTGCTATGCTGTGTCCCGTTCCCCCCCCCCCCCCCAGTATAAACTGTTTGGATCTTGGCAGGGAGGAAAATTAAGTCCATCTCCAAGTATGCAGCTGATCTCAAAAAGTTCAGTGTGCGAAAACAGTTACCTTGGTGTCTAGTTCTGCATGCTTGCGTGTCGCACTGTGAATATATTCTTACCTGAGGATGAACAGGTGTGGCAGTTTTCCACACCGAGGGCATGAAGAAAGCAAACGGGTCAATGTAAACTGGGAATGAGAGAATTCCCTGGGTGTCGTTCCTTTAGACTTTTGAGATATCTCTCTTTGATCAAGTCCACTTCTCCTTAATTTCAGTTTAGCCAGAAGAATACATAACGTAGCTCTGGAACCAGAGTGCATACCATTTGCTTCAGTTTTGGCTCCTTCCGGTCATTTGCATCTTTCCCAACTTTGCATGACTGTTGTGTGTTAATAAAGCACATCAAAAAAGCAGGTTTGGTGAGATGTGCAATTGTAGATTCTTTTTACCTGACACCTTAGTAATGCACAGAAGAATGGAGGAAGAGACTGGATTTATACCCCGCCCTTCACTACCTGAAGGAGTCTCAGAGCGGCTTACAAACTCCTGTCCCTTCCCCTCCCCTGTGAGGTAGGTGGGGCTGAGAGAGCTCTGAGAGAACTGCTCTTTCAAGAAAAGTTCTGACAAAACTATGGCTTGCTTAAGGTCACCCAGCAGCTGCAAGTAGAGGAGTGGGGGATCAAACTCGGTTCTCCCAGATTAGAGTCCACGCACTGAACCACTATACGGAACCACTGAGCCTGCTGTGCAGGGAGAGCGGCCTAGAAATCGAATTAAATAAATAAATAAATAAATAAAATATACCAAACGTGCATATCAGTAAAACATTGCACCAAAAAGAATCCTCCTGCAATCCTACGTATGTAACTTGTGTCCGCAAACATCAGAGTTGTTTTTTCGCCACGTTCTTCTACATTAATTAATCATAGAGGAATTATTTTAAAAAATGAAAAAATGCCAAAGGATTGTTATGCATACTGGTCAAAACTGGGACTTTTCTGGGGGCGGGGGGGGGGGGAGAGAGAGATAATGCCTAAAGATGTGATTTCAGTTGCAAGCCTCCATGAGCAGGACTCTGACTCTGAAGAGGTGGCATAGAAAGACCCGAAATCAAGATTAAATTTCACTTCAAAAACAAAACCAGGCAATTCAGAGCTGCTAAGTGTGAAGAGAAATGCAGATGGGGTGATACGATGGCTGCTAACGTTACAAATATATTGCTTTTTAAAACTTACGAGACGAAAGAGACTTGTGTGCAATATCACTGGTTTCTATCCGTTGTTGTCCATTCCGGTGATGTGCTATAGTGCAGCTACCGAAATTTCTCCTTGGCAAGATGCTTTTCAGGGCTCTCCCACGCCCAGGCGAAGCATGCCATGCTGTTGTGTGTGCATGCCCACACGCATCCTTCTGAAGAATGAGACAAGCACAACACTTTCATGCTCCTTTAAGCCTCGTTATTTGCCAGCAGGGCAGAAACTAGGGTGCACCTCCAGATGCCGTTTGCATTGTGCAAGATTGGACTGGGAGCTTGCAGCACTGCGGGAAGCTGTAGGGCAATTTGTTCCTGGTGGCAGCGCAAGGGTGGAGCCCTCTGCCAGGGCTTGAACCTTAGCCGATGCTCTGCCATGTTGTCCGTTGGCCTGGCACTTGTAGGACAAGGGGAAAAGAATGTGATTTTTGAATGTGATTTCTGACATTTTCTCCTTGATGTATGTCTATATTGACAGCTGTCACTGTGCCTTCAAAAGTTTAATCATCATAGACCCAGATCCTGGTATGTAACTGAGAAGCTTCTGAATAGAGAAACTTAAAACAGAATACTTATTTTATAACTGCACTTTTTAAATAGGAAGCCTCTGTAGAAGGAATTAGGATGCAATAAGGATGGGATGCTATTTAGAAGTTGCAAGGCTGCTGAGAATGAAGTTTAATGTGATTCACAGTCCTCATCGGCTAGCTCTCCACATGCAAGCCCAGGAAGTCACCCAGTGTTCTCTAAAGTTCCCAGTGTTCTGAAGACAAGATAAACAATTGAATTTACTGACACCACTGAGAGATGCACTGAGTCAAATTATGCTTGTATGATGTTAACCACCTGGTACCAATTAGAGACCCCTTAATGTGTAAACTATATGTGATGTCATTTGGCGTATAAGACCTCCTGCCCTTCCTGGGTTATGGCAGAATACAGCTTTGGAATTGCTGAAGTGCTAAGGCACTCATCAGCCCTGAATTCCCTGTTATGAATTCATTAAACAGATACTCATCTAACTTGTTGGACTCAGACTGCGTGTTTCCAATTCGGCAATGGGAGCATGCAGGCAGAGATTTGTGTATCACACTGGTCCATCATTCCATTTTTGAAATTTGGAGCCCTGTGCATATGCAGTTTGTGGTGGCTTTCTTCACCCACCATTCATTTGCATCCTTTCCTCCTGTACATCACCAGTGTGTATTGATAAAGCACTGCAACAAAAGAAAACAACAACGAAACAGATGAAGATGGATGTAGAGGACACGAGCCCATCCTCTTTAGGCAAGTTCTGTTTTCTTCTTCATTGAGCGCTCAGTTGCTCAAAATTCCATCATTAACACTGGGACAGTCCGTCCGTCCCCCCCCCCCCCCCCCGCCCAGCCTGCTGTCTAGTGTGTTGGCTGGATTTGACCTTATGCCAACTTCCCAAAATGGTCACTCAGTATTGGGTGGTCTAAGCACTGACACCTTTCTTTAGAAGCTTAATAGACAGCTTCACTTTCACACCTCTTAATAGCCTTTTCGAAAATAGGTTTCTCTCGCAGGATGTATTTTCTTTTTTCCAGTATGGCAAGCTTTTACACCTCTCTCTTTGCAAGAACAGATGAGGATTATTTTTACATATTCTAAGAGGACCGTTTCCTCCCACTGCACCCCGCACTTACCTATGTCACCAAGCGGCACTTCTTGCTCCGAAACTTCAGCTGCTCCGGTTCGCAAGGCCATGCTGTCACCAAGAAATGAATCACGTAGAAAAGAATATTCAGTTCTAAATGTAAAAAAAAAATACATCTTTTTGAGATTGGGAGAAGGGAGGAGGGGGTCAAACATTACCACCAGGATAAAACTTGCTTTCCTCTTTTGGGAATTTACAGGGTATAGCCTCCATAAAAGTATAAGCAGGGCTTTACTCACAAAATGGATCTTTTCTCACCTTTCCTTTCCTGTAGCTCCTCTGCTCCCCAAAGAGTTTGTGAGACTAAGGTCAAATCTACATTTGACTTTCCCGCTGGAATCATTCTAGTTTCAAAAAAACCCCATCTATACCTGTTTCTAGTTTCAAACCACACTTGTTCTAGTTTTAAAATTACTGTTTACATTTGTTAATCGCCCTCCTGTGGTCAAGCTAGCATTTTACTGCTTTAAACAGATCCTGTTGCTTAGTACTCTTCAGGCCCAGGGAGTGAAATTTGAAAACAGCATGAAATGAGCATAGGAAAAAACAGCAGTCAAACTACTTCAGAGGGAAGGTATAAATTGGGCCTAAGGGAACAGTGTGGGATGTAGGCTGGAGGTCAAATCTGGAGAGAGCAATCCATGACCATTCTGACTCCTCCCCCATTCAAGCATGAAGTGTCTTCTGCTCATTCAGAAAAGAGGGAGGAAACTGGATCCAATGCAGGCTAATTTTCTTCATGATGTCACCCTCATTCACCCTTGGATCATCCTTGGTGGTGGTGGTGGTGGTGGTGGTTTTTGAAAGCCAACAGGATTGTAAATATCATGACTTCCGGCAAGACTTGCGATAATGGCGGACGCGCTCCTCCGCAACTGCAGGGAGCACGATCCGTACCCGGCGGGAAGAAGGGGCTCTGGACAGGTGCCGAGCCCCCAGAGACCCCAGTGAGGGGGCTCTGCCTGGGGTGGCATGAAGGGGATCTCTCCCTACGGTGGCAACCGGGGGATCGAGGTCCCTTTTCATCACCCCCATAGGTTCCCCCACTGTGGGAGCCGTATGGCTGAAAGCGCAAATCCGTGAAGCAGCAGAGAGTGCGAAGCTATGAGGCTTGAACTACAGTTATGCATGGATTAAACGTGAGTCCAAAGTAAAATAAACAGAGCACAGCGGGCGGGTGGAGTGAACCCCCCCCCCCCTCGAGACCGGCGTACTTACGAGACTCTTTACGTGGCGTTACTGCATGAAAAATAGTACGTTTGGCTTGCTAGATGGCAGCATCGCGCTTTAGAGGATATAGACTTTAAAAAGTCATAAGCGCAGTCAGAGAATTTGCTTCTTTCGTTCATCTTATCTAACTATCAACAAAGAGCACAGCCTCAACAATGGCGGGGAAAACGAAACCTTCCCCCAAACTAGGAAGTACAGCTCCGAGTTCAAAGGTTGATACCACAGAGATGAGCACTGTGTTCTCCTCGTTATTGCGACCTCTAGTGAACCAAATGACAGCTCTCAACGTCAAGATGGATAAAATGCAGCTGGAACTAAAGGAGTCGAATAAAACTACAGAGAAGCTGCAGCGAGAACTTCTGGAAGTAAAGACTTCAGTAAAAAATCAGGATTCAAGGCTACAAAAAGCGGAGAAAGAAAAGGCCCTCCACTCTGATCAGCTCTTGAAACTACAGATGGAAAGATCGAATTTTTTCCTAAGACTTCAGAATGTGCCAGAGAATAAAGGAGAAGACCTTAAAAATCTGCTAAGTGAAGGGCTTGAACCAGTAACAGGCTTAAAAGCAGCGGAATTAAAAAGCGACATGGATATGGTTTACAGAACCTATCCAGATTATACTAAAAAGAAAAGCCTGCCTGGTGAGATTATGATAAGGTTCTCCAAAAAATCAACAAGGGATGTGGTGCTTAGAACCACAAATAAAGCGGTTCTGAAGATCAAAGGAGAAGAAGTTAAAGTGATGAAAGATATTCCATTCGAGATAAGGAAAAGAAGGAAAGCCTATGGGAAATTGACATCTTGGTTACAGTCTGAATCCATTATCTATCGGTGGAATGTTCCGGAAGGACTAAGCTTCAGCATCAAAGACAAAAAGTATAAGATTGACATTGTCCAACAGGCGAAATTTTTTTTGGAAAAAAGCAAAGAAAAGAAAAACCATCTGAGAGACTCAGATGGTTCACTGGCTTCGCAAGAAAGTATTTATGGTTTTGACAGCTCCAAGAATGAAGGAGAAGTTTCTGACTCGGAAAAAGGAGTAGCAGCTCCAAAAGTACAAGAAGAGACTGTAAAGACAAGAAGAGGACGAAAGAAGAAATAAGAACTGAATTGTTTTATTGAAAATTGCACTTATGTATTCCATATATTTTGCATAATTAAGCATTCCTCTAGGGTGGTATGCCTGTCAAATAGCTTTTTTGTTTTTTCTTAATGTCAGCAGTAACAATTCTAATTGAAAATTAACCAAGGTTTAAAATGCTTCATAATTAATATATATTATATGGTAGCATTAAGCAAATGATAAAGCACTCTCTGTATAAGGTAAATGTAGCTTAGAAATTAGCGAGTAGATGTAGTTATAGAGAAAATCAATAAAAACTTAAAAAAAAAGGATTGTAAATATCACTACAAAATGAATCCAAGGATGTTTCAATCACATAACTAGGACTGAAGTCAAAGAATCCAAACTATCTGTTTCACCCAAGAAGCCTTGAAGCTGTCCAGCCACCACTCATTCAGTCACCCTGCTCAAGAATGGCATGTTTGAGACTGGAAGAAAGTTAGTCAAATCCCTTGGGGGCAGATTAGGTTATATTCTAGGAGTAGGTGTACCACAGCCTGGTTCAGGATTGGGTGGGGAGGCGCTTCCTGTCTCAGAAAAGCCTTGACTGGACCTGGTCAACCAGCCCCCACCCCAGCAAATTTAAGCAACCTGGAGGGAAGAAGAAGAGATTAGATTTATACCCCATCCTTCACTACTCGAAGGAATCTCAGAGCAGTTTACAATCTCCTTTTCCCTCTCCGCAACAGACACCCTGTGAGATAGGTGGAGCTGAGAGAGCTCTTTCAAGAACTGCTGTTGGGAGAACAGCTCTGAAACAACTTGTAACTGACCCAAGCTCACACCAGCAACATGTGCAGGAGTGGGGAATCAAACCCAGTTCTCCCAGATTAGTGTCTGTGCTCCTTACCACTACACCAAACTGGCTCTCCAAGGCCGGTTTCATATTTCATATGCAGGTGGCTAGTTTAATATTTCCTGTCCCACCTCCTCAGAGCAAATAAACCAAAAATTATCCCAATCGACTTGGCAAGCTGGCACTAGGGATGTGCATTCGGTTTGTTAGAACCAAATGCACTTCAGAAAATGGCCCATTCGGCCGCCTTTCAGGCAGCCATGGGCTGAATCAGATTCTCAGATCTGAGTCGGCCCACCACCGAATTGCAGCTGGCAGTTCGGTGGTGGCTTAAAAAGCAGCTGGAGGGGAAGAGGTTTGAGGGAGAGGCTCCAAACTCACAGGGTAGCTGCTGGAGCCTCTCCCCCAAATACCCACCAAATTTCAAGAAGATTGGACCAGGAGGTCCAATTCTATACCAGGAGGTCCAATTCTACGAGCCCCCAAACAGGTTGCCCCCATTCCCTCCATTGTTCTCCATGGTGGGAAAAAAGTAACATTTTCCCCACCATAGAGAACAATGGAGGGGATGGGGCAACCTGTTTGGGGGCCCATAGAATTGGACCCCGTGGTCCAATGTTTTTAAAACTTGGTGGGTATTTGTGGGAGAAGCTCCAGCAGCTACCCTACAAGTCTGGAGCCTCTCCCTCAAACCGCCTCCCCTCCAGCCCCTAATATACCCTATGAGTTTTTGCCATTGACTTCAATGGCCCATAGGGTATAATGGGGCCAAAACTGACATTCGGCTGGTGGAATGACTCCCGAATTGGCTTGCATTGCCGAAACTGACATGCTGGGGTCATTTGGCAGCCAGAACAGATGTGGCCTGATGTGGCCCAATCCGAATCGGGCCGGACTTTTTTTTTTTTTTTTTTGCACACCCCTAGCTGGCACCCCAACATCATCTTACCTTACCACTGCTAATGCAGAGTCTGAGTCAGTCAGGATGCAAGAGATTTTTAGCCGCAAAGGGTCTAGCAAACGGACCATGGAGCCCATCAAGGAGTCTACCTTTGCCTGCCAGCTAGATCATGTCAAATCACAGTTTTGCATAATTACCTGGCTTAAAAAAATATATATCCGCCCAAGCTTTGGTTTTATATATGTCCTTAAATGGTAGTGGTGAGTCTGCTCTTTCAGCTCATACACAATTTAGGTGCTGAGTCAACCAAGTGTGGCAAAATTTGGCATCATGAACGCCATGGAGATTTTTGATGTGTGCTGTCTGTCAATCTGGTGTTGTTTAAAAAAGTTTCCATCTTTCTCTCTCTCTCTCCATGATGATGCCGAAAGAGCTGTATTTTGTTCTGGGATTAATTGTGCTGGATGTGAAAAATCAGCAATTTTAAACATCGTATCAGCCAATATTATCAGAACAATCCCCAAACAGACACAGCAATATATTTCACAGGGGTGTCTGCAGTATACTTAATCATACGGCAAAGATGGTGCTAATTGCAGTTATTTATAAACCCTCTTGCCTTAAAAAAATGGCTGAATGTGAAAAGGGAGGACGTTTGGGTATGGGTTTTTTACTGACAGCTCCCATGGAGTGATAGGGAGGGACAATGTGATACTGTCAAAAGGTTATGCTCGGATTCATGAAGACGGGATTTCTTAAAATATCGGGAAGTCTAAATAATTCACAGGTGCCAGATTCATGAAAGAAATATGCTGGCCTGGCCCCTGAAAAGATAAATCAAATTTCTTGGTCACAGCCTTAAGAGTCCCTCTTTCTTTTTTAAAAATTCTGTTAAAAAACAAATTATTCCTCTTCACCATATCCTGATTTTAGCAGAAAAAAAGATTCTGACATATTTTATTAAGCAAGGTTTTCGCCCTTATTTTTAAATATTTTGCCTTAACTACTCGATGGTGCTTTTTAGTATCATTTTACATAATTTAATACAATTTGTTCCATCCATTGGTTTTCATGGAGATACAAGCTGTTCGCTTGTGAAAAAGCTGGCATCGGAGGGGAGGCTGGCAAAGAAACACCTTCAGGAGTTTGTTCAGGCTTTCAAAGTTCTACAGGGGCACCAGCCATTTTGAAACACATTCATTTCAGGATTGAGTTAGGGCTTGTCAATAAAAAAAGTTTTGTTTTTAAAATAAAGGACTCTGCTAAGTACGACTCCATTTTCCTTATGGAACCCTTGAAACATAATCCTTTTTGTTTGTGAGATATACTACCATTGCAGTCAAAGGTTCAGCTTTTCACAATGGCTTTCTTTAGACCGTGTCTTGCCTAATGATTAAACGACAGCACAGGTGTCTGTTAATTATTTGTTCGGGGGGAGGGGGGGAATGAATACGCAGTGTAATGATTAGAACACCAAAAAAAAAAAAAAGACAAGTCAATGATAACTGGTTGTCTTATTTCGTCTTTCTGGTAAAAGGCTTCCAGTGCCATCCTAAACAGATTTATGCCTTTCTAAGCCCATTGACTTCAGTGGGCATAGAAAGGTATCACTCTGCTAAGGATGCTGCTGCTGTTCTGTCTGTGGTGTATTTTGATTGGGGGTGGGGGTTGCTTCCCAAGCTGAAGTTTACAACCTAGCGTGCTCCATTGCTAGTAAATTGACTTGGAGATATAATCCAGGCTCAGCCTACTAACACTGGTTGGCCTTTAACTGGAATAACTCTGCACTGTCAAGTCATATTCAGCCAGTGTCCTCACTGTGTGAACTCTTCTCAGCAATGTAACTGTGTGGTGAAACAATTGGGTGTGTTTGGAAACATGTAGGGTTGCCAGGTCGGATTGACGTGGTGGAGGGGGAGAAACTCTCCAGGAGTGGGGGGAGCGTGTGATATCCGTGTGATGTAATGACATCACACGGAAGTGATGTCATCACGTTGATGATGTCGCACGGCGATGCTCTGAGGTTCTGAGCAAAACTCTATGGCTGCCATAGAGTTTTGCCCCCAAAACCAGAGTGTTGCCATGCGGTGTCACCAACGTGATGACGTCACTTCTGTGCGATGTCATTACATCATGTTTGGGGGGGATTCCCCCCTTGCTGGCTAGTGGCGGGAAAGAGGCCCAAAAATCGGGGGATTCCACACCCCCAACTGGGGAATGGCATCCCTAGAAACATGGAGAAATATAGGCTAAACAAAGACAGAACACAGTGTTATCATGGTGTCCCAGTTAAAGGTACTGGTGCCAACGATTACCCATTAACCATTTGTAGGGTACTTTTCTATGTAATTGTAGCCACAGGCGTGGCTACCAAGAACATTTGCAACTGAAAATAAAGTTTGTTAGAGGAAATCACTTTGGACCAAGCTCCTTAGAACTCTTCTTTGGGTGATTTCATATAATTCCAGTATATAAACCTCCCTGCCATTTGTCCATGGTGCCTCATTCTTATAAACCCAAGCAACTTTGTGATCTTGTGATTTGGCTTGAATTCGTCACTTGGCATACAGTTATTAAATGCATAAGCATAGAGGAAAGGTAAGCAAATGTAATCTCGCAAACAAGGAGTGTTATAAAATGATTTTCTGCATGATCGTCTAATGACTTCTCTTTACATAGCCCTCGCTGTGGCTGTTTGTCATAATAATGCCTACAGGCCAGTCCCAAAATTCTCAGAATGCTCCAATGAGCTCAGAGTAATCCCATCTCATAGTAAAGCGGATCCATTTGGGATTGCAAGCCACACTAGTGGGACATACTAGAGTAATATACATTTACTGTTCCTTAATCAAGGGACAAAATCGACTGCATAATTTTCACTCCCTTTGGGTTTTGTCCAGTCACTGTAACTGCTTTTCATCCAAAATCAGGTACATGTGCATTGGTGGTCTTTTAACTTCTGCGAAAAGAAGCTAAGGAAGATCAGCAGGACGTGTGTTAAGTTATCTGTATAGTGTAGTCTGCCTTCCTACATTTGCGGCCAGGGACGGATTATTGCTGATCTCAGAAGAGTTGGTGCTTTCTATAACCCTATCGAAGCTACTAGGAGCCTTGTTCTCTCTTCTCCCTGGCCATCTGCTTGAAGCATCTGGTAATCAGGTGCAAGCCCCCACATCCAGAGCATTCATGCTTAAATTTGCAGCTACCTTGCCACCCACATTGGCTTTTGTTACACTGCCAGAACATACCTCTTTGTGTATTGCAGAGCAGACTGGGACTAAGAATTCCACCATCGATGTGCTGAAATTGTGAGGGCTGGTGTGACATTATCACCTTCCAGCAGAGATCTAAGCCGTCCGCCTTTTCCATTTTTCTCCTACTAATCTTTGCTTCACCACATCTAACCCCTATGTATTTCTCACAAGGATTTTTCTCTTAAAAAAAAAATTGCTGATCATTTCTCAGAAAATAACTATGTCAAAGGACATACCAAACTTATGTCTTAGCCTCATGTATACAATACAGGAATGTGTATATATATGATTGTATAGGCAGCTCTTTTATCACATACACACATCCAGGGGCGTCAGGTTTTGAAATTCCTGGAGGGGGGGGCTCGTGCGTACGCAAAGTGTGCATGCGCTCTGAAACGATGCCGCCACCTCTCCCCCCCTCCGGCCACTCTTCCCTTCTTCCCTCTTCCTCCCGGAAGACGTGACGTTGGGCATTCGCCCGGAGCCCCAGGAGGGAGAGGGAGGGAGGGAGGAGTGGGTACAGGGGAGCTGGGCGGGGGGGGGGGGAAGAAAGAGGTTCTGGCGGCAGCGGACAGCCGGCCGGCCAGTAGGCCTAGAAAGGGCCCAGGGAAGTGGGGGGGGGGGAGAGGCGGCGGCAGGCACTCTGTTTCGTCGGGCGGGCTCAGTCCCCCCGGGAAATTTCGGGGGTGACCCGAGCTCTTGAGCCCCCCCGTAGTTTATGCCTATGCACACATCCAAACAATCCATAACCCATTATGTGCGAACGTAGATGCACACGTACGCGAGAAACAAATTTTCGTATTTTAGAAGCTGTTTCTGCATTTTCGGCAAGCGGAACAAGTTGTCGTTTATGACTGTGTGATATTGTATATTTTTATTAATAGCAATAATCACAACACTAGGTTGGTTGGATGCAATTTCCCACTGGCAGAATGGAACTTTTCTACACCCCCCTCCACTGCAGCCCACTGATTCCTGTGAAATGCTTCTTGTGGGGCCATAGGAGACTTAAAGGCATGACATGAAGGAGGTCTGCAATGGGAAAGAGGAGCTGTTGGAAATTGTCAGTTTATTCTGAGTCTAACCCGAGATGATTCTCCACCTCACTTTTACTGTAGTGTGACCATAGAATCTAGAAATGTCAGAATGTCATTTAGTTTCATTTTGGCGTCTGTGTGATACCTTGAGACTTTTTGCTTTACCTATTTTTCTTAATTGTGCTTCTGATTCATTTCTTTTATGCCATTTTTCACAGCATTTGTGCCGTGTTTCCAATATACACAGTTTACGTCACATGCATGCTAGATACAAAACAAAATGTTAATATTGTACATTTAATTGGGAAAATGATATGAGAAAACACAAAATTGTGAGAAAATTCATGGGTTCAGTTCCTGCAAGAGAAAGGGAATGGGTATTTGTGAGTGTGATATTCATTAGCATCCCTAAGTCACCATCCTTGTGAATCCACTGAGAACTGGTTCATATGAGCTGGCTGCTATCTATTGAATTATCTGTGCAAGTAGGCTAAACTATTAAGGCAGAGTGGCTTATTGCTATTGCTCACACTGAGAATGGGAATGATCTTTTCGATTTTATGTGAAAGTATCATGGAGGCATGAAGGATTTTCAGTCATTCCCTTCCCCTGATGTCAGTGCTGGTGCTTTGGTAACCTCAGCTCCAGGACTAAACAACTTGGGTTTGATCCAACCAGTTTTCTTACTGGTGAAAAAGTAAGCAAAGGGTCATCTTTGATTACCAAACAGGTCTTGTTCTGGTGACCATGGACCTGCATGGACCAAAGCCTTGTGGGTGGGGACTGTAGTAAGGGATGGATTTGGGGTAGATGGGAAAAGCTAGCTGGATCCACCAGCTTGAACTATATATGTATAGTCGAAAAAAGGCCCTGTATATTTTCCCCTTCATGGAGAAAAGCAGCACAGTGAGGGACAATTTCAATGGGGAAAACAGATGGTAGGGAAAGGATAAAACACCCTCCTCTGTATTTTGGACTGCAGGCTCCAGGGGCGGCTTTATATTTAGAAATATAAAGTCGGGGGGCAGTTGCCCTGAATGTGGCATAAATGTTTAGCGTCTTGTCAGCAGCTTACTTGGAACAGTCTCAAGCATCTCTTTTCTCTTGATTAACAGTGACTAATGGACCCTATCTCCTAATTGGTTTCCCATTTACCATGATCCCTATAAATAATTCCCCCTGGCAGACGTCATTCTAGACCTGGCCAAATAAGTAGACACTTGGCCTGCTGCACTTCTGTGTTCCTTGCAGATTTCCATTCCTGTGCTTTGCACATTATAATCTTGGTCTGTGCTTGCAGAGCTGTGCAAGTTTGTTGAGAATTTGGGGTACATGATTAGAACCTACCCTGTATTACTCGCAACTGTTTCTAGGATGCTTTCCAAATTCTGCACATGTCACACAAACTGTGATATTCCAAACCACCTTGTGGAACCAATGCATTTGGATACCTTGATGTTTCGTTTTGGTTTCCAGTATGGAGCCGTGGCACTGTGCTTTCATAGCTTGTTGTGACTTTAAATCGCAATTGCTTTGTGTGTGTCTTGAGCCATGAGGAATATTTTGATGAATAATTAACAAACTTCCCCCTTTCTCTGCAATAATGATGTGAATGTGAGCATTGGTAGAATACTGCTAAAACGGCCTTTGTGTGATCGTGACTACTCCATCAAGATTATTTTGTGCCTTCATAAAACACCGCAAAAGAGTAACCGTGCATATCATCCCATCGACTGTTTTTTTGTAGGTTTGTTATCAATGTGTGCTTGTTGTCTGTGATGTGGATAAGAAAACTGGAATTAAGGAAAAGTGGAACTTAGCGAAAAGTGGGGTCCTAGAACAATGAAGGAATGGAACATGGGAATAGACTCATGCTGCAGTTAGAGTTAGTGTCAGTACTAAAAGAACATCCTAGAACTGTGTCAGTATGGGGCTGCTCCCTGTGTTATTGCAATCATAGTTCCCCTTCTTTTAAAAGGATACTTTCTGACATGATTGTAACAGAGAAGCTGACAGAGTCAGTGGTTGGCTCTGGTGTGGTGGGAACTGCCATCAAGTCACAGCTGACTTATGGTGACCATGTAGGGTTTTCAAGGCAAGAGACATTCAGAGGTGGTTTGCCATTGCCTGCCTCTACAAAGCAACCCTGGACTTCTTTGTTGGTCTCCCATCCAGAGACTAACCAAAGCCAACCCTACTTAGGTTCTGAAATTTAGGGTTTCCCAGTCCCTTACCTTTTATGGCGGGGAGGGGGGAGTTGGTCCCAGTCCGGGACATGACACTATAGAGTTTTCAGGCCAAATGCTAAAGTGTCCACCCCCGTGACATGGCCAGTGCAGTGACATCACCTCTGGGTGACATCACTGTGCTGAGCTCATCAGCCAGATCTGGGTACTTTGGGGGCAGGGTTCCCCCCCACCTTCTGGATCTGGGCGGGCAGGTTGGAGGCCCTTTGAGCAGGCAAACCCCTGCTCCCTGGGGGACCTGGCAGCCCTACTGAGATTTGATGAGATCAGGCTAATAGCTACTCAAAAGCTGTGGCCACACCTACTAAATAATCCTCTTTCAATCCACTTTCAATCCACTTTTCAACTGGATTTTGCCAGTTCACACTGTAAAATCTAGTTGGAAAGTGCACTGAAAGTGGATTGAAAGAGGATAATTTAGTAGGTGTGGCCACAGCCAAAGAGGCAGTCTTCTATTTAACTGAGGGAATTGGCTTAAGGAAACAGAGTGAGAAGCGGGTAACTGGGATCTCCACTAGTGTATACCAGGATTTTTCCCTTAAGAGAACTCTCAAATAAACTAGGCCAATGTTCATCAAGACAGATTTTTATTACAAGAGAATAAAAGGAGAAAACACACATGCAAGCACAGTTAAACACATACAAGGCTAGCTAAGAGGAAATCAGGGAGGAGCAGGAATAGTTGAGGGGGAAAGAGCTATAATTACCAGATCCTGTAGAGATCCATAGAAGAGAAGAAGCAGCAAGAAGGCCAGAATTTCATGAGGAGAAGAAACCCACTAAGTTGGGTGTGTATGCCATTTGTACCAGGAACACACACACACTGCTATGGAGCAGTGTACGACAGTTATAGGGGGAAATGCTCCCTGGGGCGGTCTGGTGTGCTTGCCCCCCAAACAATAACTTGATGGTTTGTCTGGATTTGGGCAATGATTTGGGAGATGCTTGATGGGTTTTCCTGAGGTGAACTATTGGTGCGGATGGCTCTTGATGATCCTGCAAGTACCGGATGGGAAAAGCGAACAGGTCTTGTGAATAGCATTAAGTGTTGCTTAATTAGGGTAAATGGGTTGAGGGGAAATAAAGCTGGGGGTGGATGAAGTTAATCCAAGGTGAGGAGATAGTTTTCTTGGAAGACCCATTGTCCTAAATTATGCATCTCTCTAGGGTGGGGAGGAGGTCATTCGCTAGCCAGCCGCTCTTTCCAACATAGGGCTGCCAAGTCCAACTTGGGAAATATCTGGGGTCTTTGGGGGTGGAGCCAGGAGACTTTGGGGGTGGAGCCAGGAGAAAGGAAGTGACATCATTTTGTGATGTCACATCCTGTGATGTTGCTTCCACATGCTGACACATGAACTCATGAAGTTTCCTAATACTGAATCAGGCCATTGGTCCATCAAGGTCAGTATTGACTACTCAGACTGGTAGTGGCTCTCCAGGGTCTCAGGCTGAGATCTTTAATGTCACCTATTACCTGATCCTTTTTTAGCTGAAGAGGCTGATACCTCCTGCATGTCAAGCAGATGCTCTTATCACTGAGCAACGGCCCTACTGAATCCTTCCTCATCTCAGCAGAATATGAAGCACTAAGTGCTGCACAAGTGCTAAATATGATTTTCATATCATAAGAACAGGAGAGAAGCCACAGTGGATCGGCCCATCCAGTACAGCCCATCCAGTACAACACTCTGTGTCACAACAGTGGCCAAAAATACCAGGTGCCCTCAGGAGGTCCAGCAGCGGGGCCAGAACTCCAGAAGCCCTCCCACTGTTGCCCCCCAAGCACCAAGAATGCAGAGCATCACTGCCCCAGACAAAGGGTTCCATTTAGACCTTGTGGCTAATAATAGCCACTGACAGACCTCTGCTGGATGGGGACAGAGAGAGACAGACAGACAGACAGACAGACAGAAAAAAGAAAGAAAGAGGGAGAGAGAGAGAAGGGGAAAAAACTAGCAGAGGCACTTACTTCCATTTAGACCTTGTGGCTATAATAGCCACTGATAGACCTCTGCTGGATGGGGACAGAGAGAGACAGACAGACAGACAGACAGACAGACAGAAAAAAGAAAGAAAGAGGGAGAGAGAGAGAAGGGGAAAAAACTAGCAGAGGCACTTACTTCCATTTAGACCTTGTGGCTATAATAGCCACTGATAGACCTCTGCTGGATGGGGACAGAGAGAGAGACAGACAGACAGACAGACAGACAGACAGAAAAAAGAAAGGGAGAGAGAATGAAAAGAGCTGGAACAGAAACTCACCTTGCCAGCCACATGCAAAAGCAGCTCCTTCAGTCCCTCCTTAATCTCTGGGCGGGGCTCTCTTGCTGTGGAAGAAGCTCTCTTGCTGACTTCTTAAAGGGGAAATGTCTGGCGAGGCTTTTTAATGCAGGGCAGGCTCTCTGCAGATATTTCCCTTTTAAGGCAGCCATTTTGTCCCCCCGGTGGCCATCTTTGGAAAAGCGGGAGGTAAGCTCTAAAAATCGGTGTTTCCCCCGCCCAAGCGGGGGACTTGGCAGCCCTATTCCAACACTATATGTCCAGGCTTGTCTCTGGCTGACAGCCATTTTGTGTCGTTTTGGGCCAGGCAGTGTATTGCATTTATGATATTCAAAATTGTATTTTAGGAAGGGCGTTTATGATTTTCGAACTATAAACTGCCCCTCAGTGAGAGGAGGGGTTGTGACTGCTAACATAGTCTGAGCCCTCCAGGACAGGTGCTGGTATACCTCTAAATTATATACATCAAGACACATTGCCATGGAAACTGGGATGTTATGATGGTCCTGCTGGCAGATACCACAAGGCCAGAACTTTAGAGCTAGTGTGTTAGTGTTTGGGTTCACCTAGTACTCGTGTGTTGCCTGATAATACAGAAGTCTGCATTCCCTAGAACCGTGACAGATTTGGTGACATTTGGTTTGGCTGTTTCCGATAAATGCTGCCTGTTCAAACAACGAAAATGGATCTGATTATCATTTTAAAAAAGAAAAGAATGCTGCTCATATTAACAATGAAATTTGTTTATGGCGTCTATAGGGAAATGATAAAGGTATTGGAATTCTGTGACCATTTTATAAGTCAGGTGTACTTTAACAGTAATTTCCTAAAATGATGGGGAAAAGCAGAAACGTGTTTTTGATGAAAAATGGGGAGAAGGCTGCAAACAAAGAAGTGGGCTGCTTTTTAGGGTGCCTCTCTCTTTCCTGAAAATTTTATGCTTCTGTCCGTACATCCCTCTCTCTTATCAATGGTGCCTTTCATGAAAAAAAAAATTCTTAAGACTGATGGGAAAAAATCCAACCTGGACATGCTTACAGTACAGTTTTCTCGTTCAATGGAAGTGAAAAAAAGGGTAATGCATATATTAGTGGGAGGGGAAAATCAATTTTATTTGCTGGTGTTGATCCAATTGATATAAAATGGTAAACTGGGTTTATAAATCAGAGAAGAAATTAATGTCATGTTTGCTTTAGAAAAAACACTGGACACCATCAATAACACAGTGGCTAGATTCGTATGTAAGGATATACTGTGGTTTATCAACTGTGGTTTGATCAGACCCTGGTTAGTTGTGACATCAGAATGTGGATGTAGGTGGGCACCAAACTGGGACTTCAATTTAGGAATGCCATTCCCAGTGTGCCCCTGGACATCTCCAGGAATTACAAGTGATCTCTAGATAACAAAAACTGAACTAAAGATCTCCAGACTACAGGAGTCAGTTCCCCTGGAAAAAATGGCAGCTTAGGAGGGTGGACTCGATGGCATTATACCTTGTTGAGGTTCCTTACCTCCCCAAATCCCACCCTCCCCAGGCTCTACCCCCAAATCCCCTGGAATTTCCCAACCCAGAGGTGGCAGTCCTACTTCTGACAGGGTTTTCAGCAGGTTTGTTAGTTTGTTCTCAGAGGTGCTGTGGTTTGGCAATAGAGCTTCTGCTTTGCATGCAGAAGGTCCCAGGTTCAGTTCCCAGTATTTCCACTTTGAGGGATTACATCATAGGTGATGTAAAACACCTTGACCTGAGACACTTGGGAGATGCTGCCCATTGGAGTAGACAATACTGACCTTTGATTGGCCAGTGGTCTTATTTCGTATAAGGCAGCTATATATATTCTTTGTGGTTTGTCGCGATACCTGAATGCACAAACTACAGATTGTTGAGTAGCCACAGATGACCATGTAAGAAGGAGGTCTTTCCTTCTGGGAGTCCGCAAAGGGACAAGACACAGACAAACTGGGGCTCACACACAAGCAGGTTACATCAGGTTTGGTTGTGCAAATCACAGTTTAAATATTCGTTCTAATGTCTGAATGAAGCTATGAATGGTATGACTGCTAAATCTGAGGAAGAGATCTTTAATTTAAATGTATGGTGTGTCCGGCAGATATCCCCCTTTGAGATATTAATGGGCAGAGTCTTCAAGGCAAGAGGGATTCAGAGGTGATTTGCCATTTCCTACCTCTGTGCAGCAACCCTGGTATTCCTTGGTGGTCTCTCATCCAAATACCAACCAGGGCTGACCCAGCCTAGCTTACAAAATTTGACGAGATCAGGCTAGCCAGGGCTGTCCAGGCTCAAAGAATACCGAAGGGGAGGTAGTTGTTTGTTTCCCATAAACTCAAATGCATGCAAATAGGTGAATAATAAACATGTGTTGAAATAACTGCCCATATGTGATGTCTCACAATTAGCAAATTAGTTCAGTTTTGACCCAAGCCCACTTATATGGTATGGGGTTCAGGTAAGGTTGCCAGACCCCCCGGTAGAGGCAGGGGGTCCTACGCTGCCAGGCCTCACATCCCCGCCACTGATCAGCTGGCCACTTACCCCCCCAAAAGAGGGAAATCCATCCAATATGCAACAATGTGTCTGCGTCACTGCCCACGTGATCTGGAAGTGACATCATCACAGCCGGGACATTGGGGTGACACTCTGGTATTTGGGCAAAAACTTTATGGTAGAAGCCAAATTTACCATAGAGTTTTTGCCCAAATACCAGATCATCGCCCCGACATCCCAGACACGATGACATTCTGCGTCACATGGGCCTGCCTGCTGCTTTCGGTAAGTCCCCCCCCCCCCATCCCCTGTCAGTTTTTAGGAGGGACCTGGCAACCTTATATTCCGGGGTATCCATGTCCTTGCCCTTCACAGCTTCCTTCTCTATCAGACTGTTTTCTGACCTCTTCGGGCTAGGTAAAAGGTAAAACATAAAGGTTTCCCTTGCTTGAAAGCCTGTCGAATTTGGTTCTAGGGTTGCGTTGTTCATCTCCGTTTCCAAGCTGAAGAGCCAGCACTGTCCAAAGATGTCTCCATGGTCTACTTGCAATTTCTTGCTTTTGAACTGCTAGGTTCTCAAAACTGGAGAGGGTTTGCAGCTCCTTTCCCCAACTGCACAGCTTGGAGTGAGAGTCCAGACACCTTTTCAGTGGCCTGTTTCTAAGCCCCTTATGAGATTAGTGCAGCCGCCACACATGCTCAGTCAGTTCTGCTGAAGTCTCATGAGAACTAGGAGTCTTGAGCCACACATACAGCCTCCTTCTTTTTCCCATTGCCCAGCTGGGCCAATGAGCCAAAGCTGTTAGCAATTATTGACGTGGGGCCTTAAAGGGTCCATACTGTGTAGCTGCTGTTTCAGAATCCCCTCTTATTGCCACCGTCCTTGCGGGCTTCCCTGTTTCTGACACTGTGGGTTCCCAAGTGAGTGTCCTGTGGCTCCTGGGTTGGTCTGCAGTGGCTCTAGCAAGAGGGGTGGGGCCAATGTTCCCTCTAAGCTGTGGAGTCTTGTGTGCAAAAGTTTTACTCTGTGAGCTACTGGCATTAAAGTTGTGAGCGAGCGATTTGGCAGCTGCATAAATTAGTTTGTACTGGAGCCATCCTTCCTGAGCTAAGACTAGAATGTCTGAGCCAGAGGCTAAAAAACGGTGAGCTAGCTCACACTAACTCAGCTTAGAGGGAACACTGGGTGGGGCCCTTTCCTGGACATAAGGAAGCAAATTCCACTGAAATAAACAAGCCTCCTTTCCATGTAGATAAGGTTTCATTGTCATGCCATGAGAAATATGCAACTTCTGCCATATTCCTCAGTAACTGCTGTGGCACTAGGCTTCACAGACAATTCCAAAATAAGAATAAATCTAGTGGGTTCAGTTAGAGGTCCCCCCCCCCCCCCCAACCTCCTCCTGGACTCCAGTTTGAACAAATTAAGCTTTCGGAGGAACAATTGTCAAAAGCTTATTCTGTTTAAGCTGAGATCTTAACCCTTGGAGAGCTTGGAACACAACACAGACCGTTCAGTGATGTCATGGAGTGGCCATAAGGCTCCAGGTATCTCCTGAATTCACCTTTATGTCCTTGCTGTGGGACAGCTTGAAGGGATGCAAAATATGCCACACACATCCTCTTCTTCTTTATCCTTCTAGTGTATTCTGGGAATTGTAGTAACTAGGACCCCTAGTATTCTGGTCAGTGCAATTCTCCAAATGCGCTACAATCCCAAAATTCATGATGAGGTAGGTACAGATAAAATAGTTCCCGGAATGCCTAATAATTAACACCTGGTAGCTATACTTCCTAGACTGTGGAGAGGAGAAAGGAGGCAGAAGGAAGAACTTGCAAGTATTCCCCTCCTCTCCATTGCCTCAAGTCCCCCCCCCCCATTACTTCACGTGGACAGGGCAGATGGTTCGGGGTTTAGTGGAAAATGGGAGGGGAGAGGGAATTCTTCTCTGTCTCAAATTTGCCATCCAAGCCAGAGAAAGAATTTGGCAGCTGTGTGGCTTGTTTCCTTTTAAAGGTTCCAGGTCTCTGTGTTTGTGTCCATGTGGGCATATATAAAAGAGTTATTTTACTTGTACAAATGTATAGTGGAAATTGGGTGAGACGTATTGACTTGCTATGCTTGCAGATTTCAAGCAAAATAATCAAGAAATCAGGGAAGCATATTTGAAAAAATTGACCTGCAAAGGAAGCACACATAATTTAATATACATCGGCTTGGAATTTTGGCATATTTATCCTACAGATGCTTAAAGTAGCTGAGTTCTCACACTGATAATTACTGGAGCTACAAACAAACCCATAAGGGACCTTATCACAAGTGCGTAAAACCAACGAGCATTTAGGGAAAGGGGGGAGAAAAGGCTCTTATTGGCTTGAGTCACTGAGCTGGCTTTCTCTGACTGTCGTGGCGTAAGTTAGTCAGATAAGTTTGACAGCAATTTAAGTCCCATTGACAATAGCTGTCATAATATTGAGGGAAGATTGTATCAACACTAGTGGTCGGCATTCAACTAGTCATATGGACCGGACGAGTTTACCATATGCTTAACTACAAACTTTCCTTGGAACGCTCCTTTCGAGCGCTTGACAAGCTTATGATACCAATCAATAATGAGCTTTTGCCCAACATGGAAAACGTTAGAGATTTTACATGGAGAATAGATTAGGTCTGTGCAGAGTTTTGCCTTCTGAAATTATAAGGAATCGATTCATTGGCTCAGCCAGAACGGTTCATCCAGAGTTTGTGTCTTTGTCAATATGTTTAGACAGAGTCTAATTAATTGCATGGAAATGTCAGCGTTTGCAAGAGAAGATGGCAAAGAATAAATCTGTGATGCTATCGCAACATTCTTTCTTTGTCCAGAAGCTCCATGGGCGACTATGGGTCATGAGTCAGTATCTTGCAGCCTGATCTACCTCACAGGGCTGTTGTGAGGATTAAAATGGGATTGGTTGAACCAGGTTTGCCACCTGGGCTTTTTGGAGAAACAGTGGGATAAAAATATGAATAAAGTAGAAATAATGAAACGCCTCTGTCTTTAAATGTGTCATTGATTGTTCCATCTGCCCATCTCTCTTGCTCTCTCTCTCTCTTTCTTTGTCTGTCTGTTTCGCATTATATTTCTTATTCTAGTCCCTTTAAAACCAATTGCGACTGTTCAAGAATTAGATATTGACTTAGGTGAAAATGTATTTCTGGTTTTCTCCCCGCTTCTGTATGTATGTTCTTTTATTGCAGGGTGGGGGCTGGGGGGGGGGTTAAGTAACATGCCGGGTTAGAAACTCGGTGAGATAATTCAAACAGAAGCCTGACCTGATTCTGTCTCAATTTGCTATGTTTCGTTAGCATCGAGCCAATTTTAATTTAGTTACGTGTACAGGTTTGGAAGTTAATAATGAGCATGTTTGAACAATATGCTAAGTACAGCCCGGGCTTAGGTAGAAAGCATATACGACCTTTCGCAGCAGGTGGGAAGATGGCATGCTACTTGTCTTCTGATTTTCCTTTCTATAAAACAACTGTCTTCAGCTCAAGTGAAACAACTGACAAAGTAAAATAGGATCTGTCTCTATAGTGCAAACTGGGCCTCAGCCAAAACATTTGGGCTATCCAAAGAGTGGGCAAATGACCGTGTTCCTTAAGAAGAAGAGTTGGTTTTTATACCCTGCCCTTCAGTACCCGAAGGAGTCTCGGAGTGTCTTACATTCACCTTCCCTTCCTCACCCCATATCCTGTGAGGTAGCTGGGGCTGAGAGAGCTGTGACTGACCCAAGGCCACCCAGCTGGCTTTCTGTGGAGGAGTGGAGAATCAAATCCGGTTCTCCAGATTAGAGTCCGCCGCTCTTAACCACTATATGAAACTGGCCTTCTAAAGGACTGGATAACCCAGATGGAGATTTGTTATCTGATGAAGTGGGATGAGAGGGTTCTATCATGTTTCTTGAGTTTATCGTTTGATAGCTGTCCTTGGAGAAGACCAGTGAGATTTGTCATTGGACATGAAGTACATGAAGATGCACCCCATATATATGATGGGTGCTGGTGAAATGGTACCCACATGCTTCCAGGATTTCCTCAAATCACCCAGTTTTTTGTTGCCTTTTCCACTTCAAGTGGAATGCACTATCTGGAGAAGGTGCCTTAAGAAGGATGTGTGCCTGGAGTTCTGGGGGGGAAAGGAACAACTCTGATTCATAATATGAGCATTTTTCACATGTAGTATTAGAAGCATACAACCACCATGTACCTTGCTGGAGTTTCACATTACACTTTGTCAGTGGTGATGAACCAGCCTAACCGTGTAGATATGGTTAAGCCCAAATCCAGTGCTTGCAAGCTTCTAGTTAGTTAGCATAGAAATCATAATATGAAATAGATGATACAAACTCTGGCAAGATTTGTGGTAGTTGTATAGCTCCTCAATCCACTTGTCCATTTGTAAATCGTGTTCACAAGCCAGTGCTGACTTCCCTGTGAGGCAAGGCTAAAACATTGGGGGCATTTTAGTTTCTTAAAAAAGCCAACTGTGGTGATGTGATAAAGGTCTATAAAAGTAGTAGTAGTTGTTGTGGTGGTGGTGGCGGCGGCAGTGGTGGTATTTACAAAATTTGTATCCCACCTTTCTGCCCTTACAAGGGCCACCAAAGTGGCTAACAATTTGAAACATACATGATATAATCACATTTTAAAACCATTAAAATCGAAACACACGTACATCATCAATACAATTAAAAGCCAGAGTTAAAATATATACAAAACATTAAAAATGTATGCATGGTATAGAGATAATGGCTAGAGAGAAATGTTCCTCCCTCTTTCATAATATCAGAATTCTGAGCCAACCTGTGAAATTGTGCAGCAATAGATTCAAGTCCGGCATAAGAAAGTACTATTTCACAAAACTGGTAGTTGACTTGTGGAACTTACTGCTGCAAGGTATGGCAATGACGACTGGCTGAAATTGATTTGAAAGAGGGATGGATGGACAGACTTATGGGGGATTGGGCTGCTGTTGGCTATTAACTGTGACAGCCAAATGAGGACTCTGGGTTCAAAGATGCAGTGCTCCTAATTCTCAGTTGCTGGGGAGCAGTCCACCTATGGGGCAGTTGCCTGTGAGCTCCACTTGTGGGTTTCCCTGGGCATCTGACCAGCCACTGTTGGAAACAAGATGCTAGATCAAATGAACCATTCTTACATACCAGCACTCTTTGGACATGAAGAGTGTGGGAGGATTGATTTGAACCTCGCCGAGTATGAATTTGTGCTTCAGCCATATTCACGAGCACTAATGCAATTACAGCTGAGACAGATGCCATCCTCAGTTTCTCTTATTTGTCACTACTCTCCCTATCCATCGATATCAAATTTTGTTTATGCGTCCTCGTCTACAACTGGGATTTAGATTGCTTGGCCAGAAATTAGTTGAGTCTAGATGGTACCATCTGCTGAATATTCTTCAACTGTTATTAAGCTTACAATTGTTCTTGGCTGTTGTTCTTCCTCTCTTTTTTTATAAGTGTATTTAGTGGGGAAAGACAAGAAAGCTAAAATGGAGTACTTGCATTATCATACATTTTCGGAGTTTGGCAACCGGAGGCTCATCTTGGCAAGAGCAGACTCTGAGGATGGTGCCTATAAAGACACATTTAGACCTGTTTGTAGTTTTGCTCTTTCGTTCGTAAGCCTAGCTGTGCGTTTACTAGCTGTGCGTTTACTAGCATGTTGGAAAGGGCCCAGCTTTAGTGTGCAAACTTAGGCTGTTTTTACATCTGACTTTCCCGCTGGAATCATTCTAGTTCCAAAAAAACCTGCCCACACCTCTGTGCTGTGTGAAACCGTGCTGCTACTGAAATATCCACATCTACTAATTGCCCTCCTGTGGTCAAGCTAGTATTCAACCGGCTTTATTCTGCTTTAAACAATTGCTGTTGATTAGTGCACTTAGACCCCCTGGAGTGAAATTTCACACCACTGTGAAATCAGCACAGGAAAAGACAGCAGTCAAACTACTTTAGAGGGGAGGTGTAAAATGACCCTTAGACTGGGCTGAAGAACTTTAGTCCAGTTTCTCAGGCCACCTGATGATTCTCTTACGGCTGCTTGTTTCCACCAGAGGAAATAGTTCTTTGGATTGCTGCACCAGCCCATATCTCTACCACCAGAAATAGGCTGTTGGCCCTGATTCACTGATTGACCTTTAAGGCAAATCAAACTGCCTGTAATGCATGACTCTTGGTGTAGTGGTTTGGTGCGTGGACTCTGGCCAGTTTGGTGTAGAGGTTAAGTGCATGGACTCTAGTCTGGGAGAACCGGGTTTGATTCCCCACTCCTCCACTTGCACCAGCTGGATGACCTTGGGCAAGCCATAGCTCTTTACCAGCTGTTCCCTCAGGGACAGTTGTCTCAGAGCTCTCTCAGCCCCACCTACCTCACAGGGTGTCTGTTGTGGGGAGGGGAAGGGAAAGGAGTTGGTAAACCGCTCTGAGACTCCTTTGGGGAGCGAAGGGTGGGGTATAAATCCAATCTCTTCTCTCTCTTCTTCTCTTTAAAGAAGGCTGATTTCTAACCTCATCCATACTGTTTCCACATCCAGATTGCAGATTTCTTATGTTAGTGGCATGGATCTCCCTCATTAAAAATGCACGTGCTTTTGAACCTTCTTAATGCGCCGGTAAAGCAGCCTCCTTCATTTATTTATTTAGATCATATACCTTGTTTTTCTCTCCAAGAGGACCTTACAACATCATTCCCCCTTCCTCCATTTTCTCCCTACAACCATTGCTTTGTGATTGACCCAAGGACACCCAGCAAGCCTCCATGGAAGAGTGGGGATTTAAACCAGGGTCTCCCAGATTCTCATCTGGCAGTTCAACCACTAGACCACTGTAGGTCTGAAATCAGCACAGGTGAAGAATGTTGGGATTTTCCTACAAATCTGACCCCTGCTTTGCAGGGGGGGAAATCTGAAATCTAAACAATGCAGTTTAAAACCCCCAAATTGTAGATGCAAGGCCTACACTTTGATAAAGGAATGCTGACCAAGGTCTTGCCAGACTGTTGTGAAATTTCCGTGGCCATTTTGGGGATTGATAAGCAACACCGAACAACATTGTCTCAATTGGCCGCTTGTAAAATGGGAATGATAGTGGACCGCCACAAAGATTTATTTTGGGGGGAAACAAACAAAACCAATGTTCTGCAATTTTAAAAAAATATGGCGTGGATTTATTTATTACACATGTATGCTCTGTGCTTTCCAGCACGGTGTAGTGGTTATAAGGGGTGGCCTCTAATCTGGAGAACCGGGTTTGATTTCCCACTCCTTAGAATTGCAGTCTTGCTGGGGGGGGGGAGGGGAAGCTTTCTGGGAGTGGGGGTCGGGGCGACATCACAACGTGCTATGTCCTCAGTATGACATCACTTCCGTGTGACATCATCACTCTGGGGGTGTTGCTCTGGGTTGTGGCAGTTGGGGGCAGAGCTTCCCTAGCCAGTGAGCTGGCAGCAGCTCGCTGGTTGAAATCCCCATCTCACCTGGGGGCTGGCAACCCTATCACTCCTCCACATGAAGCCTTCTGGGTGACCTTGGGCCAGTCACAGTTCTCTCAGAACGCTCTCAGCCCCACCTACCTCACAAGGTATCTGTTGTGGGGATAGGAAATGGAGGAGATTATAAGATGCTTTGAAACTCCTTAGGGTAGAGAAAAGCAGGGTATTAAAACCAACTCTTTGCTTCAACACTTCAAAGAGCTCATAGCTGCTTGGCTGAAGTAGAATCTGGACTAAATTCTTCTGACAGAAGTGCCTTCCTTCAGCAGAACAGACCTTCCCTGTCTTACTCTTTCCACTGCCGCTCAATCATCTCCCAGCAATGCTGCCCTGGGGGGAGGGACAGAGGGCCTCTAGGAATGGCATGAGGAGCAAATTGGGGATCTGCGGCAGAAAGGGGTAAATGATGGAAATCACACCTCCTCTTCTGTTAACGAAAATTTTCGTCTGGATCCAACCCCTACCGTCCTTCGTGGCTGAGCAGGTATTTGAACACAGGTCTTCCCATTAAAAAAAAAACACAGAAACCCACAATACTCACCCTGTTGCCACAATACCATCTCCCATAAAATTCTAGTGCCTTTTTGTGCCTTCCCTCTGTTGTTATGTGCCTCAAAATATTCAGTTCTAAATAAAAGCTTGGCTAGAATCCTTGGATGAAAAGGGTTTTTTAAAACCCCTACGTGGTAGTATTCATCTGGGCTACATAAAAAAAAGAAAAGAAAAGTAAAGCTTCTCCCTTAAACTGGAATTCGCTAAGCCCTGAAATATCAGGCCAGATATTTGAGGACAGGCTTGAATCTTATCCCTTGTAATCATGGAATTGTTCTCATTGAGGGGACGATGCTGAAAGGTGGCTAAAGTAGGCTGTGCTTAAGAAGATAATCGAAATGCTGTGCCTTCTGTACAGGCAGAAACATTTATGAGGGACTATAGCTGACATAGCCAGATTCAAAAGCATGACTTCTGGGCGGTAAATCCGTAAAATGGCAGCAAGATTTTTAAAACAATCTTATTTCTGAAGGATGGGGAAGTGAATTCACTTGTAAGTGGCCCATATGAAGTGTTCTCCGTCCCCAGTGTTGTCAATTTCATCTCCTCTCCTCCATGAATGAGAACAGTTGACGCTAGCTCCACAAGTACAACCAAAGACAGGCCCCTATGATGGATTTCTATTAGGGCTTCACTGTTCCGTCAACTGAAGAAATGTCATTTGACTGACACCTGTCTCCAAGTGGTGTGGCCAGTGGATTTTTTTTCCTAAAAATAATACTATTTTAATAGAAGTAGTTATAAAAATGGCAAGTGACGTTTCTCATCTTAGAAGAGATATAGTTCCTTCTAGAGAGCCAGTTTGGAGTAGTGGTTAAGTGGTTAAGTGCACGAATTCTAATCTGTGAGAACTGGGTTTGATTCCCCATGCCTCCACTTGCAGCTGCTGGATGACCTTGGGCAAGCCATAGTTCTGTCAGAGCTGTTCTTAGAAGAGCTCTTTCAGCCCCACCCTACCTCACAGGGTGTCTATTGTGAGGAGGGGAAGGGAAAGGAGTTTGTAAGCCGCTCTGAGACTTCAAGTGAAGGGTGGGGTATAAATCCAATCTCCTTCTCCTCCTCCTCCTCCTCTTCTTCTTCTCCCGCACGTAGGCAGGAAGGCCTCAGTTCTATGGTTGTCAGCTCCGGGTTTGGAAATTCTGGCAATCCGGAGGCAGATTGTGGGGAACATGGAGTTTAGGGAAGGGAAGAAACTCAGTGGGGATTTGATGCCCTAGAGTCCACCCTCTGAAGCTGCCATTTTCTTCATGGGAACTCATTCCTGTAGTCTGGAGATTGCTTGTAATTCCAGGAGAACTCCAGGCCCCACTTGGACACCGACAGCATTAGTCTAGAACTACAATAATCCATGTGAGCCTCCTGCGGAATGTATGTTTCTTAAATTTCGGGGGGGGGGGGATGTTTTTGCTCATATAGATAAGTGATGGAAATACTTCACAGGCTGAATTTCTGTGTAAAACTTCCATTCAAAGCAAAAGATTTTTAAATGTTGGAAAGGGAGGCCTGTGCTGTATTTTCCGCCTTGGAGAATCTCTTCCCCTCTCAAGCCCCCCCCCCCCCCTGACGTGCCGCTGTCTCACCCATGTCTTTCTTTCTCACCTGCCTCCTCCCTGTTTGTGGCTAGGCTTCATGAACACAGTATACCATAAGAAGCATATGAGGTCGCCCCTCCTCTCTTGTCAGGCGCCCTCACGGAGCCGTTAGTAGGTCGCCTTCTGGAAGTCCAGAAACCCTTTTAAATTCACCCAATCAAATAAAAAATGCAGGTTTACTGTATCTGCCACAATTGATTTAATTGTATAGGCAGACGCCAGCTTTGTGAAAAGCAGAATAAGGTCCGCTCAGAGACGTTATGCTAATAACCTGTTTGTATACCTTGTCGTACCAATACAGCCTCTCTGAACAGAACTAGAGTGGTTGGGGTTTCTCTTTAGTCCCTCAGTTTGGACTTCAGTCTCTCTCTACAAAGGTCCTTTAATAGCTGGTGATGCAAACCTACACCCGATCAACCTGTGCTGCAAACAGACCACGTGTTATTGGACTTCCATGATTGCATCTCCTAATACAGTGGGGGGTTGGGGTTGGGGTGGGAGTCATAAAATGAACTGAGGGGAGCCTGATTTGGATACATTTTCCTCATGGAAGTGCCCCGCCCCCAATTGCTTTGAGCACTGGTAAACAAAGGTCCCAGCTCCTGCCATCCTAGTAGTTCGAAAGCAAGAAATTGCAAGTAAATAAATAGGTAACACTTTGGTGGGAAGGTAACAGCATTCCGCGCACCTTGACGTTTAGTCATGCCGGCCCCATGACCACGGAGAAGTATTCGGACAGCGCTGGCTCTTTGGCTTGGAAACGGAGATGAGCACCGCCCCCTAGAGTCGGATTCGACTGGCTTTCGAGCAAGGGAAACCTTTACCTTTACCTTAAATAAAAATGACAGGAAAATAACATTGAGCTGCCCTGACCTGGATAGTCCAGGCTAGCCTGATCTCATCAGATCTTGGAAATGAAATGGGGTTGGCCCTGGCTAGTATTTGGACAGGAGGCCACCAGGGAAGGCCAAGGTTGTAATGTAGAGGCAGGCAATGGTGGACAACCTCTGAAAGTCTCTTGCCTTGAAAACCCTTTGGGGTTGCCATAAGTCAGCTATGACTTGACGGCACTTTCCACCACCACCACCCATGGAGCTTAGTGCTGTGGGTACCAGTTTTAATTGAGACAGTTAGTGACAAGGAGTTGATTTCTTCCAGGCTGTGGCCCCCTATATAAATCATGTTATCCTGTTGTGGCCAAACAGGAGATATAATCATGGAACTCCAGCATCACATGTAGCTTGGCCACATGGACTGGATTCTTCCATTTTGTCAATGGTGATCTTTCTGTCTCAGGGAGAAAATCAGTATGGTTGGTAATGGCAATGAGGTGGTTGAGTTGCTGGAACTAATAGCCAGCACAAACAAGAGTGTAGGGAAATTCCTTCCTTTATTGGTCAGTACTGGAAGCAGTCAGTGGAGTGAAGGGTTCCTTAATCAGCATCTTGCAAGCACACAGTTGCTGGAAGGGTAGCTGCTTTCACTTATATCGGCAGCTTGAGCTATGGGTAACTGCCTCATAGCCCCCTCCAGCAATCGAAGCAACTTCGATTCCTGTTTTACAGTAGGGTGAGTGATTCTTCCTAACAAGCCATCTTTCTATGCATTACAGAACATGAATGCACAACAGTTACCCACCCATGTTAGGTCCATGCCATTCACAGCGGTTATCAGGTTCAATCTGGCAACACAGTTCAAGTGCTGAGCGGCTGTGCCAATTCATTCACCCATTATGGCGTACAGAGGTTGGGTCCGGGGGCCCCACCCTGTTTCCTGTGTAATAGTCTCATATGACTTGCAGGTTCTCCTCAATTCCTGTATGTACAGTGCCTGATGTGAACTGTGGTTGTGACATACGTGGAAAAGAGACTTCGCCCACTCCACCCTCGAGTCATTTTGTCAGCCTGAAGTGGTCCTCAGTTCTGTTAGTGAAACCTACACATACATTCATGGGTTTCCCCAGCAGGCCTAACAGTGCCTCCCAGGATCATTTAAGGTCAGGAAAATGGGGGAAGATTGAAAGTCTCATACCACAGCTGTGATCCAAACTGAGCACCACAAACATGGGAACTGAGGCAAACCTGCAAGTCATGTGTGACTGGAAACAGGGTTTCCCTTGGACCCAACCTGTGTCCTCTGTGAACTGGCATTTAAGAGGTAAATGCCAAGAACCCTTATGATGTTATTGCAATATCTAGTTATTAGAGGGCACATGTTGGAAGCCTAGCTTCTTTTGAGGTATTGCTAGGGAACCTGGGAGCACATCCCTGCCAGTAATCGGGTAATGGGAGTGACGGGAGCTAGATGCTATATTTAGAAGGCATTATGGATCAAGGCCAATTCGTGTAACCAGTCTGCACGTGGCTGGCACCTTTCCCCCCCATTCTTCCCAGAGTATGTGTCCATGGCAATGTGTTGTCTGAATCCTTCACTACAGCCACTAAAACCATGATTTATGAATGACACCCACAAGCCTTCTTAGTGCCGGTTCTGTGGTGGCATGCCAAATTGGAACTGGCAGTGAATCATTCGGAAAACCCATTAGTTGTATGCACGGTGCTATCTGGGATGAACAGTATTGGTCAGCAATGCGTAAGGTGGTTGTATGAATAAGCCCTCATTTTAACCAAGCTGTCGATCAAAAGGAATACTTGAATTAAGTTGGTTTCTCAATTATGACTAAAACGATATTTTTTTCTTTAAAAAAAAGATGACTGAATTTTGCAAGTTACTATATTTTGCAGACAGTTTCTTCCCAAAATGTCTAAAATTCAAGGCATCAAAACATTTTTTTTCAAAAAATTAAATATTATGGTGTAATGTTAGTAATCTGTGGTGGGTGGGGGTATTTTACGCTGTTCGCATGTATCACTAGTAGATAATAGGATTACTTAAGCTTTTGTAATATTATGTAATATTTAAATTTATGTTGATTTTTTTTTCCATTTCACATGTAGTAATTAATTTTGTCTTACTGACAGATGATTCTCAGTGACTGATTTTCAAGAGAAAATCCAGACAGGTATTTTTAACATTTTGTTTTCATTCAGATGGTTTGTATTTGTGGGTTTTGCTTTTATTAAAGGGGCAATTATTCAGGCTGTGTTGTGAATGGAGGCCTAACCATTCTTTAGATAATTGAATAGTGCCTGTTAACACTTACCCTTATGGAAAGCTTTCAAGTGGGAAGAAACAGTTAAAGTCTCACTGCGTGCTGAACAAAGCACACATCTAGGCGCGTGCTTGTATGCATGTACGGGTCTCTTTCATTAATCAATAAATTATGAAAAGGGATATCCTAAATTTTCCCCACATTGGGTTGGATCCTTTGGATCTGCTCCACTAGCAGAGAGACTCTGGTGGAAAGCCCCTGTTCCCAGAAGATACCACTGCCTTTGACAGTGGAATAGCTCTTCAGAATTCAATCCTGAAAGTGGAACTAAACTTTCAGTAATACCAAATGGTAGCAATGTTCCCAGACTTGATATTCGAAAAAGTTGAAAAGTGGATAAGACTAGTCCAGAATTCTTATTCTTGGCATGCAAGCTTTCACAAGCAAGGAGGGTATTCCTCCAGTTTCACTGAGAAGCATTCAAGCATGCTGTTTCCTCCAACTCCAATTTGCAGTGGTTCCGTTTTGCATGAGATTTCTGCAAATGTAACTTGTCTTAATGTGTGACTGCTTTTAGTTTCCCCTGCATGTCTTTTTACGTTGCACACCCCACCCCTTCCAGTCCTTGACAAACCCCCCCCCCCCAAAGTACTGTTGGTCATGCCTTTCTATTTCTGCATCTTTGCTATGAATTTGTATCATGAACCTTTGAAGTTGTATTATACCGAAACTGATAATAGCTCAGTATAAACTATTTTGATTTGCAGTAGTTGTTGGTGTCAAAGGCAAGCCTCTTTAATGGAAGGTACCAGGGACGAGACCTTTTGTAGCCAGAATCGTTCCAAGAAATGGGTCTTTTGTCACTTTTAATGGGATGTGTATTGCACCCTGCATCTTCAAGTGTAGATCGAGCACCTGCCATCGGGGTTGTTCAATGATGTGGCTTAGCTTTTCTGTGTAGTTACTGGGAACGTGTAAAATGCACATGCTAACTTTATGAACATTCATCATGTTGTGCCAAACAATCAATATGTTTTGAAAGGATCAGTGCTCGCTCTCGTTTTGTTTACACACGGACCATGTTTCATGCAGATAACAGCCAGTTATATGGCCTCTGTGAAGAATTTAACTGAACATTCAGCTTAATAGTTTTTAGGTACAAATATTTTTTATTGGTATTTGTCCCCCATGGTGACAAAAAATGGTAGTACACTTGACTACATGCTTGCTAGGAGCAAAACATCCTATGGGTTGCAATCCTAAGAACCCTTCTCTGGACATGGAGTGAAATGGGATTTACTTCTGAGTAGACCTCCTTGGGATTGCTCCCCTGATCTCAGTGAGAGAAGACCTTTCCCAGTCTACCCATTTGTACTCTGTCATGTATTTTTGAGCAAGGGCGGGTGTGTAGGCTGAAGGCTGCAAAGAATGCGGTCTAGGAGGACAAAATTGGGAGCCCTTTGAGCTGAGCAGGTCATGTGTTTTGTCTATATAACAATATTTGGGTTGGGTCTGTGTGATCTGAGTGGTGGGTCCAGATGGAACTTTCATCTCAGGATCCGTATTGGCTTTTGGCAACCTAGGGTAGGCTTCAGTTTTGCTTCATTTATTTTATTTTATTTTATTTTTGCTCATATCTCTAGACCACCAAGGTGTTTTAAACTGATAGTGAGCTTCAGTGTCTCCTGGCATTAATCTTATTTAAGGACAAGAGGAGTGCCATGACAGGATCTGATCAAAGTTTCGTTTTCTTTGCAAGAATTTTAGCAACTAGAAGGAGCTAGTGGATCCACTGAAAGTGTTCTACTGGTGGACCATGATCTGCCTGCAGCCTATCAGACTGCACAACTGAAACACTCAAAACTTTCCAAAGGTAACCATGTTGGTCTAAGCAGCAGAACAAAGTGTGAGTCCAGTGGCACCTGTAAGAGCCACAAAGTTTTATTCAGAGTATAAGCTTCCATGTGCATACACACTATATCTGAAGAAGCGTGCATGCACATGAAAGCTTATACCTTGAATAAAACTTTGTTGGTCTTAAAGGTGCCACTGGACTCAAACTTTGATCCAAGGTAACCATGTTAGAGGGTACTTACGATGAATTGGGTTTTTTGTTTTTTTTTAACAAATTTTATTAACATTTTCAAAGTTGTACCACGTTGTACAAACCTTATTATATCCAACATATCATAGAGTATATGAGCACTAATGTTCTCCTAACCAATTCATAAATTTCGACCATACATGTAAAGAGTCTTGCTTTTTATCCAGGTTGATATGACATTTTCAGAAGTTATACTTTGGAAGTTAATTTCCGGGGGTAATTATTCTAGAGGTCGACCTTGATCCAAAGACCTGTTCAGGGCACTTTGCTGGGGAGTAATATCCTCTTCAGCTAGAACACAGGACGATCTGGGGGAGAAGTCAAAAGAGTGTTGATAAATCTAATGAAATTCATGGTGTGGTGGTGTCCATATATGTATCAGTTTTCACTGGAATTTGCCAATAGAAAATTAAGAGTTTCCCCATAAGGCAATGCATGTGAGGAAAGCCAGAAGTGTTTTGATTAGAGGATAGAATTTTCCAGAGAGGGTGATTTTTCTCCTAGTTTTTAATTATCATTATGGCAAGATTTTTTTTAAAAAAAATAAGGTTGAAACAAATATGCCAGACTTTCAAAGAGGGTTGCCCACCCCCCACTACCAATCAGCTGACTGACAGGAGGACTTACCAGGACCAGGAGGAAGGCCCAGGGTACATCGCCAGCGATATGGTAATGGCACTTCTAGCATGTTCCGAAGGTGTCATCATCATGTTGGCGATGTCCCAGTGACGCTCTGTTATTTGGGCAAAAACTCTATGGTAGAAGCCATTTTTACCATAGACTTTTTGCCCAAATACCAGAGTGTCACCATGATGTCCCCAACATGATGATGTCACTTCCAGTACATGCTGGAAGTGATATTGCCACATTGTCAGTGACATAACTTGGGCCTCGTTCCCTCTCCTGGTAAGTCCCCCTCGCCAGTTGCCAAGAGGGACCCAACAAGCCTACCTTCACACATTAAGAACATAAGAACATAAGAGAAGCCAGTGTTGGATCAGGCCAGTGGCCCATCCAGTCCAACACTCTGTCACACAGTGGCCAAAAACACCAGGTTCCATCAGGAGGTCCACCACTGGGGCCAGGATGCTAGAAGGCCTCCCACTGTTGCCCCCCCCCCCCAGCACCAAGAACACAGAGCATTACTTGCCCCAGACTGAGAGTTCATATCTATACCTTGTGGCTAAGAGCCACTGATGGATCTCTGCTCCATATGTTTATCTAATTCCTTCTTGAAGCCGTCCATGCTTGTAGCCGCCACCACCTTCTGTGGCAGTGAATTCCATCTGTTAATCACTCTTTGGGTGAAGAAATACTTCCTTTTATCCTTTCTAACCCGACTGCTCAGCAATTTCATTGAGTGCCCGCGAGTTCTTGTATTGTGAAAAAGGGAGAAAAGTACTGCTTTCTCTACCTCCTCTATCCCATGCATAATCTTATAAACCTCGATCATGTCGCCTCTGAGCCGTCATTTCTCCAAGCTAAAGAGCCCCAAGTGCTTTAACCTTTCTTCATAGGGAAAGTGTTCCAACCCTATTATTATTATTATTATTATTATTATTATTATTAATAATAATAATAATAATAATAATAATAATAATAATAATAATAATATATTAATTATATTATTATTGTATTGTCCATATATGTATCCGTTTTCACTGGAATTTGCCAATAGAAAATTAATAATAATAATAATAATAATACTTTGCTGGGGAGTAATATCCTCTTCAGCTAGAACACAGGAGGATCTGGGGGAGAAGTCAAAAGAGTGTTGATAAATCTAATGAAATTCATGGTGTGGTGGTGTCCATATATGTATCCGTTTTCACTGGAATTTGCCAATAGAAAATTATTATTATTATTATTATTATTATTATTATTATTATTATTATTATTAATAATAATAATAATAATAATAATAATATAATTTTTCTTCTTGTAACACATTTCATTGAACAAAATATGGACATGCCTGTATCACCTTTATTCTGATATACCAAAGAACACTGCCTGAAATCTATAAACATGCTTCTATTACCCAGTTCCTGAAAACAGTGCTCCTCTGAGGTATATATTATTCATTTATTCTAAAATTACTGCCCCCTTGCTCTTTTACCAGCCAAGATCTTTCTCCCCATGAGTTAAATATATCCTATAAAACAATTGTTATATGCTATAACACAATTGTCAGATTAGCCTCAACACCCTGTGAAACGGTCGGCAGTTACATATACTGCATGACCTCTTGAAGTTTGTGCCGTTACCAGTGTGTGTATCCGAGGAAATACGAGTCTCCACTCCAATCAAAGATTTAACTTCTGCAGGCTCCACGGTGGAACCCGACCCCTGAGGAAGGCCGATTCACAATATTTTAATAAGATATTTCCCAAAAGACAGAAAATAAATGACTTTTACTAAATTGGTTTTAATTTTATCTGTGCCTTGTTTTATATTTGTATTTTTTTTATTGCCGTGTTCTTTTGTCAGCCGCCTCAAGCAGTGTCCGAAAGGGGCAGGGTAGAAATAAGCTAAAAGAATAAGAAATAAAGACAGAACAAGGCGGATTTGTCAGAGGTGGGGAGCAGAAGGCATATGGATGCTTTGTCGCCTGTTAACCTCTCTTCCATTTCCTTCCCACTGGTCTCTGTGTTTAGAGGGAAGGCTCTCTTTGATCCGATCTGGAAAAAGGCAATGCTTGCTGAAATCTCTCTCCAGACCATTGCTTGTCATTGGCGTTCCTTTATGTTGAGCCTTCCTCTATTTCTGTCATTATCATTCAACAAGTTGTCAGTTCTGTGGCCACTGGCTGAATCTTGCACCACCATGTAAAGAAATTCCATCCGCATTCCTGGATTGCCTGCATCTTCTGAACTTCAGTCCATGCCCAATTGTCTCGTAAACATGACTATCTCTTAAAGATGCTTTCGAGTCGCCCTTGGCTGGATCGAGTTTCCTGTGAGCCTTTTTTGGGGAAAGTTTTATTGTGGTTATCCACCTATTCAATTCAAATTTATTCACAGCAAAAAGCCAGCACTCTAATACAATAGTCGAACTAAATTTGTCAGAATCCATGAAACCACAAGCATAAATGAAACACATAAAATGAAAATATCAAATAGTGCATACAAAATAAAACATGTTAAATCCCATAACAAATTACATCTATTCACCTTTTACTAGCAGCTTTCCAGTCCTTACAGCTAACGAGCCAAATTTGGCAAGTTTAGCTGTAACCTCAGAGCGCCTACTTTCTAGGAGGTTCCTCAATAATTGCTTCTTTTGACTAGTTGAGGATAGAGTAATTGTAGAGAGTGGGAGAATATCATGAAAGTGGCTATTTGCCCTCTGGAAGTTTCTCGGCTTTTCATTGAGAAGCTAGGGAAATCTGGGGCTGGTTACTCAACAGAATGTTTGCTATTCCATTTTGCCACATTAGTGAGACTTTCTAAAGAGGTAGGCTGCAGTCCTAATTTTTCCTGGGAGTAAGCCCCCTGAATAAAATGGCTTAGGGGTTAAGACGCTGAGCTGCAGACCGGAAGGTCGGTAGCTCGGCAGTTCAAGACCCGAGTGCCACCTGATGGAGTGAGCTCCTGTCTCTGGCCCCAGCTCCTGCCATCCCAGCAGTTTGAAAGCAAGAAATTGCAAGTAGATTAATAGGTACCACTTCGGTGGGAAGGTAACAGCATTCTGTGTACCTCGGCGTTTAGTCATGCCAGCCACATGACCACGGAAAAGTCTTCCAACAGCGCTGGCTCTTCGGCTTGGAAACAGAGATGAGCACCGCCCCCTAGAGTCAGATTTGACTGTCTTTCAAGGAAGGGAAACCTTTACCTTTTTACTAAATCTACTTAGTCTGCCTCTGCTCAAACATCCTACACACACACGCACACACACACACACGATTCTAAATGTTTGGATGGTTGTTGCCACTTACTCCAGAGCATTTTAAATGTTAATTTGGCCTGCTTCGACCTTACAGATTTCATTGAGCTTTTATAAGACTTTGTGCACATCCAAAATTGCATCCTTTGATTCTTATTCAGCCGGTTTTCCAGAGCACTGTTCTCGCCAACCAGTTCATATTGTATACGACTGCACCAAATATTCTCCTGATTTGAGCTTCAGTTTTGCAAAACATGCTTTGTCCGTTTGAAGCAACGTATTAGGCCAGGCCTGCTTAGCTGCTGTGGCAGAACTGCATGGTGGGTTTGCATCATTATCTGTGGCTGAAACACTGGCCAGCTTAGTTAGTCCAAACTGACTTTCCCCTGCAAACTGAGCTCAGCCTAGAATCTACTCACAGCTACTGTGATGCATTGGAAAGAATGCTGGACTTGCGTTTGGAGGCACCAAGCCTCAAATCCCACGTCAGTACAATCCTAAACAGAGTTACACCATTCTAGCCTGGAGACCTGGAGATCTCCAGGAATTACAACTGATCCCAGCCTGTAGAGATCAGTTCCCCTGGAGAAAGTGGCAGCTCTGGAGGGCAGACTGTATGGGATTATGCCATGCAGAGATCAATTCCCCTTCCCAAACTTTGCCCTTTACAGGCTCCACCTGCGAATCTCCAGGGATTGAACACATGAAGCTGCCTCATACTGAATCAGACCATTGATCCATCAAAGCCAGTATTGTCTACTCGGACTGCAGCTGCTCTCCAGGGTCCCAGGCAGAGATCTTTCACATCACCTACTGCCTAGTCCTTTTAACTGGAGATGCTGGGGATGGAACCTGGGACCTTTTGCATGCCAAGCAGGTGCTCTGCCTCTAAGCCACAGCCCCTTCATGTTGGGATTTCACCTGGACCTAGCAACCCTATACTATGGTGAGCCTAGGCAAGTCTCAGTTTATAATACCTCAAAGGGTAGTCGCAGAACTGAAGTGAGATATCCCTACATGAAGTTTCCCGGGGGTGACTTGAGGCAGACTGGGATATTATAAAATATTAAGCAGAAATCGCTTCTAAGAGCTGATGCTTTGATCAAATCGCTGAACACGGCTGAACTCAGCTTATGCCTGGCAGTGGAAATGGGTTTCACATAACCATTTGAGGTCATAGAAAAGACAACCCAGGCAGATCTGATGGGCTTAAATGCTCAAGTGAATGAGTGTCTAATTAATGATAAGGAGTTTTGCTGTTGGGCCGCCAGTATGTGGCACTTCACAGAGTATGGGAAGATATGACTGTCCCAAGGAGCTTACAGTAGCACTTTATAGAGTTCCAAAAGATATGACTCTGTCCCAAGGAACGTGCAGTCTAAAATCGGACAACGGAGTTGCATTTCCATTTCTTGATTCTGGGCAGTTGTTTTAAAGCACTTGTTTTGGTTTGTTTGATAAAATTAATCCAATAAGTTTTTGTATTTGTGATTTAAAGTAGTTTTTTTTCTTTTCCTGAGATGAATCCATGTAATATAGGCCACAATCCCCAAATAACCAGTTTTTAGACTTCTGTGGAATGGAACAAATGTTTCAGCCAGGGCTTTGGGGGGGGGGGGGTAGGACTCACCAGCACAGTGTACTGACACCACCATTTTTAATGCCCTCCCAAGTCCTGAGGGGGGATTTGGTGGAAATCAGTGCAAGTGTGTGTGTGTGTGTACTGGAGTGTTCCCTCTAAGCTGAGTCAGTGTGAGCTAGCTCACAGTTTTTTAGCCTCCGGCTCACACATTTTTGTCTAAGCTCAGGAAGGATGGCTCCGGAGCAGTCTTAATTCATGCAGTAGCCAAATCGCTCGCTCACAACTTTAATGCCAGTAGTTCACAAAGTAGAATTTTTGCTCGCAAGACTCCGCAGCTTAGAGGGAGCATTGGCTGGCACCTTTTCTTTTTACAAAATAAACAATGGTTTCAGCATTCCTTCCGCAAAACAGGCGGCAACCAGTGTGGCTTAACTGTGCACGCTGACAAACGGCTTTTTGAATTCCTCGTTCCTTGAGTTGTTGTTTTTAACCTTGCTTATCAGACCTTGAAAGGAATCCACAGTCTACGGTGCTGCCAGATGATGTTAAACTATTCCATTTCTCCCTACAGAACTGTAGTAGCCCTCTTGTGGGCGAGGGCGTAGACCTCAGGTCCTCCCATAGGGCATAATCCACATTTCTGCTATGCTGAAATGAGCTAGGAGTACACCTGGGAGCTAGCATTGCGTGCCCAGCTCAGCTACGATGCAACAGCTGCCAGGATGACTCCTGATATCTTGGAAGGAGCTGCTGCCACAGCTTCTGGCCAAGGATAGGAAGCGTTGGCTGGTGGCTCCTGTCTGGGCACTATTTCAACTGGTCAGGCTAGTCATTTGTAGCACCAGTTGTGGTTGCACAGCTTGTGCGACATCCAGACCCCCGTCCCCAGGCATGTCTGGGATTTGCTAGGCCTCGTCGCAGCAAGTTTGTGATGTCTCTTTGTTATTGTATTGTCAACATAAGA
>JARCFY010000017.1:46777500-46962500 GCA_029233225.1 Lepidodactylus listeri | reverse complement strand
TTCCTTGGATGTCTCCCATCCAAGTACTTGCCAGGGTCGGCCCTGCTTAGCTTGCAAGATCTGATGAGATCGGGCTAGCCTGGGCTATCCAGATCAGGGCTGAAATTCCTGGAGATCTGGATGTAGAGCTTGGGAGATTTGAGGAGGGGAGGTGCCTCAGTGGGTTTTAGTGCCATAAAATCCACTTTCTAACGCAGCTATTTTCTCCAGAGGAACTGATCTCTTTGGCCTGGGGATCAGTTAGGGTCGCTAACCTCCAGGTGGTATCTGGAGATCTCTTGCTATTACACTTGGTCCCCAGACAACACAGATCAGTTTTCCTGGAGCAAACTGCTATTTTGGAGGGTGGATTCATTCTATGGCATTGAGCTTTGATGAGGTCCCTCCCTTCCCCAACCCCACCCTCCACAGGCTCAAACCCTCAAATCTCCAGGTATTTCCCCATCCAGAGCTGGCAGCACTAGTTGTAATTCTAGGACAGTTCCAGTCACCACCTGGAGGCTGGCTAGAGTTGCCAAGCTCCAGGCGGGGGCTGGAGATCTCCCACTATTATGACTGGTCTCCAGGAGACAGAGATCAGTTCATCTACAGAAAATGGCTGGTTTGGAAGGTGGACTCTATGACATTGTACCCTGCTGAGGTCCCTCCCCAAACCCTCCCCTCCTCAGACTCTACCCCCAAAAGCCCAGAGATGACAACCGTAGCCAGCCCTTCAGTGTTTGTTATGTAGCAGAATTACTGCAGAGCACTTTTTCGTCAACTATATCATTATGTGTTCCACACAGTTAGCCTGCATTCAAACGACACACCTTATGAAATGCGCAAACCCGGCTCATTGCTGAGCTGTTCATACACCTCATTCCACTGTGCGTGTTTCTGTTTTTACTGGAACAAATTTAGAGTCCAGGGGCACCTGTAAGACCAACAAAGGTTTATTCAAGGTATGAGCTTTCGTGTGCATGCACACTTTTTCAAATAAACTGGAATGGCAGGTAAGGTTCAAACTTATAGCCAGAGAATGAACGGCAAATTAACATGTAAACATGATGATGTTCAAGACATGCATAGTCTATACGTTTGAACCTTACCTGTTCTAATGTATCTGAAAAGGTGTGCCTTGCACACGAAAGCTCATACCTTGAATAAACCTTTGTTGGTCTCATAGGTGCCACTGGACTCTAAATTTGTTCTACTGCTTCAGACCAACACGGCTGACCAACTGGATCTATGTTTTTATTTACTAGGCCATTTAAATATTTTATATATACTCCATAAATCACTCCTTTCTCCGACAGCTGCACTCATCTGAACGAAGTTTGCTAAAGATGCCACCCTGCCAACAGGTAAGATCAGCAGCTTTCCCCATTGTCTGCAGTGGTTCCTGCTTTGGGGGATGGCCTGCAGGAGAAGGTCAGAAGGGCTCCCACTCTATTGCTCTTCAAAATCTATGAAAGGGAATTGTTCAGAAGGACTTTTTTTTTATAAAGGGAACAGGGTTGCGGTACATAGAATTGCCCAGGAGAATGCTTTTTACAAATCAGCAAGGACTCTAGGCATTATTGCAAGCATTATTTTGTTTTTATTGCATTGTTTTCTATTTCCTATAATCCGTATTTTGCATTTCTTATATGTCATCATACTGTTTTACTGCACTGTTTTCTAACTTTTCTAACCTCATCTTATCACCCTGTTTATTATATGTCTTATACTGTCCCTTATGCATGGTTTTAAATTTTGTAATCCACCTTGCACCTCAGTCAAAAAGGCAGACGATACCTGAACTAAATAATAAACATAATAATAACCTTATGTGCAGTGCAAATGGAGGAATCCTAGTTAGAAACTAGGGGTGTGCAAGAAAAATAATTCAGTGTTTTTTGGTTTCAGGTATATCAGACCCCAAAAGTATCATTAAATATTGATTTTTCTGAATACCAGTACCTGTATAGTATTGAGTGTCAGCAGGGGTCATTTCGTAGAAAAAGAAGTGCAGGAGCTCATTAGCATATCTCATTAGCATAACTTATTTGCATATGCCACACCCCCTGACATCACTGGAAGTGTTTCAGAAGGCAAGACCCACTGCTCAGGCTCCACCCCAAAAATCTCCAGGTATTTCCCAACTCAGAGCTGGCGAGCCTACCTGGAGAAAAACTGCTTCAAAAGCACAAGGAAAACAAGCATGGAGGGACGACACAGATGACAGCAAAAACAAGCAGCACATCCCCATGCGTCGCCACAAGTGAGGGCTGCTGGGAGCGAGGTGCCCTAAAGCCGGGAGACTCCTAACAAGGGGACTCCTAACAAGGGAGGGAAGGCAAGGCCGTGTTCCAGCACGTGCCATAGAGGGAACTGGGCTCTGAAGTGAACCTGTGATGCTCTAGCCCTGGGCTTGTTACTCCCAGAACACTGTTCCTGCTCGTTCCCCCTTGAAATGACCCCTGGCCATTTCAGGAAATATTCAGTATTTCCGAATATATTTGGGTCTATAGCCAGGGGAGTGACAAGGCAGGTTTAAATGCCTTCCCTTCCCAACCCCCTGCTACTTCCACATCAGTTTCACTCCCATCCAGTCAGCTGTTAGGTTAAGGATATTTAAATCTAACAGCTGACAGGTGGAGGGGATTTGTGGATTGTGGATATGGCCAGGCGGCTTGGGGAGGAAAGGCATTTAAACATGCCTTCTCACTCTCCATTCCCAAATCCCCAGCAGAGAGAAGGGAGAAAGGGGAAGATGTTTAAATGCCTGCCCTTCACTTCCCCAGCTGCCCCCTGCAGGGGGCCAACTCAGGGAGGGAAGGCAAGGCATGTAAACATGCCCTCTCTCTGTGCCTTGCCTCCCTCAGTCACCTTGCAGCTGGGGGGTGGCCGGGGGAGGGAAGGGAAGGCATTTAAACATGCCCTTTAGCTCTCCCTTCCCTTCCAGAGCCACCCCACTGCAGCGGAACAACTCAGAGAGGGACAGAGAGAAGCCATGTTTAAATCCCTTCTCCCTCCCCAAGCTTCTGGAAGGGAGGGGGGAAGGCATTTAAATCTAACAGCTGACTAGGGGAGGGGAGTGAAACAGACAGCTTATCCATTTTGCTGCCCTGCACCAGTCAGCTTTTAGATTTAAATGCCTTCCCCTCCAAGCCACTGGGTAGGGGGGGGATGGGAAGTCAGCAATACCCAAAAAGTTAGGGGAAAAGCCAAATAAATTCAGGAAACTCTATTCAGAAGCCAAAAGGTTTCCTGAATTTGTATTTGGCTTAGGAAATACCAAATAAATACCAATAAGGCATTTATTTTATTTTTGGGGTTTTTTTGGCTTGGGAAAGCTGAATGCACACCCATATTAGAAACCAAATCCATTGCCTGATATATAACTGTAGGTGTGCGAGAGAGGTGCACAGCTAGTTTCTCCTCACTGACTGAAAGTCCACCATGTGTAGTAGTTAAGAGTTTCAGACTAAAATCTGGGAAACCCAAGTTTGAATCCCCATTAATTAAACTTTGGTTTAAATCATCATTCGTGTGAGCTGGGCGGGAAACTATCTGAAACTAACCCTTGCACCTGCATTTGTATAGCATAGGTAGCTGAAATTACTTTCTGTCTGGTATTCTTACATTGCGTTCCATTTGAGAAGGGAAGGACGCACACACCAAAGCTAGGGCTATCAGCCAAGTGAGCTTTCAGAGCAAGGGTCATGCATCACAAGGCACTGCATGATGTCAGTTCCTGTCATGTAACAAGAAGTGACATCATGCATCACTGTGACACTCTATCTCCCAAATCTTTGTGGTTTTACCATAGAGATTTGATTGACTGCTAGAGTGTCTAAATAATGTGTGATGTCATTTATATTTACGTGACCAAGAGTGACATTGCAACATTGTTGTGACAGCATGCCCCCCCCCCATTTTTCTCCCACTGCTGCCTAGTGCTGGAGGCTGGGGCCAGGAGACCTAGTAAGCCTAACCAGAGCCCAAAAACAACCCCAAATTTGTGGTCATTTTAACTTAACAGTTGAATTTGCCATATGAATGCATTCTTCGATTATTAGCCTGATGAAACCATTCAACAGAAGGATAGGAATTAAAAAAGAGGTGGTGGTGGAAAATGCTGTCAAGTCACAGCCATCTTATGGCAACCTTGTAGGGTTTTCAAGGCAAGAAATGAACAGAGATGGCTTGCCATTGCCTGCCTTGGTGTAGTGACCCTGGACTTCTTTGGAAGTCTCCCGTCCAAGTAAAACCAGGGTTGACTGTGCTTAGCTCCTGAGATCTGACGAGATTGGGTGTCTGGGACCATCCAGGTCAGGGCAAAGAAGAGGTAGCCCCCATAAAAATGGATTTAAAAACAAAAAAAACAAAAAAACCCTCTCTCAGCCCACTTTTACAGAAAGGGCTCTTGGTTTTGAACTAGTTTTCAGTGCTAACCACAATCTACTTCAGCCAACACATCCCATGAGGTACGGGAAATGCTCCCCTTCCTAAAATCAGTTCTGAGACTGAAAACTGTATAGAGTTTTGCAGCTGGTTTTGGAACTACTTATAAAAGACAACACAGAGGGGGGAAAATTAACCCCTGTGGCTCTATTAGGAGCAGCATAATAAATGTACATTTAAAAGATCTATAAACACATATTTGTCTGCAAAATGTTCTTGCATAAAACTGTTATTGAAAAGGCTTTCATTTTATCTTTGTGTTATTGTAATTTTATTGAATTGCTTATTCATTCTTTGATATTGTGGTTTAATGATATTATAAATCTGTTTTATGTCTGATAGGAGCCTCATTGTAAGCTGATGTAACAGATAATATGGCAATTCACCATAAAAATTTCTAAGTCCCCCCGCCCCTAAAATGCAGATCAAAACGCAAAGAAGCACTTTAATTCATTCTGGATTTCTTTTCATTTTATTTTTTAATTATTTTTCATGTGCCAGTTGCCATCTGTTGATAAAAGATGGTTGTAGTAGAAAACGCACCATGCCCTACACAATGGAACTTTCTCCCCCCCAATTCCCTACAATTCTATTCATAAAAAAGTATAAAAGCATTACACCTCTCAACGCAAAAGATCATTAGCTAGTTCATTGTATAAACGGATTTAAATTAGGCACTTTTGGAATGAAACCTTTTTACCCCCTGTAAAATGCTTATTTGGGATTTTTTTTCCTTTTTAGTACCATGAATAACGAAAGGGGGGGGAAATCATCTTGTACTGTGTCTTCTATTATTCTGATTCTTTTTATTAAAAACAATGAAAACAATTAGAATAAAAGATATTATCAACATATAGAGCAATTATGCTATAAACCAACGACTGCTCCCTTCAGAAACTTAGCAGGAAGTTCATTCAATAAAAGCATGTGCTCCTGCCAAATCTAAATAATAAAAACTCTATTAACGGGAGACTATTATGAAAGGGAGCTCACGACCTGGGCACTAGTATTTGATGGGTGGCCAATCCTGTTAAGTACACTTTAAATATGAAAGCATATTTAGAATCATTAGAGTTGACTTACACTGCTTGTAAGTTGTCTTGAGTTACACCCAGTCGTACTGCCGTTGTTACACTCCATTCTGCTGTCTGCCAGCAGATAGAGGGATTTTGGTCAGGAGTCAAAGGAGGACACAACCAGAGCTGAAGGTTGCTTTAGTTTCTCATACAGCCAGAGCTACAGTTTAAGGTCACCCACGCTACAAAACCCCATTTCAGGGTCAGGTTGGGAAATTACTGAAGATTTGGGGGTGAGGCTTAGGAAGAGTGGAGTTTGAAGAAGGGAGGGAGCTCAGCCAAGATGTGATATCATGGAGTCCATCCTCTGATGCTGTCCTTTTCTCCAGGGGAACTGATCTCTACAGTCTGAAGAACAGTTGTAAATCCAGGAGAACTCCAGACTCCTCCTAGAGGTTGGCTGTCCTATTTTTGGTGGGAAACGTGATATATATCATAGGGCCTCAGCATGTTTGAATCCAGCCCTGCATACAACAGCCCCAGTTACCCATTCCCTAGGACAGAGAGTTCTGAAATAGTATCAAAACCAGTTGGTATTGGATGCTGATGTCCCAAGATCTACTTGACCAGAGGCACAAACCATAGAATTTTACTGCTCAGGTACAATCCCTTCTGCTCAAAGATTGCCCTCAACAATGGTCTGACATCACTTCTGAGAAAATCAGGAAGTGACATCATGTCTCCCTAAGAATTTCTGGAAACTCTATGGAACAACCTTGGGTTTTGGTGATTCCTAGAGAGGATTTATGTTATGTCTGGGTTTTCCCAGAAGTGACACCACTCCATCATAGCCAGCGGGTTTGTTCCCCCTGCCAGCTGCTGGAGTGTTGGTAAGTAACAGCCACTGAGGGCAGGACATCTCCTTCCTGCAGTGGGCATATGACAACCTTAAGTCCATTTCAGATTGTGGTCTTCCACTGCTGATTTCCTTCTGTCTTTATCCCACTTGAAGTCTTAGGGTGCGATCACACAGGCATTTAAACCCGGGTTCTCCCGCGCTGCTCTTTCAAGCGCGATAGGTACTTGTTTTTCCTGGAGGTTGGAAAAGCGGGCTCGAGTGCGGGGGGCGGCGGCTTCGAGATGGGAGACAGATGCGGCCCGTCTAGTCAGCCCCTTTAATTGCGATGGGGAACAGCCGCGAGGCCCGCAATAAACGTCCGTGTGATCGCAGCCTTATATAGACATGTTGAATGACCTGACCCTACATAGAGTCTTTGGCTTGATCCTGCTTTTTCACATTATAGCAAGACAAAAGGAACCCCAGGTCAGCCTTAACAGCCACAACAGAGTGACAATGTTCCACCTAGATATGTGAAGGCCCAGAAAAAACTGGAAAAAATCGGGAAAAACCCATTTCCCCCCCCCATTTTTTTCTTGAAGCCTTTTTTGTTTTTTTTCCGAAAAATGGAAAGTGAAAAGAAAAAATGATCATGGAACATTTTATTTTAACATGATGAATAAAATATTATAAGACAAGGTGTTCAAATATTTTCCAAATCATTTTTTAAAAATAAGTATGGTATCAGATTAATCTAATTTCTGTGCACTGAGGACAAGCAAGCCCTGGGTTACAAACTGAACTCTCCAATACTGTGGAGAGGAAATATGAATAATTGTTACTTCTGGATTTTTAAAAATTGTTTTGTGGAGGTTTTTTTGTCTGTTCCACATAAACTAGTAAACAGTTCAGGAGATTGTTGCTCCATTTGTTACAATTACACATACATATTATAAAAAAGTAAATTCGGTTTGTAATAATTGTTTGGATATACTATATTTTTAATATGCTATAATATTAATATTATAATATTATAATATGATATCATAATAATATGATAATTTTATGCCAAGTAAAATTGTCTATAGTCATATTTTATATTCCTAAAATAACAGAATGGCTTTTAATCTGGAAAAGAAAAAAAGTGCTAATGTAGCATTTTTTTCCAATTTTTCCATAAATGTGTTTTTTTCAAAAATTTTTTTTTACAAAACTGGGTTTTTTTCCGAGCTTCAAAATTTCTGGAAATTTTTCATCTCTAGTTCCACCATAAAGCTCACTGCATAGTCTTGGCCCAGTCACTTTCTCCTTCAACCACACCTAGCTCAAAAGATTGTTGTGAAGAGTAGGGGTCCTTTCGTAGAAAAAGAGGTGTAGGAGCTCATTAGCATAGCTCATTAACACAACATTAGCATATGCCACGTCCCCTGACATCACCAGAAGTGTGTAAGAAAGGGAATGTCAGTTTCAGCCCCATTATATCCTATGGGCCATTGAGATCAATGGCAAAAACTCATAGGGTATATGAGGGGCTGGAGGAAAGGGGGTTTGAGGGAGAGGCTCCAAACTTGCAGGGTAGCTGCTGGGGCCTCTCCTCGAAATATCCACTAAGTTTCAAAAAGATTGGACCATGGGGTCCAATTCTATGGGCCCCCAAACAGATTGTCCCATCCCCTCCATTGTTCTCTATGGAGGGGGAAATGTTAACTTTTTTCTTACCATAGAGAACAATGGAGGGAATGGGGGCAACCTATTTGGGGGCCTGTAGAATTGGACCCCCTGGTCCAATCTTCTTGAAACTTGGTGGGCATTTCGAGGAGAGGCCCCAGCAGCTACCCTGCAAGTTTGGAGCCTCTCTCTCAAACCCCCTCCCCTCCAGTGGCTTTTAAAGTTGCCGCCGAATTTTGGCGGCAATTTGGCGGCGAGCTGAATTAGATTAGAGAATCTGATTCAGCCCCTGGCTGCCCTACTGGCCAGTCCTGAGCTGGCAGAGCTTCACTCCGCCTCGCTCCGGCCCCAACAGACCCCTGGTGAAGAGAGATTGAGCACTATAGTAGTGTAGTAGTGAGAGTGTTAGACGTGGGAAAGTTCAAACCCCAAACCCCCCATACACAGACCATTATTAATCCTTCTGGATGACCTTGAGCCAATCACATTCTCGCAGGTTAACCTACCTCACAGGGTTATTACGAAGATATAATGCAGACTGGAGAACAATGCATGCTACCCTGAGCTCCTTAGATGAAGGGAGGGATAAAAATGTCCCAGATAGAAGATGCCCTAACCCAGACGACCAGGCTAGCCTGACCTCATCAGATCTCAGAAGCTAAGCAGGGTTGGCCCTGCTTAGTACTTGGATGGGAGACCACCAAGGAAGTTCAGGGTCACTATGCAGAGGCAAGCAATGGCCAACCACCTCTGAAGTCTTTTGCCTTGAAAAGTCCATGAGGGGTTGCCGTGCGTCAGCTGCAAACTGATTGCACTTTACACAGAGATAGAAAATATTCTACACTGAATTCCTTTGAAAAAGATGGGATACGCCCATGTATCTTGGGCTGTAAAGAATATCCACTTGTAAGTAGGGAACACTACCTACAAGTTCTAAAGTGACATAGAACATTTCTAACCATAAAAAGAAAGAAATATCATTTGATGCACCCAAGGAAGTTTTATACATATACTGAAGTATTGCTTGTTAAGGAACCATACTCTCCTCCTTTGTTAAACACTTGCATGCAAACTGTTGACAACAAATAAAAATTACACTTCCCATCCATTGGGGGTTACTGAACAGGCCAGGAAGGAGTTGTATCAGAAGGTGGGCCTTCAGGTAATTTCATCTCAAGAAATACATCCTGAGGTCATGTTCAGAAAGCAGTGATACAGGGAGGCATGAAATTTGCAATATGGATGGATCTCCCGTTAGCTGCTACCAGCTCCTGCTTTTCTAGTATGACAGCTTGTGTCCTAGATCAGAACACAGTGTAATTTCCTGTGAGTCAAAGAAAACAAATTCGTAGAAGCACGACCAAAGCCTGGGGAAAATAGGCGGACATTAGCAGACCATTCCAGGGCTTTTTCTATGGCTGCTCAGATGCACTGGAATGGACTACCAGCAGAAGTGAGACCATCCCCTCTTCTTCGATATTCAGAGGGACCTGTAAGGCGACATTGTTCCAAATGCCTTCGCATTGATCTGTACTGTTTTATGGCTAATGTATATATTTTTATGCTTAACCTGTGGTGTAGATATGGTGCATTTTGATTTCTTCCAATGAAAGGTGTTAACGCGTGAAAGCTCATACCCTTAAAATGTTGTCGGTCTTTAAGGTGCTACTGGACTCAAATGCTGCTGTTGTACTTCAGACCAACATGGCTACCGAAAACTTTAACTTCATTGCTTATGCTTTGGATACTTCTATAAACCACCCAGAACCCATGTTTTTTGGAGAGAAGGACATAGTGGAAATATTTTAAATAAACAGATAGAACTGAAAAGCTCCTGAACACCCAGGAACTCATGCCATCCGCTGAGTAAAAGTACACATTACTGAGCTAGATATCGGATTTACAGACCTGTAGATGACCAGGAAAAAAAAATTCCATTTAGCATTTGTGAGCATAAACAGGCAGCTGTTCTTCTGGTTTCCACCTGCCAAGGAGATCACTGAAATCACAATTAAATGAGAGAAAAAGCCTAGTACTAAATGTGTACTTAAATGCGTGTAATCAGAATGTTGCAGAAATTAAATCAGAATAATCTGCAGTAGTTATATAAAATATAATATAAAACACAAGAGAAATGGGGATCTGGAATAGTCTGACACTTTTAGCCTCCGTCCTTAAATGTAATCCTACAAAGAAGGCAGAGGGCCATTGGTTTATACAGCCATATGAAATTCAAGATACAATCACCTTGATTTTAAGGACTGGAACGATGTCAGTCCATTGGGTTCCATCCAAGCTTAGAATGCAATGATGTATTGACTTAATTAATCCTGTACAGAATATGGCTGGAATCTAACCGGAACAACCCTAAGCAGGTCTACTCACAATCTAACTCAAGTTTATTTAGTGGGACTTACTCCCAAGAAAGTGCTTTTTAGGATTGCACTGAAAATCTACTTTGGGCACTCAGTGAGATTTCAGAACTTTATTTAAGAAACAGCAATATTCTTATGGGCAGTTTATGAAAGAATCAGCTAAGTAAAGAAGCTATTGCTTTGTTATTTATAATCTTATTTATAAATTAGGGTTGCCAGGTTGGATTTTTCTGCTGGCAGGGGTGGGAAGGAGCCTTCCAGGGGTGGGGGAGCAGAGCAACATCATTGGCACGATAATGTCACATGGAAGTGATGTCATCACACCGGAGATGTCATGCATCAACTCTCTAGCATTTTGGCCATGTGACGTCCCCAGCATGATGATGTCACTTCCACGTGATATCATCATGCCAACAATGTTGACATGTAATGTGCCCATTTAGGGGGTGGGGTTTCCCCCACCTGCCAGCTGGCTGGTGGCAGGTTGGAGCCCCAGAAATCAGGGGAACTCTCACCCAGACTGGGGGTCTGTGGCAACCCTATTATAAATCCATATTTTTACATTTGTGATGTGAAACCAACAGAAGGGCTGATTCTGGGTTGCCATTTTTATTGTTAACTAGCCCCAGAGTCCACCTCCAGCTCTTTCTGCTACTTCTGTTTCTTTTTTAGAAAGAGTCTAGAAGCTGGTCCATCCTGCCAGGAGCCAGAGAAGTCTTCCATACATCCAATCATTCCAGTACTCTTAATATGTTAAAAGTGTAGCTCTGTGTAGGTGAGGCCTGGAGATCTCCTGGGATTACAAATTATTTCCAAACTACAGAGATCACTTTCCCTGGAAAAAATGGCTGCTTTGGAGGGTGGACTGTATGGTATTTTACCCTGCTGAGGTTCCTCCTTTCTCCAGACCCTTTCCTCCCTATGATCTATCCACAAATCTCAGGAATTTCCCAAAACAGAGTGGGCAGCCCTAGCTCCATGATGGGTTTCCTTTCTTACCAGCCACTTGAGAAGCTAATCTTGTTAGAAAAGTAATATGTATAAACTATACATACTGATAAAACACAATATAGACTATAAAACTATACTATAAAAATACAATCATTATTTTAATCACTCTTGACACCTGCCCATCAACATACGCAGCTGGTCAAAGATTTGGAAGTCAGTTAAATATCTAAAAGCCATTAGTTATAAAGAAAATATATATAAATTATTCTATAGATGGCACTGGTCACCCAACAAGCTGCATAGATGTTTTAAATCAGTTTCGAGTCTTTGTTGGATGTGTGGGAAAAATATTGGCACTTTGTACCACATGTGGTGGTCGTGCAAAGTTGTTAGAAAGTATTGGGAGATGGTTAACAATATGATTTTTGAAATTACGGATCATGTTATGGAACTAAACCCAGAGACTTTTCTGTTGAATATATTTCCGAACGAGGTATCGACTTTGGACACAAAGCTTCTATCACTCATCATGACTGCAGCACGCACTCAACGGGCAAGATTGTGGAAGAATGCTGATCTACCGAAAAAAGAGGACATCATTACCAAACTAAGGGAATGGGCAGAGCTTGATAGACTTAGTTATTTGACGAACCTGGATAATAAGCAAGACTCTTTACTTGTATGGTTGAAATTTATGAATTGGTTAGGAGAACATTAGTGCTCATATACTCTATGATATGTTGGATATAATAAGGTTTGTACAACGTGGTACAACTTTGAAAATGTTAATAAAATTTGTTCAAAAAAAAACACATACGCAGCTGGAAAAACTGCTGAGCCTTGGAACATCACAGTGTTTCCCAAGTTGATGATCAAAGAAAACTGGAAAGTGGACTACCTCTAGGGCAGGGCAAGATAAGGATTTGCAGAGAATAATTAAAGCTCCTTAAGAACCTAGAGAATTACAACATGTGTAACTACAGTGAATACGTACTATCTGTAGAGTATATATATATATGATTTTTTTATTATACATACACTGAGTAATTCTCATGCTACATTTAATGCACATACAACTGAACATAGCATACTGGATAAAGTTCAAGGTGCTGGTACTTACCTATAAAGCCCTTTACGGCCTGGGACCTAGTTACTTGAAGGACCACCTCTCCCCATATGTTCTCCAGCGAGCACTTCGGTCTGGATCCCAAAACCGTCTGGTCCTTCCAGGGCCAAAAGAGGCTCAGTTGGTGGTAACAAGGGCCAGGGCCTTTTCTGTGGCGGCCCCGCACTGGTGGAATGAGCTTCCAAATAATATTAGGGCCCTGCGGGATCTTTTGCAATTCCGCAGGGCCTGTAAAACGGAGCTCTTCCGCCAGGCATTTAAGTAGGGGCCGCCTAATATTTCCACCTTGGCCCTGGCCCAACCATTTGATTTGAATATTCGATCTTATTCGCCAGCCGACTATATGATATGATCATCTGACCTTCTCCTGCCAGCCTATTGGGACCGCCCATAAGGATTACATCTGGATACTGCTATGACATATTGAACTGAAGATACGCCATCTGTATAGTATTAGTTATTTTACCTGTTTTAATGTTTTTAAGATATTGTCTGTTTATATATCTGTTGTGAGCCGCCCTGAGCTACCGTACGGCGGGTAGGGTGGGATATAAATCTCAAAAATAAATAAATAAATAAACATGTAACTTAAACACTACATTTATCCAGGTGCTGGACCCTGGTTTCATTCATAAAGCACATGCATGTTGGCTCTTTCTTACAAACAGATGTACACACATACAGGCAGGACATCTGTGCATTCACTATAATATGCAAACAAGGCTACAGAATCATCTAACCATGATAGCAGAACAGAGTTTCCATTTTCAACAGCAGTATACCTCTGAATACAGAATGATACTGCATTCTCACACAGACTGACTGAGTTGTACTCGCCCTCATATACACACTTTACTTTGTTCAGCAAGCAATTGTTTAAAAAGAAAGTTAAATCAGTCACAAATTATATCATTCAGGCTTGAATAAATGCTGTGTTTCAAAAATATTGATAATTTGGCATTTGTCTAAGTAGTTCTTAGCAGCATTAATGACCGCTCTTCTCTTTGGATTGGCAGCGTTGTTACGCGTGTTTGCAAAAACCCAGAGCAAACCAGTCCAGCAGGCAATCAAATCATTCATTTGATTGACGCAGACTGACTGTATTTCCTCTTGTCCATCCCTCCCCCCCTTCCAGTATGCTTGGTTCCAACCCACCAGTCAAATCCACATCAGACTTCTGACCACCAAGCCTGAGTTGGGTATAGGGCTTCCAGGCAGGGCCTGGCAACTGGCAGGAGGGTTGTGTGTGGTGGGGGGGGCAACGTGCCAGGAGAAAATTACAAAATAATTTCTGGTGATTGCTAGAGCTACCCTTGTCATTTCTGGGTAGCTCTAGGAATCATCCAGAACTCTATGGTCAGAAATTCTGGTAAATAGACAAGGCCTTATTTTTATTTTTTTCTCCCCAGGACAATCAACCCCCCCCCCCTTTGGCCTCAATTTCTGCCTGCCGATCAGATGAGTATTGGCAGGCAAGGGCTGCAGTTGCCTAGAGGTCTTCCATCATAAGCAGGCCAATGGAATTCCTAGTTTGATAGGACATGTGTATACTTTACTAGGGAAGAAGGCAGGGCTAACAAGAACATTAAGACATGCAGGACATCCTCACATCATTCACTGCTGTGTTTTCATTAGATATTGTGAAATATGGGACACTGGGCAGACAGAAAAACAATTACAGTAATTCAGTATCCAGTGTCCCACAGATTTCCTGTATGGCTATGTCATTTAATAGGGCACTTTTAACAATGGGAATAAGGTTATAATTGTCATAGTCTGTGGAAATTTTAGGCAGTTTTTAATTCTTTCTCCCCTCTCCCTTTCACACTGCATTGTTTAGGGGTGTATTTTTAAAAATATAATTGTTCTCTAACGGTGTACTCGCATTGTGTACTGTTTGTCTTATACTGGTCTTTATGGCATTTAGAAATGATGATGTAAAATTTTCATATTAATAAAGAAAAATAATTTTTAAATAATTTTTGAAAATTAAGAAAAAAAAATTCTTTTTTTAAATAATTATTTATTTATTTATTTTAAATTATGTTTTCTGCCTAGAGTCTCAATGAGAAAAACAGAAGTAAATAAATGAAGTAAATAAATGCTCATGACATTGGATCAGACGGAGGGCAGGTTTTTCATCTTTGAACCCAGCCCAACAAAACAACGCTTGGACTCAGCCTTCAAGCTGCTTAGAGTTCCACTAATCAGGAAAAAATGAAGGGTACATATATTTCTAATGAAATTAAAATTAAACGCCTGCTGGTCTTTTAAGTACTTGCCACTCCTTTATCTGACAACCCACTACCTTAGAACAATCAATGGTTTAGACTCTCAGCATATCACTTAGGGGTGCCACCTTCAGCCCAGGAAATTCCTGGAGATATGGTGGTGGTGCCTTTGGGCAGGGGAATTTGGGGCCGGATTTCGCATAGAATCTATGGCATCCCATATACCCCGCACTCTGAGGCTGCCGTTTCTTCCAGGGTAGCTGATCTCTGTAGTCTGGAGATGGTTTCAATTAGAGTTGCCAACTCTGTGTTGGGAAATACCTGGAGATATGTGGGGAGGGGGAGTCCAGGGAAGGCGTGGTTTGGGGGCAGGCGGAACCTCCGTGAGGTATAGTGCCATGGAGTTTACCTTTGAAAGCGGCCATTTTCTCCAGGGGAACTGACCTCTGTACCCACAAAAAGAGGAGAAGGAGAAACTAAACTAACCAGGCAAAAACCTCCAAAGAAAGTTCAGAAAACTGGTTAAGGGCCAAAAGTTAAAAACATAAATAGGAATTGACAAAAGCGTGTTTATTTCAAAGACACACAATAACCTTGTAGGGGCCCAAATAAAGCCTCATAAAGTGCTCAAATTATCAAATGCACACAAAAAAAAAACAGTGTATGACCTGATGCGTTTCGGCTCACAAGAGCCTTCCTTCAGAGGTCAAATAGTACAGAGTACAAAATACACCATGCAGAAAAGTCCCCGTTACACATGTAAGGCAGTTAACAATTAATATAGGACCACAAATGGAATGCTGTATGGAGAAATAAAAAACAGATTAATATTGAATTACTGACCTCTGTAACCTGGCGATTCTAGCTGTAATTCCAGGAAATCTCCAACTGCCACCTAGAGACTGGTAACCCTAGTTGCAATTCTGGGAGAAATCCAGGTCCTACCTGGAGGCTGGCAACCCTATCGATGAAATTACCCACCAGCAGACATCTACTGTCATAAAAAAGCCAGTAATCAGCATTTCATACCAAACAAACAAACAAAATTGCCTCTTGTTCTGCCTTCCCCCTTATGTAAAATATACATGTATGAGACAGGAGGGGTTGTGTATGGCATAGAGTTGCCAGATCCAGATTAGAAAATTCCTAGAGATTTTGGGAATGGAGCCTGGGAAGAGCAGAGTTTGGGGAGGTGAGAGACCTCAGCAGGGTATAATGGCATAGAGTCCACCTCCCAAAGCACCCCTTTTTTTTTTTTAGCAGGGAGACCAATCTCTGTAGCCTAGAGATCCCTTGTAATTCCAAGAGATCTCCAGCCGCCACCTGAAAGTTGGCAACCATATACAGCATGGGTTTAGTTCCCCCATGCAAAGAAAAATGCCACATTTAAATCCCCCACTTTGCTCTTCCCTTTGACGGAATTCTGTCCTGCTGCAGATTTTGCCAAAAGTAGAATAAGCAGCTGCTAAATTTATGGGGAGGAAAAAAGAAAAAAAGAAAGAAAGAAAGAAGCCGTACTGGAAATCTTGCAGAGCTAATGGGCACTGTCAAAATACTCCGATTTCCCTTATAATAAACTAATTGTTTTTCAAATTTGCTATTCGCATTAATAAAAATAGGTGAATTGTTTTGACTACATTAATTAATGCTGACTAAATTAGACTGTGAATTATTCAGGGCAAGAAACAGATTCCTTTTTTTTTTCTAAATTTTTCTTCCTGCAGTGCTTCATCCACTGGGAACCAGAGCAGGGAGACAAGAAGCGCAGGAGAGAGGCTAGCGGTCACGGCTGCAATTAACTAACCAGGGGTGTGAATCGGAGCCTCCTCTCAAATTGAAAAAAAAGCTGAGAAAGGGCAAAAAACCTACATAACAACCTATGCTCACAATCATTCCTTGCTGCTATCTTGTTTCCTTCCTCTTCTATCTACCCCGACTGCCAACATTTAAAATGCAAGGACCCCGGGGGTGGGGGTCCTGTTTTGGTTTTGTTAACCTTTGAAGTGCTGTGCACATTTGGGGTTGCTTATTACATACTAGGCTACGAGCACACGGCCCCTTAATGCGGGAGGAAGGGCTGCTTCCTCCCGCATTTAAAGGGGCCGTTCACAACGGCCCGCAGCGAGTCCCGCGGCGAAGCGGGCTCCAATGCGGGTTGCTCCTGCATTTACCGACCCCGGGAAAAACTAGTGTTTTCCCGGGAGTCGTGGGAGGAACCCGCATTCCAGCCTTCTGGACAGCCCTCTCTCGCAAGCATTGCGAGAGCAGGGCTGTCCAGATGCCCCCCCCCCAACTCACCAGGCGATGGCGGCTGGCCGCCACCGTCAGTTCTCCTGCTGCTGCGGCTGCCTCCGCAACCCGCTCGAGCCGCTGCCTCTTCAGCAGCAGCTGCCGCAGCCGCCACAGCCGCTGTTGCCGCTGCCACCGCCGCTTCCACGCGGCCGACAATCCCATTCCCCTGCCAGGGTCTGGAGCCGGGCAGGAGCAAATAATCTCGGAGGGGCCGCGTCCCTCCTGTCCCTGCCGATGCCCACGTCCCTCCTGTCCCTGCCGATGCCCGCGTCCCTCCTGTCCCTGCCGATACCCGCGGTAGATAAAAGTGGCTCCTTTAGATCCGGGAGCCCTCCCGGATTTAAAGGGGCCATGTGACCGCAGCCCTAGAAAATGGACTGGCTCCAGTGTTCCCTCTGAGTTAGTGTGAGCTGGTGCAGAGTTTGTTTAGCCTCCAGCTCACACATTTTTGTCTTCGCTCAGGAAGGATGGCTCCAGAGCAAACTAATTTGTGCAGTAGCCAAATGGGTCGCTCACAACTTCAATGCCAGTAGCTCACAAAGTAGAATTTTTGCTCACAAGACACCACAGATTAGAGGGAACATTGACTGGCTCCTATAACTCTTTTCCACTAAATGAGTTTAGTCCAGAAGGAAAGAACACTTTCTCCAGAGCAAGAAAACTCACTCAGCGGGGGTGTCACTGGAGCCAAACAGGGTTGCCAACTCTGGGTTGGGAAATTCCTAGAGATATGGGAGTGGAGTCTGGGAAGTGGCTATTAGTCACAAAGGAACTCTCAGTCTGGGGCAAGTGATGCTCTGTATTCTTGGTGCTTTGGGGGGAGGGGCAACAGTGGGAGGGCTTCTAGTGTCCAGGCCCCACTGGTGGACCTCCTGAGGGCACCTGGTGTTTTTGGCCACTATGTAACACAGAGTGTTGGACTGAATGGGCCACTGGCCTGATCCAACATTGGCTTCTCTTATGTTCTCTTATGAAGTGTGAGTTTGGAGAGAGATGACTCCCCAGCTGGGTATAATGCTATACAGTCTGCCCTCCAAAGCTGCCATTTCAGCCAGGAGAAGTGATCTCTATAGTCTGGAGAACAGTTGTAATTTTGGGAGATCTCCACCTGGAGGTTGGCAGCCCTGGATCCAACTCAGTCACTTTACAAAATTATCATTTTTTTCTGGACAGTAATTAATGGAAGACGTTGCTGGTAAACTATGGGTGGAATACAAAGAGAGAAGAAGAGGAGATTGGATTTATACCCCGCCCTTCACTCAGAGTCTCAGAGCGGCTTACAAACTCCTTTCCCTTCCCCTCCCCACAACAGACACTCGTGGAGGTAGGTGGGGCTGAGAGCTCTTTTCAGATCTGTCCTTGAGAGAAAAGTTCTGACAGAACTATGGCTTGCCCAAGGTCATCCAGCAGCTGCAATTGGAGGCGTGGGGAATCAAACCTGGTTCTCCCAGATTAGAGTCCGTGCCCTTAACCACTACACCAAGAGAGGGGGAAAGGATACAGTTTAATAAGCAAGAATGGTGTTTGGGTAGGCAAAACATATCTTAAAATATACTTGGGGGGTTATAGAAAGAAGGCATGTGGCAGGCAAAAGGTTTGGGGATTTGTGTGCAGAAAACTCTGACAAATGCATTGGTTTTGACATTTTAGAGAACATTAAAAAGTGAGGAAATCGGAATTTTAGTAGGAATATTTTTCTCAGAGGAACAGTTTAGGAAAATGCTGATGAGATATCCCAATGCATTACCGCCATATCATCAATTACACAGGAAATGTAATTAACTATTTCCGAAACCCTGAACATTATTTACACTAAGCCCCCAAAGAATATTTCCAGCACAGCCTCCGGGGGGGGGGGGGGGGGGAAGAAAAGGAAAGCTGCATTGGAGTCCTTTGCAGTGGCTGTTTGCAGAAACTGCAGCTGTGACCTCGTCCTTCTGGAGCCGCACCTTGCACAGACGCAGATACAGGAATCAAAAATGGAAGATACACAAATCAGGAGGCCCATATTACTTATTGGGGGGGGGGGGGGAGTCTGATTTGGAAAAGAATTGCAAACTTGGAAACGTGCACCCCAAATTAAACAAAGCAGCAATAATGTTTATGCTGCTGTCTGTGGTATCAATACTATTTCTTAAAACAGAAATGTATATATATAGAGAGAGAGAAGGTGAACCCCACAGTTCTGGCATTTATCAAATTGGTCCCATTTATCTAGGACTTTTTTTTAAAGGGAAGGGGTCTCTGTACTGATAAAGAAATTGAAAATTGACTGTCTTAATTGGGGGGGGGGGTGGATTTGGTTGGTCGTACCCTTCCCTGAAAATGTAACTGCAGCGGTTTTCTTCATTACACATTTCTCTATTATTTTTCCCCAAGTCCATGAAGCTTCTCTGTGCCTGAATGTTATTTATCTATATGCAGCATACGGAGAAAATACTTTGCGGCAAACAGATGCTCTAAGTCCCTTGTGCTGATTTTTTAAAGTGAAAGAATTCTGGCCATAGGTTTCCTTCCTGTCATTTGGCCAGGTTTCATGCTAAAGCTTTCAAATGAATACATGAAGATGCCTTCTACTGAATCAGACCCTTGGTCCATCAAAGTCAGTATTATCGGCTCAGACTGGCAGCGGCTCTCCAGAGTCTCAGGCAGAGGTCTTTCACATCCTCTGCCACTTGATCCTTTTTAACTGGAGATGCTGGGGATTGAACCTGGGACCTTCTGCGTGCAAAGCAGAGGCTCTTCCACTGAGCCACAGCCCCTCGCTGCCCTATAAATTCAAACCATCCTTCAGTTTTCAGTAGCACCCTTTCCAAGAGAAAAAAGAAAAAAAGCTTCACAACAAAACACTTCTGTAAATGGTGTGTGCCCATTACTCGCAATGCATGCAGTCTAACATCTCCCTTATTTGATCTAATACTATTAATAAACATGAAAGCCGGCGTACCTGGGAGAGAACAGAAGAAACACAGAACTCTCCTTTAATTAAATATATTAACGGAAAATTATATTCCAGCCAGGGAATTTAAAGGTGGTTCATTTTGGTTTGGGTCCTCCCCCCCCCCCCACAACTTGCTTCAGGCCAAATATACACCAATAACTTTTAACTGTTTAAATATAGACTCAGTCAACCTTTTTGGGGACTGTGCTAATTAATTTAAATGCAATTGTGCTAATTAATATAAATACAGACCCAACTTTGGGGGGGACTGTGCTAATTAATTGACTCATTTCCTAATGTTTTCACCCCAGTATGTTCGAATAAGCCAAGGGGAAGTCTTCCTGTATAGGACAGACAAACCCACATACTAGAGAAAGGAATTCAATTGGAGACTGCATTTGACAATTCAGGGACCACCTGAATCAGCTGGAAATATCTGAGACCACATGGACTTGGTCAGGCCCAAACTAGTAGAAACCAATGGGCAACAGAACTCTCCCACCACGTAATCTCTCTTGGTGGTGGAAACTGCCATCAAGTTGCAGTCAAATTACAGTGGCCCCATAAGGTTTTCAAGGCAAGAGATGAATAGAGGTGGTTTGCTGTTGCCACCACTTCCTTGGTGGTGGTCTCCCATCCAAGTACTAACCAGGGGTGATCCTGCTTAGCTTCCAAGATCTGACAAGATCAGGCCAGCCTGGGCCATCCAGCTCAGGGTGATCTCTCTTACTTAGGGTTGCAAAGTCCTAGACTCTCGCCAACAGGGGCTGGGAGGGAGCTTTCCGGGAGTAGGGGGAGGCTGGGCGATGTCGCCACATGCAACTTCCCCGACATAGAGTTTTGCCCAAAATACCAGAGCGTCACTGTGCAACATCCCCAGCATGGTAACATCACTTCCACATGACATCATCATGTTGGGGATGTTATGCTGGGTTGTGGCAGTTGGGGGTGGGGCTGCCCCCTGCTGGCCAGCTGTCAGGCGGTGGGCAGGAGCCCGTGAAATCAGGGGATGGCAACCCTACTCTTACTGTGATGGAAACCTGCAACTATATACCTGATGAACGGTATTAAAGTGATTATTTAGTTCTCAGAATTGTACAGTTCTGTGGATTCAAAATGCAATCCATAGGTGTCATTCTCTGTGAGATGGGAAGACAGTTTCTTCCAAGATTTTCATGGTGGTGGAACACATGCCTGCAAACATAGTCCAGAAAAAAACCCCAGATCTGTAATGCTCTGTATTGGGTGTCTCTGTGGACCTGGGCTGGTGGAAAAGAGGGATGACTTTGCTCCTTATCCTCTTCACTGTAGCTCCCTGACCTACCTGGCTATTACTAGTCCAGGAGGAAGTCCCCAAACAATCATCCTCCCCAGTGTCAGAAGACCATTGGGGAAAGGTGGATCTGACAAATATCTGTGAGCCTTATACTGATGGATCTTCGGCTCCAGGCCAATGGATCTATACTTCTATTGGTGCTTAATTCTGACTACAGGTTTCAAGCCTGACAAATCTGCTTTGCTTGTTTTGGTAACCAGAGCTCCAGGATCCATTAGCAGGAGTCAGCTACAAAAAACTCCCCCAGAAGGCATAGTCAGTTGCAATTGCCTGCTGTGCCACATGAGCCATAGACTGGAGTATAAGCCCGCATCTACATCTCATCTAGTGCCTATCAGGGATCCTACCATCAAGCTTCAACCATAATACACAAAGATCTTCTCAGGGGTAGCCGGTTAATGTTACCATTGTACAGACAAGACATACTGAGGGAAGTTAAGTGATTATTTCATTTATGCTTTTAAACAGCATTATTATTTATACCTTCAATAGGGGGCAGAAGCTACACTCTGACCGAGGAAGGAGAGAGAGAGAGAGAGAGAGAGAGAGAGAAGGGCTGTCAGGTTCCCCAGGAGGGCAGAAGTTCCCCCGCTAAAAGGGCTCACAATCCACTGGTCTGGATCCAGCTGGCAGGGGGAACCCCACTCCTGAAGTGGCCAGATCGGGCTGACGTACCCAGCGTGATATGTTGCCTGGAATGATGTCATCATCACTAGGCGATGCTCTAGCAATCACCCTGAAAACTCCCAGAATGGGACCACCACTCCCCCGCTACAGCCAGTAAGTCACTTGGCAAGCGAGAGAGAAAGAGAGAGAACTTGGTTGCTTGCCCAAGCAATCACTGCAGGAATGGGAATTCTCTGGGCAATGGGATGGAAGTAAAGACTCAGCCTATCCAGAGAGCTACATGAGAGCCAAGGAGCGCTAGGCAGTGAGGATTCCCTCTAGCTCCTGAGGTCAGTAGCTTTCAGAGATTTTCTAGGATGCAGCCCAAGATCTATCAGAAGACTACGATCTACATTTTGCCTGCCACTTTGTGCAAGACAACCTCTGCTATTGAAAGTCAAATGGATAGCATGTGTAGCTAAGTCATGGCAGATAATCTAGTAATACTAACCCTCAAGAAATCTCAACGCACTTGTGATAAACTGATCACAAGTATCAGCCCACCATACTGCAAAGGAACCTACGAACAGTTAAGGGTCTTGGAAATGACCACGTGAGACAACTTTGCATCGACCAGCCAAAGTGGTCAGTGGTCATATGACAATTCTCGGTTTACATGTCATGTCTCTTTCACATTAAAGAGACCCATGGAGTGTGTTAGGTTTGAAGACAGCACTACAAAATGCATCCTGAAATTATGATACACATTTCAGCTAAACAGGGAATATAAATAGAGTTGCCAGTAACAGGCAGTACCTAGCAACTGGCGGGGGCGGGGCTTAGGAGGGGATGGGGGGGTCAACAATGCCAGCTGAGGTGTCACATTATTTCTGGTAAGACAACAGATGTGCAATAGGTAGCTCTAGGAATTGCCAGAAACTCTATTGTTTTACCATTTAGTTTCTGGTGATTCCTACAGCTACCCTATGTCACTTGAAGTTTTTTTTAAACTGAAAGTGACATGGTGCTGCAGCTAGCATTGCTGTTTTTTCCCCCACCTCTGCTGCCTTGGGCTGTCAGAGGGATCCCCTGTCCCAAGCCAGGGCACGGCAACCCGGAATATAAAACATTGTATACTTGCTACAATCAAGAGAACAAGCTAGCTCACAGTTACTCAGCACTGTTACTTGGCTCACTTTAAATTAACCTCAATGAGTTTCTCTCTTCCTGGTTAGATTTTTAAGGCGCAGGTTCAATACTAATCAATAGAAAAATTGTCAAAAAAATGTGCATATATTTAACACATCTGGGTGAGAAATTGATAAATTTTAAACGAGCAGGCAGCTATAAATCCAAAACAATTTGGTCTGACTGAATTGTGGAAAGGAACACTATACTGTGTGAACAGTAGTGACACATTTTTAACCCATTAAGGCGATACTACAGGCCTTGCTCACAAAGCTTGCAGCTTTGAAGGTTTTATAGCAAGAAGGTGGGACATAAATATTTTTAAAAGAATAAATAAATAGATAGCTGTCTTCTTCACATGAAGAGATGCTTGTTTGAAAGTGGAAACTGTGTCCAGTGTCAAAACCCGTCACCTCAGAAAGAAGAGTGGTCTGAAAATGTCTCTCTGAGGTGGCACTTTTTGATCGCAAGGCACTTTCAAGACAAGCGATTTCCCACATGAAAAACGAAACAGGGATAATCCCACAAGTGGTCTGTATAACTTTATCAACTGACCATTCAGGTTAGTCAACAGATATACAATGTGATGGGTGGGATTTTTTTTTCCAGAGACAACATTTATCCTCATGAAGTTAACACACATACCTTGTGTGTGCTTTTGTTCTAGGGTTGCCAGGTCCCTCGGGGGGGGGGGGGTTGCCCACTCGATGGGCCCCTTACCAGCTGGCCCGGATTGGGTCACTGAGGGAAACCCCACCCCCTAAGTGCCAGGATCGCACCGGGCACATTGCCGGGGGGGGGGGGGGGGGACACGGTCTATCATTCGAGGAAAAACTCTATGGTTTTCCCTCAAATGATAGTGGTCCTGCCCCCAATGTGCCTGACACAATGACATCACTTCTGGGTGATGTAATCATGGTATATACACAAAGTGTGCATGCCAAAGAAGTTTCAAAGAGGGGCTGGGACTCCCCTGCTACAGCTAAAGGTAGGACCTGACAACCCTATTTTGTTCTAACCCACATTTTTTACATCAACATTTACCTGGATCCTCCCAACCATTTGAAGATTTGCCCAGTATGTTTGGTCACGTACAGCTGTCAATCTCCAGGTGGTTGCTGGAGATTGCCTGGGATTACAACTAATTTCCAAGTGGCAGAGATCAGTTCACCTGGAGAAAATGGCCACTCTGGAAGGCATTATACCCCATTGAAGTCCCTCCCCTCTCCAAATCCCATCCTTCTCAGGCTCCACCCCCAAAATATCCAAGTATTTCCCTATTTGGAGCTGGCAATCTTATCTCAATATTATCTGAACAGTGGCAATATATGTTTTATATGCATGTATAGTTTTGAAATATACAAACTGACCGTTGAATGTTTTCGGAATTCTGATTTGCATGTACTGAAGCTGTACATGAATACAAAATATACACATTTCCCTTTTCAGATAGCATGACAAACAAGTATATCAGGAGATAGTACGCACTCCTGGTGCGTGCAGTTGCTTGGCTTCTGGCCCACGTGGGATGTATTGTCTGAAAAAGGCTTTTGTAAATAGAGTACATTAGGAAAGAATGAACACACTTTTTTTTCAGCTTGCTTGTTTCACATCTTCTGAGGTTTAGTCTGCATTCCAAGATTGTTTTTGCCAAAGTCAGTGATGCATTTGCTGTCTGATCATTATGGGATTTGACAACGTCATTTCAGAACCTTAGTTACTAAGATATCAATAATTAAATGCTTTCAGTTCACACTTTGTTCTTGTGGATACTGGCTATTTATCTCTGTACAGTGGAGAAGCTAATGGTGTAATGGGCAAAACATCAAGAATAATTAAGAAAAAGACTGGTACAAAACCCTTCTGGACGAAGAAAATACAACTCCTGTCTATGTCTCCTCCTCTGAAACATTATACTCTTTCATTTAGGTTCAAAATGTGGGCTGAGCTGTTTCTTGTGGGCATCTATGATCTTTGGACTTAAGAGAAAACTTTGAAAGCATGTTGCACCACTGCTGTCTTTGGCTCCATCCTTACATCACTGTGCCATTGTTGGACCATAGCAATTAGATTGTCCTGTGGAGACAAGACAATCCTGTTGTGAATGACTGAAGCACAGAATTACTGGCAACATTTGTGTCCACTCACTCCGAACACTGGGGTCACGTTTCAGAAGACACAATGCCTCTACTGCAGGGATCTCCGCCATGGCACCCCTGGGCACCACAGCGCCTGCTGACACTTTTGGCCTTTGCTGGGACACCCCCCCCTTGAAGTTTTAGAAAGTGGGCAGAGCCAGGTGTGGCTTTGCCCACCTGGCCACGCAGATCTTTAGCGACATTGCTTTGGCAGCAACTGCCACCACAGCAAAAGGATCTTCACTGCATGACTGAAGGTAAGCAGTGTGTATGCCATATAACATTTTAAACAATAATATTCATTTAAAAAGGCATCCTGTGGAGCAGAGCTTCTACCTTAAATGCTAATGATTTACTATTAGAGTTCTGCCTAGCCTCACCAACTCTCTGACATTCTGTGGTTGGCTCCACCTTCTGTGGCAGTCATCTTGTGGTTGTGCCCACCACTAAAGGTGGCCACAGGCTCAAAAAGGTCGGAGGCCCCAGCTCTACTGAAAAGGCTACATCAGTGGTGTCGAACTCATTTGTTATATCTCACATAAATATCACTTTGTCGGGCCGGGCCATGTGTGCCATAAAATTTCATGCCAGGTACCAGAGATATAAACTGTATAAACGACAGCAGCTGGTAAGTTCTGAGTTGGTGTATCCTCACTGCAAGGCCCCCTGGGCTGGGAGGGGGGTCCAAAGGAAAACCCATACGGCAGACTGGAGAGCCAGCCATGCTGCACTGGGCAGACGATCCCACATTGCTTAACTGCTGCAGATGAGGTTGTTCCATCATGCTGAAGCCACAATCGGAGTGGCTCTGCCCACCCCCAAACAGTCTCCTGTTCCCTCCTTTACGCTAGCTGTTCATGGACCACATAAGAGCCCTGGACAGGCCAGTTCTGGCCCCCTTGGCCTTAGGTTTGACACCCCTGGGCTACATTATTCAGGCTAGATATACAAATATGAAACAAGTATGAAGGAATGAAGTACTGCTTGTGGCAAATGCACCCACCGTGGTATGGATCACAGATGATGTCAGATAGGTAACGTCTGGGTGATATCATGAGGTGGGGGTCTGGTGACATCACATCCAATAGCAGTACTGAGGTCAAGACTTCCACAACGCATTAGGAATTTACCACCTGATATCTGTGAATGTTTGTAATCACAATCATGCGCCTTTGAAAAGATGGACTATTCACTGTGCTCATTAAAAAAAAACTTTTTATTAACTATGTGCTAAACTCTAAGTGGCTAGAGCCAGATTATTGCATCAATTGTCCCATTTACATGAGCTGTAGCTATCAAAAGCAGGACAGAAGTCAAAGGAGAAACATTCAAGTATGAAGACCATCTAATAACCCTGAGATTTCAGCTTGCTTCCCCAAGGCCTTAAGAACGAATCCAAAGCCTGAACTTTAGGGCCAACGAAATCTAAGACCTGCACTGAATCCACACAATTGGATACTGTTCTGTGGTGATTATTTACCTCCTGGATCTACCTGTGCAAACAATAGACCAATAACCAATAATGCATGGATCCTACTTAGGGAAACCAACATGCATCTGAGTATTCCCAAATAACAACAGTATATACTTGCCCATATGACTGGAATTGTTTCAGTATTTGTATTAATACTCCATACAAAGGAAAATCAAAAATTTAACCAAACCCATCACAATGTTTAAAACTTTTTACCTAAACCCTCAACCTTAAATCTTCCGTCTCAACATGTGATTTAGGGTTGCTGTCCCTCCAGTTGGGCCATGGGGATCCCCTGATTTTGGGAGGCCCAATCCACCGCTGGAAGAAGCCCCACCTCTGAAGAGCATGTCTGTGTGGACACCACTGCTACAATGCCATCACCGATAGTGATGTCATCATGCTGGGGCCGTTGCACAGCAACACTCTAGCATTCGAACACTAGAGTGTTGCTGTGCAATGGCCCTAGTGTGATGACATCACTACTAGTAGCAGCAGAAAAATCCCAACAAGGAGCCGGGAGCCCCTCGCCACAGGTAAGAAGAGACCTGGCAACCCTAATGTGACTTAATTCAGAAGGTGCTCTTACGCGGCTAGTAACTTCAGTGGAAAGTGCCATCCAGTCACAGCCGACTTCAGGTGACTCTGTAGGCTTTCCAAGGCCAGAGAGGTTCAGAGGGGTTTGCCTTTCCCTGCCTCTGTGTAGCAACGATGGACTTCCTTGATGGTCTCCTATCCAAGTACTAATCAGGGCCAGTCCTGAGATCTCACAATATCAGTCTAGATTACCACATCCAGATCAGGGCAAATATCTTTAGCACAGAATGAAAATGAAGATTCAATGCAGAAATACCAAACTAAAATTTGTTGATGTGTCAGCACAAGCATGGAGGAAGACAGAAACCAAGGAATGATCCCTTGCCTCATTCTCTTTCTTTCTGTTCCACTGCCAATGAACAGGTTCTGTCTCTAACCAACAACAAACCCAGAGTCACAGCCAGGGTTCCATCAAAATCAGCCCTTCCATTTTTGGTTTAATGTAGGCACACAATTTCCTAAGATCCAATTGGGTGACCAAGGAAAGGGCTAGAATCAGGGTCCAACATCATTCCTCTGGTCTTAGGACAAACTTGTAACTCTTCCTGGACCCCTATATATATTTCTGCCCCCCCCCACAGAAACATGTTTGGGCCATGGCCATAGCTTAATGGAAAAGGATGTTCTTTGCATACAGAAAGTCCCAGATTCTATCCTTCCCCAGCATCTCACCAAGCCTGGAAAAGATCACTGATTCGAAGTCTCCTGGCAGAAAGTACTCATCAAGATGAACCAAGGATTCTGATATAAAAGAGGTTCATACAACCATTTTATGTCCTTGTAGCACAGATGGGATTTAAGCAAATGTGGAGGACATAAAATACAAAGAATATGAACCCAAACGGGCTTCTCTAACCAAATAAATTCAGGAATCATGGGATTGTCATAGACCTTATAATCATGTAGGCCTTCCATAGACACATAACTTCCCATACTCATTCCCATCACACTTAACATATCATTACATTTCAAGGAGATTTCTGAACATCGCTGGTAAAAGACATGGACTGAGCAAGAGCCAAATGAGTTCCCTCTAGAACAAACACATTGCTTACCTAAAATACATCCTGGTACCTCAAACCAATACTGGAAGAGCCTCAGGTGGGAAGTTCAACCAGTGAAGGATCATCAGGAAATGTGCAATGTGAAGAAAATAACACATGACAAATTCCCCCCAAAAAATGGGAGAGAAAGAAAGACTTCCTCTTTTGGAAACCAGACTAAACCACTGCACAAGTAAGAACCCCCATACCTATCCATTTTGTAGGCCATAAGGTATAGACATAGGGCTGCCAAGTCAGCCTGGGGGGCGGGGAATCCCCCGCTATAGGGGTTCCCGATCCGCCGGCCAGCATTCGGCCGGCGGGGGGAACCCTGCCCCAGAAGTCATCTGGTGAGGACGACTTCCCCCATGTAATGACGTCACCCGGAGGTGACGTCATCACGTTGGGGGCGTTGCCAGGGCGTTGCCTCCAGGTGCCACGTTGGGGGCATTGCCTCCGGGTGACATCATCACATTGCCGTGGCGCGCGCGCGCGCAAAGCACACGCACCAGAAGAGCTCCCGGGGGGAGAACAACTCCCCCCCACCGGTAAGTCGATCCTACTTGGCAACCCTATATAGACAAGAGTGTAGGGATTTCTTGCATCCTGCTCCACATATATAAAACATGTTGTATGCTCAGAGGCACATATGAGCAGACACATGAATATACTTGGCCCATAGATTTGAATGTAAGGGGCAAGATCAAATTTCAGCTGTTGGGTTCCACATGACTCTGACTGTGCTAATTTCATTGCTGCTTTGTGAAAAATTGAGCTTGTCTTTATTTTTGCATGAGTTTTACTTTCTTTGTGCTGATTTTTTCTCCGGTTTTACAATCAACACAGTTTTCAGTTTTTGTGTGGGTGCATCAATTGTGTATAAATGGCACCTAGCATATGCACAGCACAGAGGAAACAGAAGATCTACCGCCAACAAAAACAAGTCAAACCAACTTTGATGCCTGATGGAATCTCAGGGGTGAGAGAGTATGGCGTGACCAAGCAGATGAGATTTCCACCGAATGCCCTTGCTCCACAGATAGCAGAAACAGACTAAATTCTGCAATGATTTGCATAATATAGCTCACATAATATAGCTCACATCAAGCAGCATGGCTCGGTACAGGTTATTCGTTTCAAAGCTGGATATTCCACTTGTCTGGGATTTCGTCTCCCCTCGACCCTGCTTCCTTTATTCCAAATCTTTGGCTCATTGCAACTCTGCCAATGAAGAATTCCCATCTGAACAGAACATGTGCGCACACATTTGCACCTGGGCCATTTCAAAGGCAGCTTACATTTGTCTTTCCTGTTTTTGCCTTCCCTCGCCTCCCTGTGGCCATTTTGATTGCAAGCCTACAAGGACACCTTCGTACGGGCTCAGGCCTCTAGTCCACTGCAATGATTATTGTTGGTTATCACCTGTCTTTCACTGCATGACCCTATACCTTGTAATCCCACATTCTGCACTGCTCACACAAAAACTTTGCCTCAGGCAGTTTGCTGTTCTCATTGTTGCTATCATCACCTTCGAATTTTGCATTCCGAATCCTACTGCATTGTTCATTGGATGCCTTGTCCTGTACACTTTACATTCCTCCCTCCTCGTTCTTTACTCCATAATCCGCCTTGAACCTCAGAAAGAAAGGTGGGCTAAAAATAAACTAAATAAGCTAAATAATGAAACATTTTGAATCGCCCTGCAGGGTTAGATCAAGGCCTATCTGCTTTCCAATAGCAGCCCACAGAAGCTGCAGGCATCCTCTGCTTGAACCAGTACGGAGTACTTGACCACCAGCCATAGGACTACTGCTTTGGTACAGGCAGATCTTTATAGTTTTTAATTGGATGGTGTTGAAATTATGGTTTCATTATTGTTACTGTACTGTTACGTTGTTAGTGGCCCCGAGGCCCATTCAGGGAGAGGGGTGGGATAAAAACCGCATATAAATAAATAAATAAATATAGAGGGGTTTTATTATTATTGCAGAAAAATCAAATAAACAGTTTTGAACAATGAACAGCAGATGGGATTTTACCATTTGTGGAGGACATTCTGGGATAGCCAGAAAAAAACTCTCCCCCCTCCCCTTCTCTGACCAACATTCTCAGGGCAATAAGCAAGCTCCGAACTCTTCATGTCTGTTTTCTCTTCTTTGAATTGCAAACGAATATCATTTTGCACATACATGGAGTCCCCTAAGAATACACAAACCATGACCGTGCCTGCAAGTTTCTCTGCCGGCCTGATATGGACTCGACACATCAGGTTTGCTATTGGAAGAAACAAATGGAGAACCTGTGAGGAATTGTGGGGGAGGAAGTGATGGCTTTGAAATTTCCACCCCACAGTAACCCAGATCTCCCCAGGATTCAGTAAGAGGCTCAAGCAAACTAATTTCCCCATTTCCCTTTATGCTTCAGCTGAGTCCCAGCTGCTGTCAACATGCCATGCCTCCTAGAACATGCTCAGTCTTCACTGGGACACTTTTTATTATTTATTTTTGAAAGTTCACTTGTTGCTTTCCAGTTCCCTCAAAGTGGTTTCCACTAATAGTCTCTGAGACAGTAAACTTGAATGCAACTTTCTGTCCCGTTCTTACAGATCCCACAATTTTCTTCTTGCCTTCTCATAAATGTACAGTTATTTCTTCACACCTGGTAATCCTCTAAGTATTGCACAACTCCTACTTTCCCTGTATAGCCTTGTTCGAGTGCTACTCATTTTACTATTATACGTGGTTACCATGATTAGGGATGTATAGCAGGCTAGAATGGAAATAAATTTATTTTTACATCCCTAGACTAGCATCTGATTTACTGTTCCCAAGTATCCAAACTCAGTATTATCCAAGGCAAGATCTGTAGCACTCCACTCTAGATCCACTACGCAGTCTGTTCTAGAACTTGAGCTGAATCCAGACTAGATTTTCTACTTAAGGAAGTGCCTTCCCATGGTAGAACAGAACTTTCCAGCCTCTCCTCTCCCACTGCAGTGCACTGATATCTCCAAAATGCTGCTCCTGGGAGACAGGTAGGTTTCCCAGCTTCCAAGTGGTGGTTGGAGATATCTCGCTATGACAACTAATCTCCAGGCAACAGAGAACACCTGGAGAAAATGGCCGCTTTAGAAGGGGGGCTTTAGGGCATTATACCCCATTGAAGTCCCTTCCCTGCCCAAACCCCACCCTCTTCAGGCTCCGCCCCCCAAATCTCCAAGTATTTGCCAACCCAAAACTGGCTAGCAATAGGGTACCCTCAGGAATGTCATGAAAGGCAAATCAGGGATCTGTAGCAGGAAGGGGGAACTAGGAGAAATTACACCTCACCATCCATTAGCAGAGAATTTAATCTGGGCCCAACCCATTATAAAGTAAACCCCAGACATATACACCATGCTTTTAAGAATTAGCAGATAATAAGTTCTTTGCATGCCATCCTGTCTTCCTTAGTATACTGCACAGAAAGGGTGAAAATGCAAGTAACCCGCCATTCTTATAAATCCAAGGTCACAATGCACTGAGAGATTCCCATTTGAGCATGAAATAAAAATTCTGATATGAGACACACTTTCAGGATTCAAGTATTATGGATTTGGAAGAACTAGAAATTAACTGTTGACTGACCTCAGCAAAGCAGCTCCCTTGCAGATAAGCCGTTGCCCATAACTATGTATCCCACAGTTCAAAACATATAATTCTCCAGTAATTTAACCAGCTGTCATTTCCATTCCCTGTTCATAAATTGTTTCACTCTGTGTTCAAGTTGGTGGCAAAGTTCTTGCAAAAAAATAAAAAAGAAATACAGAGAAAAAGAGAGAGAGAGTGAGCAAAGAAATCTCTACCCCATATTAACTCCACAAATGTTTATCTTTAATCTACAAAATAGCTGCCGTTGGAGAAAATGAGACGCTGACTTTTCATCATTAAATTATGCAAGCATTTGCAATCTCCATGAGCCCATTTCTCACAATGAGGACGGACATCTCGGTCTGCATTACACAGGGGTGCGGGGCGGGGGAGGGAATCAGGAGTTGAAAAGAGACACCAAAAACCTTAGGGGAAAAAAATTACAGAGGACTGTTGCGCCAGGGCTAATTGCTCAATTTCTTTTTTTATGTGCTTTATATATAGTTTGCCCACACAGACACTAAACAAGCATGAAGGATAATTTCTTCCTGCTGACAGGCCATGCCAAGACGATAGAAGAATCTAGGCCATTGACGTTTGAAGCATACCAAGGCTTCTAGTTCTAGGAAGTCTAGATGTCCAGCAACAAAGTTCTGGCAGCCCCACTAGCCTATCCCCAGCCAGAATCTGCACATTTAGTCTGGAAGACCATGTTCCACTGCCTTCTCTGTGAGGAATGTCTGAAAGCCATACAGAGACTTCATACCTATGGATTTCCCCCAGCTCCCTCCTGTTAGGCATTTTATTTTATCAGTACTCCTGGGGTTTCGTTTGGACAATCTTCCCTTGAATTTTGCAGAACTCCCCCCAGCTCCTAGAACCAACTGAGACTGTGGCCCTTGGGGTAAATGATTTTGTAAGTCCTGAGGGGATGCAGTTCCCTTGGGACTTAAAGTGATTCTCAGTAGATACAGAGAATCAGCAACTATGGGGGAAAAGTATGCCCAAGATAAAAATGACCCCCACCACACCCCCCACTTCTTCAAAACAAGCTCTTTGTGTGCTGAAAAAAACTAAACTAACAGATACACTTTTTGACACACAGAGCACACATTTTGAAGGCCTTATTTTCTTTGGTTATTTCTTTACTGTAATACGTAAATGTCATGCCTATGTCACTTCTGATTTAAACCAGAAGAGACACTGGGGGAAGCGCTAGCATTTTGCAAAGACTATGGTTTTACCACAGAGCTTCTGCAGAATGCTAGAGCGTCCTGTGGCACTTCTAGTTTAACCCAAAACTGAAGTAGGCACGCTGGGATGATGCCAGCATGCCAGGTCTTTCCTCCTTCCCAGTTCCTCCTGTTGGTGCCTGAGGCAGTGGTGGCAGTTGAAAGGAATTGCCGGGAGGCCTCCCACTACAATGAGAGGCCTATCCTTAATCCTAACAGAATTTCACAAATTGTCTAAACTCTTAGCCTTTGTTACCAAGTTTGGGAAGGAGTTTGGGATGGTCCTTTTACCTAGAGAGAAGACATTTTTAGGGGCTTTGTACAAGCCTGGAAGTTCTGAGAAGTCTACAGTGGAAGCCAAATTCACTGTCTCAAAAACCCAAAAGAGCAAGAAACAAGGCCTTCCAGTGGTAATTTCCATTCTGTGGGGCTACCCATCTGAAACATTTATGCCCTCCTCTTTACATTTTTCCAAAGTGATGCAAAAATATTTCTTGCAAGAGCCCAACTGATGTTTTAATTTGAAGTTCTGTTACAACATTTGCGGTTTTATAGAATAATCTGAATTTGATAATCTGAATCGTTATATTTAGCACAGTGTTTGAATACTGTCATCTGCCTTAGCTAATTATTTTTGGCTGAGAAAGACCATGTAGAAACACTGGAATATGTGTATGAAAGGTTAAATACACATGGTTAGTGATTGCAAATGCCAAGTTTTCTTAAATCCCGTTCTTATGTACCTCGCTACATTATGCAAGCCTTTTAACAGTGGTAGAAATAGCAACAGCTGCAGTAATAGATGGGAAATTATATTGATCAAAAAATTAACTGTATGATTTTTGTCTTACATCACATTTCAAACACACATACCAAAAATGTGTGTAACAGTGGTGGATGGAATCTCGTATAATGATTAGTTACCTTCATTCTGCTATGAACCTCTTTCTTTTTATCTGGGAATCTTCAAAGAGCATTCCTAGAATCATTCAAGTAACCATCAAAAGCAATGTTCAGTAAAATACAGTAATGAGAGCAATTATACCATGCAGCACCTTCACTCCAAGGTGAACTTGCCAAGAACATCAGACTACAAAGGTGTGGATCACTTCAAATCCAGGACAGCACCGAGGATGTGAAAGGGATCTAGGTGTTCTGGTTGATCACAAGCTAAACATGAGCCTGCAGTGTGATGTAACTGTGAAGAAAGTGAATGCAATCTTAGGATGCATTAATAGAAGCATTGTGTCCAGATCACAGGAGGTGGTAGTTCCGCTCTGTTCTGCTATGGTCAGGCCTCACCTGGAGTACTGTGTCCAGTTTGGGGCACCACATTTTAGGAAGGATGGTGACAAGCTCCAGCGTGTCCAGAAGAGGGCAACCAGGATGGTGAGAGGGTTGGAATCCAAGTCTTATGAGGAAAGGCTGAAAGAGTTGGGTATGTTTAGCCTGGGAAAGAGAAGGCTTAGAAGGGACATGATTGCAGTTTTCAAATATTTGAAGGGCTGTCATGTAAAAGACGGAGCAGATCTATTCTCTCTTGCTCTGGATTGCAAGACTAGATCTAATGGGTGGAAATTACAAGGGAGTCGATACCGGCTGAATATCCGGAAAAACTTCCTAACTGTAAGACTGGTTGGGCAGTGGAACAGACTGCCTTGGGAGATTGTGGATGTTCCTTCACTGGACATTTTCAAGCGGAGGCTGGACGACCATCTTTTGGGTATGTTGTAGGGCTCTCTTTTGGCTATGTTCCTGCAGAACGCAGGGGGTTGGACTAGATGACCTGCAAGGTCCCTTCCAGCTCTAACATTCTATGATTCTATGACTACAATAACCAGATGGAAAGAGTGACAGGGGTCTTAAATCTGTAAGAGCTGCATTTCCCCAGTTCCATGCTTTCATTGTTCCAGAGGCTCCTTCTGTGATGCTTTCCACTTCTCCCTTAATTCTGGTTTAATCACAAGAATTTCTTATACGAATTCTGGAACTGGAGCACGGACAGTTTTCTGCCATTTCCAGGATATTCCATCCATTTGCAATTTTTCCCAATGCATCCATTAAACACTACACAAAACACTCATGTGATTCCATTATGATTTCCCCCCCCCACACACACACACACGAGTTTACTAATGTACAGAAGGGCACATGTGCTCCTGTAAACACCACACAACGAGAAACATGATACAGCTGTATGTACCCTCACATCATGATTGATTTCCTCTGGTGTTTTATCACCAGATTAGTGCATGTGCATGTCGATTAAAGGATCTTGACACAATCATCCATACAATCGCATCAATGTGTACTAAAGCGATGTCATGGCTAGAGCAGTAGTACTCAGTCCGCAGCTCCCAGAGAGTGACTTTTGCAATTAACCATCAACTGAAAGGGCCACATTTACTTTCATCCTGGCCTGGCAACCCACTTGCTTTCTCTTTCCGAAGCCCCGTAGTCAGTGACAGCGCTTACCCCTTCTCCAGGTTAGGGTTCTTGGCCCTGAGATAGCAAGTGCTGGGAGATTTGTGGGATGGGTGAAGTTTCAGGAGGACATGACACTTTAGGAATGTCCTCTAGTCTCTATGGTCTATACTACCAATGTCATTTCCCCCCATTTTTTCCCCCACTCCTCAAATTATCGCAGGCAGGCTTTTCCCACACTGCCAGCAGGAAATGACAAGCTTACTCATAAAATGCTTCTAAATATCAGCTGACTAGGGGGCAGCCAATCAGAAGTAAGGCCAGAATGACCCCATTTTCCATGGGCCTCAAGCTCAATCCATCAAAACAAGTCATGGACCAGCAGAATAAAACGTGCATTAACAGACTGGATATAATTATATATATACAATCTTCCATTAAGAGATATAAAAAAGCAAATATGTGTCACTAAATCAACATTGAACCTCGGTAGATTCTGGCAGGTGCTCAGAACCTGGCAACTCTAATCCAAGGTTTCAGATTCAAGATCCGAAAGAAGGAGGTATATCATTCCTTTGATCTTCCAGATATTTTTAGGAGGACTGTAGGGTTGCCAACCTCCAGGTGGGGCCTGGGGATCGCCTGCTTTTATAACTGACTTCCAGCTGATAGAGATCAGCTCCCCTGGAGAAAATGGCTGCTTTGGAGGGTGGACTCTATGGCATTCTACCATGCAGAGGCCCCTCCCCTCCCCAAACCCCACCTTCTCCTGGCTCCAGGGATTTTCCCACCCCGACTTGGCAACCCTAGAGGACTGGTGCAATAAATATATCTCTAAGATTACTATAGAAAGGGCAATGCAGCAGCACATATCCAGCTGTTTCAGTTTCCCTGGTCACACAAGGGCATAAACACTCATGAAGTGGCACACCACCGTGACTCCCTCCTAATAAAGTGAATGGAAGAACATTAAGACGGGCCAGAATGAAGACTTCAAGCTCAAACTTAGACGTTGGTTAATTTTTTTGCCATCTGACGAGAAGAAGAAGAGGAGGAGGAAAAGGAGGAAGAGGAGGAGATTGGATTTATACCCCGCCCTTCACTCGGAGTCTCAGAGTGGCTTACAATCTCCTTTCCCTTCCCCTCCCCATACCAAACACCCTGCGAGGTAGGTGGGGCTGAAAGAGTTCTTTACAGAACTGTCCTTGATAGAACAGCTCTGACAGAACTATGGCTTGCCCAAGGTCATCCAGCAGCTGCAAGTGGAGGAGTTGGGAATCAATCCTGGTTCTCCCAGATTAGAGTCTGCACACTTAACCACTACACCAAACTGGTTCTCTTGCATGCATTTTCATTGGGGAGGAGGAGCTGTGGCTCAGTGGTAAAGCATCTGCTCGACATGCAGAAGGTCCCAAGTTCAACCCCAGCCATCCCCAGCTAAAAGGATCAGGTAGAAGGTGATGTGAAAGACCTCCACCTGAGACCTTAGACAACCTCTGCCAGCCTGAGTAGATACTACTGAACTTCATGGATCAGTGTTCTGAAGCAGTACGAGACAGCTTCATTATTTTTATTATAGCTTGGGGGGCGGCTCTGAGGATCCCTGAGAGGGCCTGCCCAGAATAGAGAGGAATGGAGACCCACACATCACTGGGTATTACAGTATTATAATCACTCAGGGTCCAGATTTTCCAGTCTGGATAGGAAAATCCAAGAGGTAAACAATTGCAACACCCACATCATTGGGACCCCCCATAAGTCATCTGTAGCTCCTGTCGCATTCAGCATAGCCAGGACAACCACAATGAGACAACTCAAGCAGGAACAGAACACAGAATGCCCCTTTCTCCTCCCCTCCATCCCCCCCCTTCTCCCGTTCTTCCCTGTAACCTCAAAACTACCCCCATCAGCCCTCCCCCTCCTCCCTGCCATCCAATAGGAACAAGTCATTAACTGTCTTTTTTTTCCCAAATGCAGCCCAAAGCAATCTTTATGCTATCGCACATCACTGTCACTTTTATTTTATAACTTATTTGTTTTCATTTCTTCAATTTTTCTCTTGTGGGATTGATTCCTTTGGCATCACGCTGACAGATACACGAAGGGAAAATGCAAACTCCCCACCCCCCCGCACTTTCCCCTCCTTGATAGACAAACAGAAATCACTGAAACAAAAGACGACTATAGAGGAACTAAAATAAAACAGTGCTTTAAGGTTGCCCATGTTTATTCCTAATGCCAGAAATGCATTATAGCCATCCTTCCCTCCAGCCAAAAGAACTGTTGAAACCTTCAGACTGCATTCCTATAGAGTTTCTGCTGCTTTCCCTCCACCACCACAACCACCACCACCCCCGCGACTGTTTGAAGGGGCCCGAAAAGGTTAGTTTTAAAAGTATCTGAGGGGGAAAGGGTGGTGTGTTAAAATAATGTATATATAGGAATGAAGCTTTGACATGTCAACAGCATGTTTTTTTGGCATTGTTGTGGCCGTTCCTTCAGGCTTTTAGCTTCAAAGGCTTTAGTAAGTAAGTGTCCAACTAGGGCAGGAGTCCCCAATGTTGGCAGGAGTCTCCAATGTGGTGGGCGCCTGGACTCCCACCAACACCTTTCCTCATGCCTGCCATGTACTTTTGAAAGGTAAGAGAAGCCAATGTTGGATCAGGCCAGGGCCCATCCAGTCCAACACTTTGTCACACAGTGACCAAAAACACCAGGTGCTATCAGGAGGTCCACCAGTGGGGCCAGGACACTAGAAGCCCTCCCATTGTTGCCCCCCAAGCACCAAGAATACAGTGTGTCAATTGCCCCAGACTGAGAGATCCTATCTATACCTTGTAGCTAATAGCCCCTGATGGGTGAGGCTTTTGCCTAGCATGGCTTCAGACTGGTTGTCCAGATTAAAACGCATCCTATTAAACAGAGATTCTACCTGATCTGTTGAAGATGTACTGCTAGACTTATATAGAGTTGCCAGCCCCAAGTGGAGGCTGGAGATCTCCTGGGATTACAACTGATCTCCAGGTGACAGAAATCAGTTCACCTGGAGACAATGGCCAGTTTGGAAAGTGGACTCTATGGTGTTATATCCCATTGAAGTCCCTCCCCTCCCCAAACCTCATCCTCCTCAGGCTCCACCCTCAAAATCTCCACGTATTTCAAAACCCAGAGCTGGCGACCATAGAGTTATATGTAACCTCGCTCCTTTACATTTTGTGGTTGATTTCACCTTTTGTGGTAGCTATTTTGTGATTTGTTCTACCTCCCATGGCCACCATTTTTTTTTATTGTGCCCTGTATCAGAATGCCAAAGCTGCCTGCAGGCCCACAAAAGGTTGGTTAGGGAACCAGAACTAGGGTGTCAATATGTTTAGGATTGCACTGCACAGCAAGAGAAGTGGCTTTTATTCCCGGGTTTGATGTGACCAATCCTCTTTTTGTTTTTACAAAAATGTTGGTACTCATATATAAGTTTGCACCAATTTGCACCAACCCCCCCCCCCCCCCGGAGTTGGGCGAGCCTTTAGAAAAGCTTTCAATACCGGTGAGTGCCACCACAAAAAAAGCCCTGGTTGTGACCCTCCAGCACAACTGGTTGCCCACTATATGAAACAGGATGCTGGACTAGACGGAGCACAGATCTGTTTTCAGCAGCACTCTTGTGATACCCACTCAGCCACTGCCCTCAAACCAAGGACAGGTAAACTATTTGGGTTTTAAAGTCTCAACTGAGAAAGGCCATGCATCTCTGAATTATTTACTCACCATATATCTACTATGCCAGAAAGAGGAGCCTTGTTAAAGAGGCAGAAATAGAATCCACTGCTTATGATCAGTGTCACCTGGAAATGGCACCTACAACATTCATCCCACAGAAGTCGTGAAGCACATTATAAGGTAAGGCCCCATGGTTAAGGACCATCCAGGCATTCTAAACCTCACATTTCTGATTTTTTCAAATATCAGAAGGAATCTCTTCCTAATCATAGAGTCGTCACAGTGACATAGGGACCCTGCAAGGGTTATTCTACAAGTATCAAACAAGAAGCTTGGCTAGTAGTGCAGATCAGAATCTTAGCCCTGGATAAAATACATTAAGGAAACAATGCATACAGTCACATGACCCAGCAGCCAAATTTACCATAGAGTTTTTGCCCAAATTCTAGAGTGTTGCCTGACATTGCTGTGTGATGATGTCACTTCTGGGTCATGTCAGAAGTGATGTAGACATGCCACTGCAACACTAGCTGGGCCACCCTCTCACTCCCGGTAAGTCCCCTCATCTCCCAACAGTTTCCAGGAGGGATGTGGCTACAAACCAATGAAGAACTTTCAGGACAAACTGGGCATGTATTTTCCCACTGGTTCATTCACACGGTCAACCAGTAAATGGAGACAGGGCACTCAGATCATAAGCAGCCACTCAGTATACGTCTGCAATATACATTAAGTCCTCCGGGAGGGTGGGGAAACCCCCACTTGATTGGTCTGCTCCCTGCTGGCCCAGATTGGGCCACTGGGGGGAACCCCACCCCCAAATTGCCAGGCTGTGGAGACGAGCCTGGCATGATGATGTCACCCAGAGGTGACGTTTCGGGGGGGGGGGACGCGCTATCATTTAAAAGAAAACTCTATGGTTTTCCCTCGAATTATAGAGGTCCTGCCCCCAACATGCCCGACACAATGATGTCACTTCCGGGGAGGGCTGGGACTTCCCCCTGCTGAATCGTAACTTCAACTTGGCAACCCTATATACATTTAAACTGGGATAACAGTCATTCTTTCTTCCAAACTTGTATTGCTGCTGGGGAGAGGCTCAGAAGTCCCTACCGAAGACTTTTTAACACCCTTGGCAAACTACCATACCCAAGATTCCTTGTGGTGAAATCATGACTATCAAAGCGGTAAGAAACTGAAACAAATTTTTTTCCCATGTAAATATATGCTGATATTCTACTCAGTATGGACCAAAAATGTCAGATGTCGAGTGGTTTTCAGGGGGGAGTCAAGGTTTTCCTAGCAATTTGTCACATCTGCTTAGAAGGGCCCAGCCCCATATGTCAAAACCCATAATTCTAGAGGAATTTAAATAAATAGAAGCTCTTTATATTGTAAAGCCACAACGAGAATATTATTTCTGGGACCAGAACTGTTTTTTGCCATATCCAGAGCCTCAAGCCTTTCAAAGTATAATTAATTTCAGAAAACAACTTTCAAGTTAAAAAAGGAAAAAGAAACAGTTTCCATACTGATTAACAACAACACAAGTGCATATACGAAGCTAGTGTAGAATATAAGTGCTTCCCTGTAGGTGATAGATTTATAAATAATGGGTATTTTAAAAACCTTTAAATATGTGTATCACAGTATTAATGACCAGCTTTGCTGAAAAAACCCAGAAACACATTATTGGAGCAATTAGTCTCAAATACTGGAAGAGAGCTTTCAGACTATATATTCAACATTAGACTTGGTATTAAGATCAAGGATAATCCATAAAAAATAAGTGTTACACATAGTTTAGCTGTTAGCTCCTGGGTAAACATTTAAACAAAAGTGCAGAAGATATGCATCCAAACTTTTACCATATTGTCTGTGTATATTCTGCCAAATATTTAGTGGCAAGATACAGTTATTGTGAGCACAAGACAAACAAGGGTTGCCAGCCTCCAGGTGGGGCCTGGGTATATCCCACTTTTACAACTGATCTCCAGCTGACAGAGATCAGCTTTCCTGGAGAAAATGGCTGCTTTGAAGGGTGGACTCTATGGCACTGTACCATGCTGTACCCTATCCTCCCCAAACCACACCCTCTCCTGGATCCACCCCCAAAGTCTCCAGGTATTTTCCAACCCAGACCTACAACCCTAAGAAAAACAGTTGGGGAGAGAAACAAAATACGCCCCCCTACCATTGGTAGAACATTTTATAGAAACCCATTTTATTTGAATAGGAATTCTTGTGAAATACTGTTCATTTAACTTTCTCCCTGGATCTTTGGATGTCTGAATTATTGGGTCTTGTTCCCAAAGTAGAGCCCAGTACTTTAAGAATATTATGTTATTCTATTTTTAATCCACATATTATGTGCAGAGTCCTGACCATGTGCTATTTGTTGGAGCTTTGAACTCATTAGCAATATCCTCCCTCTCAACATTGCTAGTGGGCTCTCATATTCTGATTAAATGTTGCACGAGAACATGGTCGCATTAAGTTTCCTTTTGTGTGGAGTTTTTACTGATGCAAATGAACACACTGGTAAAATACCACACAAAAATAATCTCAGAGCAATCATATGCAAGATCATATCATGATTACTTATTCGCATTATTTTATTAACAAACATCTAGATGTCCATAATGAAGAGGGGGGAAATGTTACAAATAAATTAAAGGAAGGAAGGAAGGAAGGAATGAAGGAAGGAAGGAAGGAAGGAAGGAAGGAAGGAAGGAAGGAACTTTTTCTCCAGGAAAATGTTTATTTTGGGGAAAACTGAAATATATACAATAAACTAACTTAATATCCTTAACTATAATTTATTTCTCATATAAAATTGGGCTGGCATTTTTATAGAATGTAGAATGATAAATGTCTTCTTTTTCTACAAGTAGAATTGCAAACAGAAATACTTGAGAGGAAGAACTGCAAACAGCTACCCCCTTTGCTACTTCAGATCTTATCTCAATTTTTGTCTCCAAGAGATAAGAAAAAATAAAACTTGGGATTCGAAAAAAAAAAGTAGTATGAGGCAGTTTAATACAGTCAAACTAAAATAGCAGCATATCTGGATATCAAATTTAAATAAATGTTATAGTTTTGAAAACACAGTTTTTAAAGTACTGTCTTGTATCAAACACTGTATATCATTCTCAGAGTAGTCTTAAACAGGTCAGCTCAAAATCCCACTCATGTCTATTCCATGAGGTTTACACCCAGGAAAAGGTTCTTAACTGCAATGTAATTATAGCCAGAATTATTCACATGTTAATAATAAACATGTCCTTGAAATCATGTTACACATGTCTCCAATATATACAGGTATTATCAGTAACTAATACAGTAGACTTGGATAGCCCAGGCTAACCTGATCTCATCAGATATCAAATGCTAAGCAGGGTCAACCCTCATTAATACTTGGATGGGAGACCACCAGTGAAGTCCAGGATTGCTACACAGAGGCAGGCATTGCCAAACCATTTTTGAATGTCTGTTGCCATGAAAACTCCCATAGGAGTCACCATAAAATAGCTACAACTTCATAGCAACCCCCCACCCCCAACAAAACTGTACAGTTAGTGAACCCTCATCTTAAAAAACATTTCACTCATTCCAAAAGGGGGGGAAATACTAAGATTTTTTTTTAGTGCTCCCCCAGATTTTCCCATTTTTTTTCACTGGAAAAATTGAAAAAAGGTTCCAGGGGAAAAGAAGACACACAGAGAGAGACACCCCTGCCGGCCCATACACTACTAGAGGTGCTGCAATCTTGCCTAGTAACTTTCCAGCACAAATATTTAAGACGGAATTAAACCCTGCTGTTTCTGCTCAGCTGTCCTTGTTCCATATCATTCTGTGAAGCACGTTCACTCTGATTACATAGCAAGATGTTTGACAATTTGTCAAAGAATAAATAACTCTTGAAATAGGTTCTTCTAAATAATCATACTTTCCCCATATCCTGCCAATAGATATTTGCATTTTTTTTTGTCCTTCTGCATACAGGGACTCCGATCTGACCCCATATTTTCATTTGGGGGGAAAACAGCAGAGAAGGTAGTTGCTCCCTTAAAAAAGAAAAGAAAAAGAAACTGGATAACATGATCTTAAATGCAAAGAAAATTACAACTGAAATAAATGAGATCTTCAAATGCATGAGGTGTAAGCAGGTTTTGGCCTCGGATCTCCAAATTGCAGCCTTCAGAATAATTATGATGTGACCGAATACTCCATGACCGTACAAACCGTCTGCCTGGCTTTGTGAAGGCTTAAGGCAGGCACCGATTGCTTAGGCAGGCGTCCCACAAATTACTTTTTTTCTCTCTCTCCTGGAATGCTGCTGATATTATTTTTTTATTATATATGTTTTATTGTGGTTTTACAGGATGTTTATCATTTTTGTAGTACTTGTTTATTGCTGTATTTGTCACCTGAAGTTTCCTGTTTGGACGGAAACACAGAATATACATATTTAAAAATAAATAAGAAATCTGTTGCGCTAGTGTGGGTATTACAGACCGTGATGGGTTGCCAGTGCTTCGGGGACATCGTTCCAATTTAGAAAGGTTTCCAAAAATTTCTGTATCTGAATCTCTTCCCCGGATTATGGAGTCTGGAATTACCTGTTTGTGTTTCAAACAGGAGCCTATGTATTAAGAATCCACCATTGATCCATTTTTTTTTAATTCCAAATTTTGAACAGTTCACCATGGCTGGATTCTTTCCAGTCATCTGCATCTTTCCACACTGTCTCTATATCACTAATATGCACTTGTATACTGAAAAACAGACCCTGCAAAAAAGCAATCTTACATCATGTATAATGATATAAATGTTGGTTTTTATGTGTATGGAGAATAATGGGAGTGACTAGCCCAAAGTTATCATGAGATAGATGAGTAGGAATATGAACCAATATCTCCTGGCTCCAAGCTCTTTACTAACTTTTTTTTTCCTGCAGTGTTTCCCAATGTACAAGAGTATATCTGTACATCAGCAAGACACTGCATATTAAGCTTTTTTTATGCAAGCAAAGACTGATGCTGGCTTTTTTACAGTGTTCTATCAAAGCATGCACACACACCAGTAACCTAACAGGGAGAGGAGACAAATGAACTGAAAGAAAAGGATGCTGAGTTAAATTGTGCATCTGATTCCAGAATTAATTCTTAAGAATTCTCCCAGTTGAACTGGAATGAAGGAGGAATGAAAGACAGCAGAGAGAAATTCCAGAATACTAAAGGAATAGAAAGGGGGGGGGGATCTGTCAATCTCCTTTCTAGTTTCGGTGCTAGGCTCACACACACAAATGTGTGCATATGTGTTTAGCACTTGATTACCGCAACATTGACTGGAAATTTATTGGTATGGCATCATGAACGAGTCTGGAGTTGTGAATGAGCCGATACAGACTAACACTAGAGTTAAACTGTACACATCATACCCTGAAACTCTTGTTGGGCTCTAAAGTACTTACTGGAGTTGAATCTAACTGTTCCACTACAGACCAACTTTGGTACCTTCTGAAACAGGGGTGGCCAAACTGTGGCTCAGGAGCCACATGCGGCTCTTTCATACATATTGTGCGGCTCCCGACAGGGCACCTGGGGAAGTGAAGGGGAGGCATACTTTTTCTCCCTCCCTTCCTCCCTCCCTCCCTCCCTCCCATCTATTTACTCTCTCTCTCTCTCTCTCTCTCTCTCTCCACTTCTTTCATTCTTTCTTTCCAGCTCTCTCTCTCTTTTTCTCTCTCTCTTAGACAAATAAATATCATTAGCAAACAAATAAATATCACTGGACAAATGAATATCATTATCAATATCTGTTTCCCCCCCCTTTTGTTTTTATTTCTGACAGTCTCATTTAATGTTAATAAAAACCAAATCTGCATATTTTTAAAATAAAAAATAATAATATTTGTTCATGTCTTGTGGCTCTCAAACATCTGGCGTTTATACTATGTGGCTTGTACGTTGAGCAAGTTTGGCCACCCCTGCTCTGAAACGTCACCCAGTGTCACCTCAAACACAAGTGAATTCACACATTCCATTCCAATCTAGGACCAGCTCACAGGAGCATCTGTTTACAAACTACCCCGCGTTAAGAAGCCTCTTGGTAACTGTAGTAGCTCTTGGTCATGACAGCTGTAACAGTGACCCCTGGAGAGCAATTCCCTGTAGCGCTGCTGCTGGCCAGCTCATCCAACTGCAATGCCTCTCTTCTTCTTGAAGCAAATAAGGGGTTCAAAGAGACTGATGTAACTTCTACTTTACTGCAATTCTGGTATTCCTCTAGAGATAGAGAAAGGCAGGTGTAGCAGGCAGGCAACAGAGAAGGTGGGTGATGGCGTTACCGAGAAATAGGGTTGCCAGGTCTGCACTGGAAAATAGTTGGAGACTTTGGGAGTGGATCCGGGAAAGGGTGGGGGGAAAGGAGGGGAGGGGCCTCAGCATGGTACAATGTCATAGAGTCTACCCTTCAAAGCAGCTGTTTTCTCCAGGGGAGCTGATCTCTGTCAGCTGGAGATCAGTTGTAAAAGCGGGGGATCCCCAGGCCCCACCTGGAGGCTGGCAACCTGGCAAGAAACATTAACTCCTTTTGAGGTTTTTTTATCCCATGGAGGCTCATCAGTGAGTTTTGCGTGAACTAACCATGTGATGAAAAATTCAATCAAGCCCTGTGCTCACAATCAAATAGAATGAAAATTAATGCCTTGGAATGGGAGGATAGGCTCATGCCCGCTGGGCCCACCCACAACTTCCACACATTGCTTGGAACATACACACCACACTGTGCATGCATGCCCACCATGCAGAGGAAACACAATCTGCACCTTGCTTTTTGTGCAGTTTTTTTTTAATCCATGTGCAGGAACATACATATCAAAAGCATGCTGCGTAAAATAAAATCTCAATGCAACAGCAAGCAAGACTGCTCTTTTGCAGTGTGTTATCAATGCATAATACAAACATAAAAGGGGAGATACAAAATGGAGGATACCAATGGGTTCTAGAGATGTAACCAACACATGAAGGTCAGGCTGGGGCCCAATCAGGCCCATAGCCAGGAATTTCTAAGTCGGGGGCATTTCAATTCCTCAGGGGGCTCTGGGGCACTGGGTAATTCAATTAAATGTAATTTAGTTAACTTGATTGGTGCAGCACGGGGGGAAAAGGTGTGGTGCAGGGGGAAGGCAAGGAAAAGGCCATGGCAGCATGGGGGAGTTCACAGTGGCAGCTGCATCTTACCAGGGAGTCAGGGGGTCTGGGCCAAAAGGAAGTGGGGGGCCTTGGTAGGGAGTCGGGGGGCTGGGCCCCAAAATGCCCCACTGTAGCTACAGGCCTGGGCCCAATAAGCACAATACCGTCTCAGATCTATTTCTGTACTGGTTGACCAAACCTATGATTTTTAGGGGAACGAGCCCACATTGTGGACCGTTGAACTTTTCCCATGTCTGTGATAAAAGACCTATTCTAAATATTCATTTTATACTTATATCAAAAGCCCCACCCTTTTCTTCAGTTACTCTTTCTTTTAAATACTTCTAAGACAACAGGCAACATCTCTCACTGCTTGAACTGAAGGTTCCTCACCCCTAAGTAGTCTCTGATTAATGCTAAATGACAGCAGGTGAGAGAGATCCTTTTGCATGATATTAAAGGGTAGATATAAATATAGGAAAAGCCGGCAACACTTAAAACACAACACATGAATCCTGCCCTTCATAATTACCACCTTCGTGTCAGTTTTCAACTCTAAGGCTTTTACATTTTAAAACAGAAGCGTTCAAAATAACCCTGTGAAATGAGCTAATTAACACCATCAGCCGGATGAGAAACTGAGGCAGTGAGCAAGAGGGAGAGAGACAAAAAGATGGGCAGGCTGATAATCAAAGACAGGCTGTTGATATAAAATAGCCTTGTGTTAGAATTACGCTAACGGCACCTTCTCCATACAGTACGGAGGGAGGGGAAAGGGGCCCTTTGAGAAAGGCATTGTGGGAGTTTAGCCACTTTTCTTGCAGAAGATGACAATTTGAGTGTTGTTGTTTTTTTAAAAAATCCCTGCTGAGCATGTAAGCTAAGGTACTGCAAGCGACTCACGATTTTGATGTGTGCATAAGGTAGCCCTAACTCTGGAGGAAGACATGAGGAGCAAATGAAGGATGCACATTAAAGGAACTACCTTAATGTAGCTTTCCAAGTGTTGAATATGAAGAGAGCAATCCAGGACAAACTGTTCTGTGTGTTCCCTCTAAAGTGAGAAATCTGGGGCCAGAAGTCATCACTGGTAATGTTCTGATGCGTTAATTTTCTGGGATATTTTGAAACAGAACTGAATTTCTTTTTATAGTTGTTTCTATGCTGGGATTATTGCTGCTTCTATGATTTTTTTTTTGGGGGGGGGGGGGTTCTTTTGTAGGAACTTCTCTTTACATTTAGGCTAATTTAGAGTTACTAACCTGAGAGTAGGTCCTGGCATTCTCCCAGAATTACAACTGGTATTGACAGAGCAGGAAATGGCACGCTCTGAAGGCAGACTCTATGGTATAGCATACAGTCTAGGAGAAACTGAAGTCCTAGAGGGGCATCACATTCCCACTGAGCTCCTTCCCCAGACACCACTCCCAAATCTTCAGGGATTTCCCAAGCCACAGCTGCCAAACCTTTTCCATCTCTTCTTCTTTGTTTGTTTTTATATTGTCACTGCGCACATTTTCATTTTGGCTGTTTTTTCCATTGCTAGATTTCTCAGTCTGTTTTTGTTTTTAACGGCATTCGTAAGTCAACAGATACAAAATTAATATTAAAATTGCATATATTTAATAGGAATGAAATGAGGCAAGGAAACAGTAGCACGGAAATAAAGACCCGCTGGTTCTATTCCCACACGGGAAAAGTGAAAATGAAATGAGTCTTTTTTTAGTTAGAAACAGTGAAATCTGGTAGAATTCCTAATAGAAAGTGAGCATGTCATAGCAAACAGTGCAACCGAAGCTTCAAGCCAAAGTCCTTTTGCACGCGAGAGCTCTCGTGTATTTTCCTTATACACATGTGCATGTGTATGCTACCACTTTCAGCAAAAAGTCCAAGTTTTATCATACAGTACCTCTGAATTGGAAAAAAACTGGGTCCTATTTGCAAGATAAAGGCATCCCAAAAATGGATATGAAAAGCAGTTAGTGCCACATATAAATATACCTGAAATATAAATAAATAAATAAATATAAATACACCTATCTATCTATAAATCGATCTAAAACAGATCTGTAGAAAAGAGCAAGTAGCACCTGAGAGACTAACAAAAGTTGTGGCAGGGTCACGGCTCACTTCACAAAAGCTCCTACCCTGCCACAAATTTTGTTAGTCTTTCAAGTGCTACTGGACTCTTGTTCCTTTCTGCTGCTACAGGCAAACACGGCTACCCATCTTGATCTAAAACATATCTTTAAAAGTACCAGCTACCTTGTATCCCTGGTTTTCACTGAGAAGTCTCCCTGTTGACATCCTTAGATAAAAACAAAGCTATCAGTTTCATCACTAAATCCAACAATAAAACGAGTGGCCCGCATGAATCATGAAAGCAGCAAAACCAGACTGCACCCAGACAAGTTAGCAGTTTCTAAACACTCCTGTAATTCTCCAGGCATACTTCATGCAATGACTCCAGGCAATGACTTCATACATTTTAAAGGAACTCCCCCCGCCCCGGCAAAAAAGCCTGATGAGGACTGAGCATGCTCTAGAAGGCCCACGGTGAGAGAGGGGAATTAGGTTTAGCATTCCTGCCCAATGCAGCAGCATGAAAAAAGTGGGGGAGGAAACTGCCACCGTGGCAATGCCGTAATGTCAGTTCTGGTTGTGTGACCAGAAAAGGCATTACGTGTCTCCATGGGGGCTCTAGCAATCTCTGTGGTAAAACCATAGAGATTTGGGAGACTGCAGGAATGTCACAGTGATGTGCGATGTCACAACTGGAAGGAATGACACAACACTGCACAGCACCTAGTCAAGCCATCCAAAGTTCCCTGGCTGGCAATCCTAGGGGGAACATCTGTTAAGGGAAGAAACAGGAAAACAGGGGGCACAGGTTAGATTCGAGTCCAGTAGCACCTTAGGGGTCAATAAGGCTTTCAGGATATAAGCTTTCATTAGACACAAGTAGGAATGGAGACCTGAGTCTTTTTATCCCAGGCAGAAGGCAGGAGTGTTGTTGTAAAGAATGCCTGTAAAGTATGCAAGGTACAATGTATATCATAACCAGCTTGATTAGAACAGAGAGCAAACGCTTGGGAATGGAAAAGTGGCATCTGTAGTGAGACAAGAATCCTATGTCCCTATTCAGCCCTGGGAGGTCCATTGTTCTGTGAATGAGAACCTGTGAATGAGCTCAAGTTCAACAGGCTCACATTGTAATTTCCACTTGAAGTTTCTTTGTTTGAAGACTGCCTCTCTTAGGTCAGCAATGAAATGACCTGGAAGATTAAAATAGCCTCCCACTGGTTTCTGAGTGCTATAGTTTTTGATAGGGATGGGGACACTGGCCTGCTCGAGCGCTTCATAATACAGAAAACAGGGTCCCCAACAGCACACATGGTTTGTAGACACTCTCCAAAGCTATGCTGAATATGGATGGGGAAAGAACCAGCAGGGAAAATACCTTAATGTGCTTCCAGCATTTGTAGTTGTGATGTCTTTGACGCTTCTAGATTCTGCTTTAATCCAGGCCGCTATTCCCAATCACTAATGGAAATAATCTCCCAAGGGACCCACTGATAGCTTCAGACTCTACCACTCCTTGCTGCCTCCCAGAGCCAGTCAAGCATAAAGTTATAGCAATCTCTGCTGTCTGCCCCACCAATTATGCGCAGCAATCAAACACCAGTCATGAGGGATGGAAGAAAAATCCCTCCCTTCATAGATATATGAGAGGATAATAAATAATAACAGTACGTATCCTGCCGTCAGTTTTTGCTTCAAAAGAAATCTTTCATTGGCAGAGGAGGAACAACCCCCACCAATTCTTCCTCCAACTGCAGGCCCCCCCCACTTTGTCCCCCCATCTTCTTCATGAAGGTCTCATGTCCACCATGAACAATGGCTACAGCAGGAGAGGGAAGCATGATCTTCACGCCATTCACAACTCAGTGGATAGCTCAGGGGCAGAGCGTCTGTTTGGCATGCAGAAGGTCCATGGTTCAATCCCCGGCATCTCCAGTTTAAAAGATTAGGTTGGAAGTGGTGTGAAAGACATTCACTTAAGACCGCTGCCAGTCTGTGCAGACAATACTGATTCTGATGGACCACTGGTCTGATCCAGTATAAGGCAGCTTCATATGTTCCTGTAGGGCCTGCAAAACGGAGCTTTTCCACCAGGCCTTTGATTAGGAGCCGCTACCAATAACAATAACGACTGAACTGGGGTAAGGCCCTCTATGTTAACAGCAACAGCCTGTGATGCCAACAGCAACAACCTCTGGCCATATTTCTTCTTACCATCATATCATGGCCTATAGGGATTGTGATGCAATGTTACCACCAGCAGCACTCTGTTTGCACTATGTGTCATGAGTTACTTGTCAGGTAATGTATATAGATTTATGTTTCTGCACTGTATTAATGTATTGGTGTTTTAATGCATTTTAATTTTTACCGTAAGCCGCCCTAAGCCTGCCTCAGCAGGGAGGGCGGGATACAAATCAAACTAAATAAATAAATAAAATAAAATAAATATTAACAAAGAGGGTGCAGGATGAATGCAAATAAGCTCACCATATGGGAAATGTGAAGAAGTTTATTTGCTTCTTAAAGGTGTGCTAATGTAATGAAGTATGGATGGCTGCTGTTGCTCCACCCTAATTACCGTCTCGGTTGCTATGGAGTCTAGGAGTTAGTTCTAATCTATCCTTCCATGCATTGCTACAGCCTTTTGCGACTACTTCCTGGTTCCTTGTTTTAAGTAGCAGATGAGCAGATGGAAGGTTAAAACAAGCACCTACTGGGTCAAATTTAAAATTATCCATGCGCATTCTCTGCATGTATTCTCTACTGAAGCGGATCCCCCCCCCTTACCGCCTCCACTGTTATGCTAACATGCATCTATGTGCACTGCCTCTAAAAAATAAATCTTAAAAAGTTTAAGGGAGGGGAATCCTCTAAGAGACTTACATTGCACATTAAAACCGATGTTGAATGTATACACCCAACTTTCTGATCACATGATGCACAAACAAGTAATACTTCAGAGATACTTCTGTACTCCAGAGTACTGTTTCCACTTAAAGGAAAACAAAACTTTCAAATGTACCAGCGCGTAAATGACTTTTTTTAAAAAAATAAAAATAAAATTGGTTTACTGAAAAAAATACAAGTATTATATCTTTCAAAGTACTGCTTTCACTTGGCATTGGGAAAACTTAGATGCCATGAAAAAGGAAAGTAGGGATGACAAACCACTTTTCAAAAGAACCAGAGCTCCTTGGCCTCAGCCGAGTGTATGTGTGTGTGTGTGTGGCATTGGGATAAGGAGATAAGGCAGCCAGCCTCTGTTACTGGATGAATTCATGAGGCTGCCTTCTACCAAATCAGAGAATGGGTCCATCAAGGTCCATATTGTCTACTCAAACTGGTAGGAGCTCTCCAGGGGCCCAGGTCAAGGACTTTCACATTGCCTACTACCTGATCTCTTTAAATGAAGAATCCAGTGATTGAACCTGGGACCTTCTGCATGCCAACTAGGGTTACCAGTCTCCAGGTCCCGGTGGCAGTTCCCCCAGTTTTCGGGGCTTCTGTCTGCCGCTGGCCAACTGGCTGGTGGAGGAAGCCCTGCTCCCAAACAGCCACATCCCTGTGTGCTGTCCCTGATGCAATGACATCACCCAGAAGTGATATCAGCACATCAGTGACGTCACAGGGGGATACTCTGGTTTGAAAGCAAATCTCTGCGGTAAATTTGCCCTCAAACCATAGAGTTCTGCCCTCAAACCAGAGCATCATCACATAACACTGCCAACACAATGATGTCTCTTCTGGGTGATGTCATACTGTGGGGGAAACCACCTCCAGGAATGTACCCCAAATCCCCCCGCCGGCGACAAGGTAGGACTTGGCAAGCCTCATGCCAACAGATCCTCTAACACTGAGCCATGGCCCCTTCTTGGCAAGGTATACCTGTGCTTGCTTTGCCTGGGCTGCTGCTAGCCACACGGTTTGGGGAGAAGCACAACCAGCCATATTGCATCTGGAAAAGTCAGACTTTCTTCAGGTCCATCACCATTCTTGAAGGTATAGGGCCAGTTCCTCTACCACTTTTCCAAGATCCTAGACATGAAATTCTGCACTGTGGGAAAAATACCTTCCCAGCACAACATCACCAGTCATGGAGTACTAACACAGTCAACCTACTGCATGAGAAATGTAAAGCAGATTTATCACTTTCTAAAAACCTCCAACTTTGGGCTTCCACTTCCAGATTCAAAAATACCTGGGGAGTTGAGGGTGGAGCTTGGAAGAGTGGGTTTTAGGGAGGAGAGGGACTTTGGGAGTGTATACTGCCACGCAGTCCACCTTCCAAAGCAGCCATTTTTTTCCAGGAGAAGTGGAATAAATCGTTTAAATAAATAATAAGTAGAAAATGAGCAATTTATGTAGTCTGGAGACCAACTGTAATTCTGGGATATCTCCAGCCCCCACCTGGAGGTTGGTAACCTCAGCCTTAGATGTTGTTAGGTCAAACAAAGCATAAAAAATGGAAGTATATTCTTGCATCATCCAATTTGGGAGTTTAGTTCAGTGTCATATTAAAAAGAACCTCTGTGTTATTTCCCCCCCTGCACATAATAGCTTATTCATCTTTTGCTGGTTTTTGTCACTGATATTTCCATGTCTGCCTTGATCCCATTTTCTAATCTCATTTACATACATACAAGTACCAAAGACAACCATGAAAACAATAATACAGAACACAGCATAGCTGGAAATGTGACACTTCGCAATCCTATGGAGAGTTACTCTAGTCTCAAACTACTGATTTCAGTTGATTTAGAATAGGACTGCCAGACCTCCACAACAGAAGTGGGGGTATCCTGCTGCCAAGCCCCACTGCCCCACAACCAATCAGCTGGCTGATGGGTGGGAACTTACCCTGAAGAAGATGGAGATCACTCCAAGGTAAGGCAACCTGTCTATGTCACTGCCCCTATGACCCAGAAGTGATATCATCATGTCTGAGGTGTCACGTTGGTATTTTTTGGGGGGAAAATCTATGGTGGAAGACAAATTTACCATAGAGTTTTTGCCCAAATACCAGAGTGTCACCCCAACATCCTGGAAGCAATGACATCACTTCCATGTCACATGGTAAGTGTGCAGACACATCTCTGCATGTCAGATGGGCCTCCCTGCTACTCCCAGGAAGTTCCCCCCACTGGTTGCCAGGAGGGACCTAACAATCCTAGTTTAGAATGGAGTAACTTAGTATAGGACTACAGCTGTGACAAACTCAAGTAGGAATTGAGGCTCTGACTTTGTTTTTCATTTCTAACCCCCTATTTTTGTTTTTTAAAACTTCTTAAAAATCCCTCTGGTTAAAAAAAATACCTTCCCCCCAAAATAACATCTACAGGAAAGAAAAACAATTCCAAGAGACCTTAATGTTACTTCTGCCTTATCTTTGCCAGTGCTAACAACCAAAATGCAAATATTCACTACACTTCAAAATGCAGATTCTAGAAGCAATCAGTCAGCTAATTTTAAGTTTCTCCTTCAACTCAAGAGCAAAAATCACAACTCACAAGGGCAGTGGAAAACTGAAACTGCAGCTGGGATCAGGGTCCTTAAAAGATCATCTACTTCTGCAAAAAGATGCTGCTCCATGTGCCCAACCTTATAAAGCATGGGTAGCAAACCAGATACAGGACCTTCATGGTGGTGGCACCTTGACTGTGGAATGTCTTCCCTAAAATGGTTCAGCCAGTGGCTAGCTTATCAGATTGTAGGTGCGAGATGATTTTTCACAATTTGCCCTGGTGTTTCATAACAGATTAAAAAAACAACCCGTGTACTTTTATTTATTTTAAGTATTTATATCCCACCCTTCCATAATGCCCAAGACATTATATTTATACAAACTGTAAACATACACAGTTAAAAATATAGTTGAAACCCATAAATCAAATTAAAACTGTTATTCCTGCAACAAATATTACCACCAGCTGCCAGTCAGAAACATTTCTTAGTTACTTCCACCGAAAGCCCACTGAAATAACTCTGCTTTGCCCCTTTTACAGGAGGGAGAGAGCATGTAAAGGAGCTTTCTGCACCCTTATCCGGTAGGCTGTTCCAGTACACATGGGCTGTGGTTGAGCAGACCGCCTGAATCAAGGGGGACAACCAAAACTGAGATGCTTGCTGACCTCAGCTGGTGCATGAGATTTTTGTATCCATCTGCTGCTCTTTTTGTTCAACTGGTGTTTTTAATTGCTTTAAACGCAGCTTTTATCACTGTTTACGCTGTTTTCTGCCCCGATATATTAGTGCAGTGAGCAGGGTTGTCAGGCATGGCCTGGCAACCAGCAGGAGAGTGGGTGGGGGAAGCCAGCAGTGATGTCATGATGTCACCTCCAGGTTTCCTGAAGAAGTGGCATCAGTCCTCTCTAGGAATCTCTAGAAACCCTATGGTTTTACCATAGAATTTCTGGCAATTCCCAGAGAGGAATGATGCCACATTCAGGTTTCCCTGGAAATGATGTCATGCTATCAGCCAAACTGCCATTTAAAAAAAAAATCTTTTCTCTCACTACTGCTCTGAGCCATGGCAGAAAATGGGAGCTGGGGGCTGAGGATGCCTTGCCCCAAGCAAGGGTTTGGCTGCCCTACGAGTTGAGTCACCTCCAGCATTCTTTCAAAGACAGCAGCTAAAGAAATACCTTAAACAAATAAGCTAAAATCAGATACACGATTCAGCCAAATTTACACACTCCCACTGATTCTATGCTGAACTATTGAAATATTTCTTTCTTCCTTTGGCAAGCATATTTAGTTAAAAATGCTTAACTTCAATTGAATCACGTATTCCGTTTCCTTCTGTTTTCTTTGGAGTCCCTAGGAAGCCAATGAGAACATGTTCCTAAGCAGGAATGTACACACCCAACAATTCTGTTGGGAAATAATCTCCATACGATAAGAATATCGGTAGTGTTCTAATCCTGTAGTCTAAACACCAGCGGACAGAGTGGCTCTTCTAGCGTAGAATGATAAGGGGTGATACGGGCCAACTGACAACAGAATCACTGTAAAATTTTATTATTACGTGTAGTATTGTATGATATGGCTGGCAGCCGATTACGGAGATACTGAGTAGGATATTGTACCCAGCTACATTACAGAGCAATTTACAGAATCCCAGTCTAACCATGTAGATACTCCTGGAATGTCTCAACATAAACTCTGCACTTCCTATATCAGCACTTTAAAGAAAACATTAACTTGGAATCCCACAGTCAAAAGAAGGAACTAATGTATTGAAAAGTGTGCTCTTGCCAAGTAAAAGCAGCAAGGTCAAGTTATAAGTGAAATTTATGACATAGCCCCAACCAATTAATTTTATGCTAAAAGAAAGAAAGCAAACAATCAGGGCCGGCTCTATCACTAGGCCAACTAGGCAGCTGCCTAGGGGCGCAGCTGGCAAACAGGGTGGTGGAGAGACTGAGAGAGACTCAAACCAGGAGATAGTGTGCTTTACGCAAACCATGATTTACCATTATGTTTGAATACAGCTTTCCATTCAGGCTAAGAACCAAACTTAGCCTTGGGCCAATGCAGATAGACTTGTAGGCGGTGCGGCCAGCTGGTGCAGGTGGCTGCTGGCGGGGCTGGAGAGCTCGTGAGCCCTGGCAGGCAGGCAAGCACTGGGGCCAGGTGTGTGTGTGTGTCCCTTGCAGGCAGGTCTCTGGCGGCCTCACCTGGGGGTGGCACCACAAGGTAGCCTCGCCTAGTGTGCAAAAAACCCTGGGGCCAGCCCTGCAAACAATCTTAACTAGGGTTGCCAACACCAGCTTGGAAAATTCCTGGAGATTTGGAACTGAGCCTGGGGAATGGAGGAAGCTCAGCAGGTATGCAAGGCAGTGGAGTCCACCCTCCAAAGCTGCCACGTCCTCCAGGGAAACTGATCTCTGTAGTCTGGAGATCAGTTGTAATAACATGAGGTCTCCAGGCCCACCTGGAGGTTGGTGACCCTATACTGGAGTTGCCCCACAGAAAACTATACAGCTATACCATTGAAACCGCTTGAGGCTAGGGCATTTTGTAATGTACTCTAAGGTTGTGGTCACACGGCAAACTTATTGCGATTTGTTCCCGCTGTATAATTGATTTGGGATATTTTTTTTTTGTGGGCTGGGATGATCACACATTCCTCCCCAAACCACGTACATCACACAACGAGACTCCAGGCACCATCCAGATAGATGCACCACCCAAGTGATGGTGCATCATGAGTTTTTAAAAACAATTATCTGCTCATGCGCAGATGCGCAGATGTGCATGGCCAAATCACCGCTCCCACTTCGACGCACTGTACTCCCTTGTTTTTGAAGTGCTTCCCACCCCCCAAACAGTGAACAGAATGAACCAGCAATGTACAACCGAGTGCTGGAGTCTATATATGTGCGCTTGAACATTCATGCATTGAATATATTCAGTGTAGAATTGCTCATGCACACAGGGGCAAAAGCTGGGGGGGGATGAAGCACGGGAAGGACATTCAGACAACCTAATTGCATTCACAACAAAATATGGCTGTCCAGATTGGCGAAACTGCAGATTCACAGCACAAATATTTGGAAAGTACTTGATTTTACCAGTGTCGGAAAAATCGCTAGGAAACTGGGAGGATTGTGAGGGTGAGTCCACTTCGATACGAAAGACAGATGCGGCCATCTGATCAGCCCTTTTAAATGCGATAGGGAACAGTGGTGAAACCCAATTGAAATGACTGTCTGACCACAACCTGAGTGATCAGTTTTGCACAAAGCTCTCACTTACAAATACAGGTTCTTGTTCATGAGAACTTCTGTTTGAACATTTTCACACAAAGTGTTCACCATTGAATGTATTACAAAAACCTCCTGTGGTTCTAAATTACTGCCTGCATTAGCTCTTAATTGTTGTATTACGGTTGTCAACATGAAAAGAAATAAGGATGGGCTAATTCTTATAGGGTGCTCCTGAATGTCAACAGACATCCAGTGAAATTCTGAGGGTATTAAATGAGCATTCAATTTAGTGGTGTAAAGAAAAAAGTTTTATTTGGGGGGAGGGGGTGCTACCACTTTAAATATCTTGCCATTTGATTTCCTCTTTACATCTCAGTAGAACGGTAGAATTAGCTTCTTCCATAGAGTATTTGCCCAAAGTGTCGCTCTGATGTCCCCAACACCCCTACATCATTTTCGAGTCACGTTGAAATCACTAAGTACATCGCGGAAATTTCGGGTGTTCCCTTATTTGGGGGATAATCCCTCCTGCTGGCCAGCTGATCTGTGGCATAGAGGTGGGGCTTTGCAGCAGGGGACCCCCGCTCTTGCCCAACACCACAGTCCCAATCAGGATTGGGCCTTCATAGCTTTTGTTAACAAAGGAAATGTCATCCCAAAATGTTCGAAGCATCATCAGTGACACTGTCATGTCTAGTCTGGCTCTCTAGTGGAAAAGTTTTGCTTTTCCACTAGATGAGCTGTCACCAAGATAGGGCATTTAGAGACAGTGGGTTGGATCCAAATGTGTCCCTTTTTCATGGAAGAACATATGAACCACACTGCTGGATCACACCAGTGGTCTGTCTAGTCCAGCATCCTATCTCACACTGTGGCCAGCCAGTTGCTCTGGAGGGCAAACAAAACAGGTAAAGAGGCCAAGGACTTCCTCTGATGTTGCCTGATATTCAGAGGTTCACTACTTCTAAACACGGGTTCACCAACAAGTCACTGATGGGCCTACCCTCTACGAATCTGTCTAAAGCCATGGCCATGGCCATCACTACATCCCCTGGCGGTAAAGACCATTCATGTGGCATATCCTTGCTGAAAAAGTCTCTTAGGAGCAGAAAGAAACCTATTTCTACAAATAATCCCATCCTATGGACCTATCCTGTCTTTTGTCCAATGGGCACTCAAATAAGATGAGCTCAGCATTAAATGGACTATTAGAACAGCAAGAGCACTAGTGAAGCTGGTCTGTCTGCAAAATCAGGCTTGGCTGGAGGTAACTTCAGAGAGCTGGACCTTCTGATGGTACCTGGTGTTTTTGGTCACTGTATGACGGAGTGTTGGACTGGATGGGCCACTGGCCTGATCCAACATTGGCTTCTCTTATGTTGTTATGTTCTTAACTCCAAAGCGGATACCTTGTCCAACAGCTGCTAGAGGCACACTAAGTTCTTAAACACTGGGGCAATGTTGCTATGCAGAGGAAGACTGCTCATCTCTTGCCTTGAACATTCCACAGGTCACCATGAGTTGGTTACAGCTCAGCAGCACATTACTCATTCAATGCTCGGATTCTATCAACATGGCTCCACCCTCCCACAATGAGGGACCATGATAGCATTTGGAGTTTTGCCCTCCTGCGGCACTCTGTGACCTCCTGCTGGATCCTCAGCCATCTCCAGTGAGCGGAGCTCAGTGACAGGGACCTTGGAGAACAGGTCTTCTGGAAGCTTCCGTTAACGACTGGTAGGGGGGAAAGAATGGAAGAGCACTCTGGAACTGAAGTGGACAGGTGTGACTTCTCCCCAGACTATCTTCCCTGGATGCAGTTGCTATCTCATCAAGGTGACGTGGGCATCAAGGGCTTGGACTGGGTGACTGCTCCTCTAAGTCGGGGTCACTGGGTGGGAACACAACAGGACCCAACCCATTCTGGATTTTAGGAAGGAAGTGTGTATAATTCAGAAGCATTGCAACCAAGAAAAATTCTGCCCTGAACAGTGAACCTTAACTTACAAGTTGCATTAAGCTAACAGTGGCCGTTGATTAGCTAGGTCAAGAGCTACAGAAAGCATAGGTGCACACAGTTCTTGCCCAAAGTTACTTGACTTGTTCTGAGCAATGTAGAGGGCTCTTTCTAACATACGTGCTGCCAATTTTTGAATGTCATGACTGAGGAAGCCTTGATGGATATGCAGAAGGCATTCTACAAGAACGCCCTACTACTAACAGTGAACCAGCCAAATTGCAGAACTCCGCTACCTTTGTAACCAGCATCCATCATCAGAGTTTTCTCTACAGCCAGAAGCCTGTCTTAAAATTCACCACACCTTCTTCAGTCCAGAGTTCAAATATTTTCTTTAAGGAGAATTCACCCTGGCCTGAGGAAGCCACAACTGAGGCCCCATTGACAAGTTCCTGGAGTCACTGCGGTTGTTGCTTTAGAACTCTAATCAATCATGTGTCCTAGAGGAGATTTTGTCTTTGTGCGATACTAGCAATAGCCATTGTCAACAGTGCATGACAGTGCCCTGGCACTGCCAAGTTACAGCGTGCACCACCAAACATTGCTGGCACCACCACCATTTCATGCCACCTTTCTTTTTGTTTCTGACACCAGGGCTGGTCACATCTGGCAGGCATATCAGGCAGAGATTGATGAGTTTCCCAAATCAAACTGGGAACCAAGGGATGTATTACTCTCATATTTCCATCTCTATGCTCACCCACCCAGTCTATACCCAAACCCTGCCCTGAACCTCAAAGCTGTCTCCCATTAATGGTAAGCAAGTCAGTAGGCATGAATACTGGCACCTCCTACTGAGGAACGATATTTCTTACTGGAGGACAGTAAGCCACAACACATCACCATGGGGATATCAAACCAATCAATTAGAAGGTATGAAGCAGTATTCAGTAATGCTATTTGCCCTAAGCACATTGGTGAAAGACATACTTCTTGCCCAGAACAGTGTAGAAACGGCCTCAAAGACTGTAGTACCCCCACAGATCTAAGAAACATGTAAAATGGGGCCTGATATTTGAGCAGGGTTGCCAGGTCGGGGTTGGAAAATACCTGGATACCTTGGGGGTGGAGCCAGGAGAGGGTGGGGTTTAGGTAGAGGAGGGGCCTCAGCATGGTACAGTGCCATAGAGTCCACCCTTCAAAGCAGCCATTTTCTCCAGGGGAGCTGATCTCTCTCAGCTGGAGATCAGTTGTAAAAGCAGGAGATCCCCAGGCCCCACCTGGAGGCTGGCAACCCTATATTTGAGGCTGCAAGGTGATCACATTTTGAAACTTGCCTCTACAACTACGAAGGCCAGACACATTCTAAACGAGAAGAGTCTTCAGATTCCAGTGCAGGGATGTCAAACATAAGGCCCAGGCCTCTTACCTGGCCGGCAAGCAACTGGTATGTACGGAAATATAAGGTAATTCCCCTTTTATGGTACCCCTTGGAAAAAACCTAGCCTTGCATATGATTAAATACATTTATTGGGGCTTTTGTGGGCTCCCCCATAAATTGTTTTCACTGTTAGGAATTAATTGCTTTTGATTGTATTTTGAGTAAAAAAATAATATCATTAATTGTGTTTGCCTGTGTCCTTTATAAAGTTTATATCTCTGATAACTGGCATTATATTTTATGGCACACAAGTGGCTCCATCCAACAGAGTGACATTTATGTCAGATCTAGCCCATGTAACAAATGAGTGACATCTAGTGTGCCAAACAGTGTGGGTGGGAGAGGAAAATCCAGGCAAACAGGTCCATCTGAGGAGTGGGGCCTGTGCCAGAAGAACATTCATAAAAGGAGTGGATCATACCATTGGAAGCTGCAGATGGGGGGGGGGCATCCTTTTAGAATGCTTTTCCGCATCAAAGGTTCCCTAAGTATGTTTTTAAAGCACAGCTGAATAATGTTCTGGCCCAGCCTACTTTTCTGACATTGTAGCCAACTGCAGCTTGGGAAATTCCTAGAAAATTGGGGGTGGTAATAGGGTTGCCAGGTCCCTCCTGGCAACTGGCAGGGGATAGGGGGACTTACCAGGAGAAAGAAGAAGGCCCAGGCCCCATTGCAGACATCACACCGGAAGTTACATCTAGGGTTGCCAGCCTCCAGGTGGGGCCTGGGGATCTCCCGCTTTTACAACTGATCTCCAGCTGACAGAGATCAGCTCCCCTGGAGAAAATGGCTGCTTTGAAGGGTGGACTCTACGGCATTATACAATGCTGAGGCCCCTCCCCTCCCCAAACCCCACCCTCTCCTTGCTCCACCCCAAAGTCTCCAGGTATTTCCCAACCCAGACTTGGCAACCCTAGTTACATCATTGTGCTAGCAACTTCAGGGTGACGCTCAAGTATTTAGGCAAAAACTCTATGGTTAAACCAGCTTCTACCATAGAGTTTTTGATTAAATACTAAAGTGTTGCCCAGAAGTCGCTGGCATGATGACATCACTTCCTATGTGACATCTGCAACAGGGCCCAGACCTTCCTCTGTCTACTTCCTCTAGTAAATGCTACCTCTAAGCTGTGCAGTCTTGTGAGCAGAAATTCTACATTGTGAGCTACTAGTGTTAAAGCTGTGAGTGAGCAATTTGGCTGCTGCATAAAGAAGTTTGCTCTGGAGCCATCCTTCCTGAGCTAAGACAAAAAATGTGTGAGCCGGAGGCTAAAAAACTGAGAGCTAGCTCACATTAACTCAGCTTAGAGGGAACACTGCTGGTAAGCTCCTCCACCAGCCGGCTGACCAGCAGTTAAGGGGCAAGACCTGGCAGTGGGGGACCCCTGACTCCACCAGGGAGTCTGGCAACCCTTGGCGGTGCCCTGGAAGGGCAAAGTGTGGGGAGGAAGCCCACAATCTGTTCTCCAAAGATGCCATTTCCCCTGGGGAAACTGATCTCTAGCCTAGAGATCAGTGGAAATCCCAGGAGAATCCAAGGCTCCATCTAGAGACTGGCAACCCTTCATACTACCCTCCTACTTGTAATTTCCCTTTTTAATACAAGGAACATTTTTAAAAGATTTGATCCCCCCACACACACAGAGAGAGATTCAACCCTCTTGTTCTCCCTTCATGATATGGGCCATGTAAGAGCCACTCAGTTTCATGGGAGATCTCCAGCAATCTTTTATGCTGTTACTTGTTTGCTTCAAACAGAAGCAGAAGAAGGCCAGTTCTGTAAAACAAAAGTCGCTGCCCTCCTGAAACACAGTCAAGCAATGAACAACATTTTTCCTAAGGGGGGGAAAACAGACTTAGGGTTCTTTCACCATCAATAGGAACAGCAAGTCCCCAAAGGACCACTTCCCATTTGCCACTTATCTGAACGTTCGTGATTAAGCAATACTGAAGACCAGATTGAGGGCCTGAGTCACACAGACTGGGGTTTCACACAGCGAGCATCATGAACATGCCCTTTCCTCCTCACACAGATGACTGTACATGCCTCCCGCCCTCCTCTATGCCACCTCAGTATGAAAGGCTCCAGAAAGACTCATCTACTCTAAATTCAAAAACATATTTCTAACCTCCCCCCTATGGGTATAAGCATGAGAGAAAGTTGCTCTCTTGGTTCCCATGGGATATGCCAGTAGTATTTATTAAATAACACAGATAAGAATTGTTGTGTTATAAGAGCAGGGTCAAAACAGACAAGGGAGTTATGTGCTCAGGAAATGATACAGTAACTGTCATGCATTATGAGCATGCAGGAGCCTTAATAGCCCAGACTAGCCCAGTCTCACCAGAAGCTGGAAGCTGAGCAGGGTTGGTACTTGGATGAGAGACTACCAAGGAAGACCTTGTAGAGGAAGGCGATGGTGAACCACTTCTGCTCAACTCTTGCCTTGAAAGCTCCATGAGGGGTCGACATGAGTCAGTTGATCTTTGATAGCACACTTTATCACTAGCTAGCCAAATATGGGCTTATCTTGCCCCAATTACATTTTCAAATCCTGCAGCTCTGCTATTTTGTCTCAAAATCCCGTTTCGTTTTAATGCCCCTCTTGCGCGAACTGAACCCATGTATCTAAGGGTGGGCCATTTTCTATTTTTTCCATGCCAAACTTTGCCCTTAAAACTTTTCCCTATTTTTTATATATAAGGGGTTTGATCCCACAGACCCAGAGCACCAGTGGAGGCACTAACTTTAGGAAGAAAGAGGCTTCCATGACGCAGAAGCCTCTTACACCAGGGGAAGGGCACCTCTGCTAACAGGAAGAGCTCATGGGCTCCACCAGGGTTGCCAACCTCCAAGTGGTGGCTGGAGATCTACTGGGATCACCCCAGATCTCCTGGCAAGAGATCAGTTCACCTGTAAAAAATGGCCATTTTGGAAGGTGGACTCCATGACATCATACCCCACTGAAGTCCCTTCCCAAACCCCACCCTCCTCAGGCTTCACCCCCAAATCTCCAGGTATTTTCCAACCCAGACCTGGGAACCCTACAACCCACTGTGTACCAAAAGGACATATAAATGGTACATCAACACAGGCATGCAAAAAATGGTATACTGTAAAAGAAACAATCAGGGAAATCATCCACAAAAATGGGAGAAACATAAAAATCTTCAAGGGACAGAAATCAGTTCACCTGGAGAAAATGGCCGCGTTGGACAGTGGACTCAATGGCATTATACCCCATGGAAGTCCCTTCCCTTCTGAAACCCTGCCCTCTTCAGGCTCCGCACCAAAAATCTCTTGGTATTTTCAAACCTGGCAACCCTGTGCAGCAAACCCTGTGCAGCAAACATGCCCCAGTTCTCTGACAAGTTCAAAAATCCAGCCAGTTAAACCTAAATTAACGACGAGTGGACCGAACACAAAACAAACTGCCACAACTGTGAAGAAACAGAACCATGGAAACCCGACCACCCCTCTCTTTCACACCCTTTTCTACTTCTACACTCTGACAAATAAGCTGAACCTTTACTTCATTTTAACATCCTGCAGAAAAATTTGCATTCCAGTAGAGAGAAGGGGGAATAAAACAAGAACTATTGTTTTAAGTCAATGTCAGGAATCCACCTTTTCTTGTGCATAGACTGAGAATAAGAATCTCTGTTTTATATCCTTTCACGATTTAACCCATTCACTCTTCCTCTCCAGATGGCTCCGGGGTTGCACACCCACATCGCATGCAGATGGTCCCATGTTCCAGATTCAGCATGTCCAGTTTGAATTCAAATGCATTGTATCTGATGTTATTAGGCTTTACTGGGTTTTATTAGGTTGGAGGGGGGAATTGGGGGGGGGTTTACTGCTGCATGTTGTTTTAATTATGTGTTGTAAGCTGCCTTGAGCCATGAAAGGTAGAATATAGTTTAAATAAATAAAGTGTTTAAGGGGTTAGACTTTTTCTCCATCCGAGATCCTGAATAGTCGCTACCAGTAAGAGCTGGCACAGACACTGCTGAGTTCTATAGACCAATATTCTGATTATTCATTAATACATGAACCTATCTATAGTGTCACATATTATGTGGAAAACATACATATCTTTAAACCATTAAACAATTATTGTTCTTAACTGTTTTAATCTGATTATTCAGGTATTAATATACTGTATTAATGTATTTATATACTGTGATGCCAAATGGCCCTGTGATCCACCCGAAGCTCACGTGTGGGGAGGGCAAAATATAAATCTGCAAATAAATAAACAAAATAAATAGGAAGAATTGTAAGAAAACAATCTAAATAGTTAAGCAATCACAGAGATACTAAGTCGTCCAGAAGAAATCATTATTTCATTTAAATATCAAATATATCCAGTTTTTAAGCTTAATTATTAACAATTATATTCATATTTCTTGACAACCTGATATGCAGAACAGCTAATTAAATGCAATATCAAATACCAGTTAAAATCCAATGAAAACGACTAAAACAATACAAGCACTAGCTATATTCCACGAGCTCCAAATCAACCTTAGCAAGAAATCTAAAAGGATTCCAAAAATATTTGGGTTTGATTTTGAGCCAAACGGGATATCCACAGCTGGGATGATCACTACGAACCTCGGTCCTAATTTAGCACAGATCTGGCATTGTTCCGAGGGTATTTTGTCCATTTTAGGGAGTGTGACGAATACAGGGATGGGTTTCATTAAGATTCTTGTTGAAGGTTTTGTTGCACAGGACTACCATGAATGCATTAGTGACATAACACACAAAAAGAATCTTGATGCAGTCATATTAAGGGGGGGGGCAGTTTGCACATGAAAGAGGGGGGAGAGGAAAAGGAACTGAAAGTATTGAAATCTGTGTTAAACTGCACGTCCTCCAGTTCAATGATTAATTTTAGAAATCCTGCTAGTGAAACAGGAATTCCAGAAGAGGACAACACAGGGCAGAATAAACCCCCAGAATAAGGAAATGGAAAGGGGGGAATCAGTTCCTCCTTGCTTAAGACCATTCTCTCTGCAGTCCCTCACTAGAGGGTTTTAGAATACTGGTAGCTTGATGGTAACGGAATGAGGACTCCACAAGAGCTGTTTACAGTCCAAACAAACTAATGGAGAAAATGTCTATTAACAGCTCCCCATAATGGCTACATTTTGTTGTCTTGTTTTTATTTTTTGAGCAGCCTCAAGCAGGTCTCCACAGAGACAGCATCTCATTCCTCTAAATAAATAATAGAACCTCCATGTTTAGAAGCAGTACCAGATGTTGGTGTTGCTATCTTCACCAAGCCCAAGAAACCTTTGACTTCACCATTGTTGGGGATGGAATCAGGACTACAGCCTTGCTGGGGGGCATGGCCCCTCAAGGAAATTTCAGCTCTCTTACCTTGATGTCCAGATTTCATTTTCTGAAAGGAAGGGGGTAAGGACAATGGTTAGGGTTGCCATCCCCCAGGTCCCATCGGGGCTTCCCACACTTTTGGGGGCTATAATTCACCACCAGCCAGCTGGCTGGTGGGGGAACCCCACCCCAAAATACGGACATTGCCGGGCAACATCCCTGCATCGAGACATCACCTGACGACATCCTGCCCACCCTCAGAATGCCATCAAATTCCCCCACCTTGATGGCATGGGGACCTGGCAACCCTATCAATTGTGCAACCCATACTCCTGTACATAGGACATTAGCCACAGAATGGGATAGTCTACTAGCCCTCCCAGAATCCATGAGAATTAAACAGTTTATTGACATTATAGCGTACACAAGATCAAGCTGTACACATGTATTTTGCATTCTGGTGATCCAGGAGCCTTGAAAAGTAGCATTCCTGATCACACTGAAGTAGTAGAAGGCCACAGATGGGGGGGAGGATAGCAGTCACAATCTCATTCCCCCTTGAAATATCTGTATGCATGCAAGTTACGTGTACAAGGACAGCAAATGCATCCAGTTGCTCATTAAACAGATAATCCACAGCTGCCTTCCAGTGAACTGGACAAGGAGCACAATGACAAGCAGAAACGACTTATTGTACATGAAGCGGCCTTACACCGAGGCAGACAATGGATCTATTAAAGTCAGTATTGTCTACTCTGATTGGCAACAGCTCTGTAGCATTTGGTCAGTTACTGCTTGATCCTTTTAGCTGGAGATGCTGCGGACTGAACCTGGGACCTTCTGCGTACAGGGCAGATGTTCTGCCACTGAGCCACGGCCCACCCCCTCAACTTACTGTCAACTTTCTAAAAGTCAGCATTATTTTATTAATAACCGATGCACTTCAAAACATATTTGGTTACCTATATTTAGGCTCTTGCTATACTAAAAAAAAAAAATCACCGTTCCCCACTCTTTTTGTACATCAATCACTAGACCTTTGCCCTGATCCAGGAAGATTATACTCATGTTCTTAACATAGCCATCAATGAACTTGGCCTTCAAAAACGTTGGTATGATACTAAGGAAATCTGAGCCAATATTAACAGTTCTGGGTCAGTAAATAAACTATCAACCATTAACAAAATGGAATAGCTAGGATCGGGGGAAAGCGGGAAAAAATGAAGGTTATAAGGAAGGATTTAGCTTAGGCAGGAAAAAACAATTCCATACGGAAAACAAAATCAAACTGAGTCTCCAAACCAGCTTCCCAGTTCATTATCTCCTTACTCTTTATTCCAACAATGTAATTGACCGTGTTTTACCATTTTCAGGGCAGGAGCCCATTACTGAAACATGGCACAAAAAGAATCTTGATGCAATCAGATTTTGACCTGGGTAGGGTTGCCAGGTCCGGATTGGAAAATACCTGGAGACTTTGGGGGTGGATCTGGGAGAGGGGAGGGTTTGGGGAGGGGAGGGGCCTCAGCATGGTACAATGCCACAGAGTCCACCATTCAAAGCAGCCATTTTCTCCAGAGGAGCTGATCTCTGTCAGCTGCAGATCAGTTGTAAAAGCAGGAGATCCCCAGGCCCCACCTGGAGGCTGGCAACCCTGGACTTTTTTTTTCCTTTGCAATGTTTTATCAATGTACATATTCCCGTGGCTTATATAGAGAGGAGAAATATGCAAATGAATTGAAAACTCCAGCAAACCACAGATCTGTGTGTCAAAACTTAATTTTAAAAGCTGTCCTAGTGAAAGAAAGAAGAATGGAAGAATTCAGTGAAGAGGAGCAAAAGGAGAGCAAATCAGCAAGACTATAAAGAGATACAAGTGGAGGATCGGAGAACCAGCTCACCTGAACTTAAGCCTGCCAGACTCCAGGCTGGGAAATGTCTGGAAATTTGGGGGGCAGAACCTGGGGAGGGACCCAACAGGGTATGATGCTGTACAGTCCACTCTCCAAAGCTGCTATTTTCTCCAGGGGAGCTCATCTGGAGATCAGTTGTAATTTTGGGAGGTCTCCAGACCCCACCTGGAGGTTGACAAGCTTACCTGAACTTGAGAGTAATCCCTTCAAAACTAAGCAAGGGGTGGAAAAGGTGGGGGGAGGGTAACCTATTACTCTCCAGTAGAAACTATATTAAGTATAAAATTACCACCATTGTGGTATCAGCAGCAGACAACATGCTTTCCCATTTCCAGACAAGAAGTTAGGTGAAATTTTCGATCTTGTATTCCAGTCTATCAGCTGCCCCCACTGTATACTACATACTGATTTTAATACATTTTATGCCTTGTTCTGTTGCTGGTCGCTTCAGACTCTTTGGGGAGAAGTAGGTAACAAAGTGCTCCATTAAAAGAACACCGTTGCGAAGACTGGAGGCACGCCAGATTTGGTTTTAAGCAGTAAAGATTCTAGGCCTCATAATCTGCCGAATCCTTTGAAAGTGGAACATCTGAAACCGTAATTTGGAGCCTCTCCCTCCCCCCAGAATCACTGTAGCACATACAACCATGTGCTTTGCATACGGTTGGCTACAGAAAGGGTTCCAAACTCTGTTCTAACACAGTATTCTGTTACATGCAATTCTGGTGCGCATATGTATACTTCTAAGTAATGTGCTTCACTGAATTGTCACAGTCTGCCACAAAATGATCTAAGGTTGCCCTTTATGTTAATGGATGCTCCTTAAAAAAATATAGGAAGACTTGTTCTAGAACATCACAGTCCTGTAACAGATGCCTTCTTTGGGGAAAAGATAACTCCACCATGGAGCACATGGTGAAAACTGCCGTACTGTGGTCTCCGAGTAATTTGGATCCTGACGTGCCGAAGGGGGGCATGCAAACTTCAGTATTGCCACCAACAGACTTCCAGATGCTATAGCTGAAAAGGTAGTCTGCTAATTCAGCTTTTAGAGGCTCACATTTATTTATTTAAAACATTTATTAGTTGCCTTTCTCCCTTGCGGAACTCACGGCAGCTTACACGAGGCCAACGTCGAGGGTCCGGAGTTTGGGAGTGCTCCTGGATGCCTCCCTTACCACGGAGGCCCAGGTAGCAGCCACTGCCAAGGCATCCTTTTACCATCTGCAGTTGGTACCCTTCATCGAACGCAATGACCTGGCGACAGTGATCCATGCAATGGTCACCTTGAGACTGGACTACTGTAACGCCCTCTACTTGGGGCTGCCTTGTCTCAGCTCCGGAGGCTGCAGCTAGTGCAGAATGCCGCAGCCGGGCCGTTGATGGGGGTTTCAGTGTGAGACCACATCCGGCCTGTGCTGAGGACACTGCACTGGCTGCCTATAGTGTACCGGATCCGGTTCAAGGTGTTGGTTTTAACCTTTAAAGCCCTGTATGGTCAGGGGCCTGCCTACCTAAGGGACCGCCTTTCCCCATATATACCCCAGAGAGCACTGCGATCTGGTACTCAACACCGCCTGATCATGCCCAGCCCTAGAGAGGCCAGGCTGATGACCACCAGGGCCTTCTCAGTGGTGGCTCCTTACTGGTGGAATGAGCTCCCAGATGACATCAGAGCCCTGCAAGACCTTTTGCAGTTCCGCAGGGCCTGCAAAGCAGAGCTCTTCCAACAGGCTTTTAACTAGGAGCCGGCACTGGGGGAAGAGGCCTCTAGAAAGCGTCAAGTTAAGCCTCTGGCCAGGTAATCAACTGGTGTAACCTCCTGGCCTTGGGTCTGGTAAATTGCTGTGCTCAGTGTTGGAAGCAATGTTGACCGCCAACTTCTGCGGTTTTGTGCTGTTTTTTGTGTATTTTAAGCTGTAATTTTATGATGAATTATACTGTGGTTGTTTTAAACTTTTGTGAGCCGCCTTGAGCTGGCTAACGCTGGCTAGGCGGGATATAAATCCAAATAATAAATAATAAATAAATAAGACAATTATTAAAAACACAATGAAAACAATATAAATAAAACAATGATAAAAATCCATAAGAGGTCATGATTTTCAAAACTCCTATTAGGACTGCCAATAAATAAAAACTAGATTTATCAAATGCATTTCTAAATAAAACTATCTTCAGCTGCCTCCGGAAGATTCACAGTAAGGGCCAGGAGCACCTCTCCAGGAGGCTGCTCTGAAATAGTTGGTCTGCCACCAAAATGACCCTCTCTCGTGTGCCCATCAGACACTGGGATGCTTGCAGAATGCCACTTGGATTTCCTGCGGAAGATGATCAGCCCACAGCTGCATCTACCTTATTCTTTACCAAGCATCCTTTTAAAAAAACCTGTTTGACTTCCCCCATCCAGAGATTCAGAGGACACAATAAGCATTAACAGGTAGTAAAGTAGCTCAGAGCACAGGTTGGTACCCCAGAAGTCTCTGGTTCTGTTCTTACCTTAGCCACAAAAAGCAGCTGGGTAGTCACCAGTCTCTCAAGCTAACAGCAGACAAGAAACTGTCACGAGGGAAAGAGGCTTAGCACACCACAGCCCTTCCAGCTCTCCGCTTAAATTTTAAAAAAACGTGGTAGATCCCGATCATTGATATCCCATGACCCTCAGCCCACACCTTCGATAGCTGGCCAATAATACAGATTTCCTGAAAGGATTTCTAGTTAAGTGCTCTGAATGCTTGAAATGTACAATATCAATATTTCTGCTAAGGGTTATTATTACATGGGGTAGCAAAGGGAAGGTGAGAAGTTTTGGAATACGTCACGCAAGAGCCAGCGCTTCCGTTATTGCTTAGCCTGGACTATGGCTCGGCATAATTACAGCTGGTTGACAACCTGGGTTGGGGAGCGTACCACCCAGCTGCACTCTTGTGCACTCTAAGTGTGAAACCACACCTGGGCAATGTCATGCAGCTGCAACAATGTGCAAGAGGGGGAAAGTGCAAGCCACACAGATAAGGCACAAGCCACACAGATATGAGCACTCCAGTCAGAACGGCATCCGTCGAGAGCAAAAAGATGCAGTATTTCTTGTGTGCATGTAGAAGGGAACATAAGTTACAACAGCAAAGTTGGAGCTGCTGATGCTTTAACAGGATGGATCATAAAGTTGGGACCAATGTATCTGCAGGACTGCCTCTCCTAGTATACCCCCCCCCCCCCAGGAGCATTACACTCAGGGGAGAAGAACCTGCTGGTGATCCCTGGCCCAAAAAATACCCGACTGTCCTCAACCAGAGCCAGGGCTTTCTCAGCCCTGGCACCGACCTGGTGGAACTCTCTGCCAAATGATGTTCGTGCCCTGCAAGACTTAGTAGAATTCTGCCGGACCTACAAGATAGAAATATTCCACCAGGCTTGTGTTTGAGGACAGCAACAGTTTTCCATACAGCCTGGCTACCCCCCTTTTCTCCTCCCCTCAAGGGGTAAAGATACAAACTGGTCTATTTTAAGCACCATCTGCTATTGCGGTTCGCTGGCTAGGCGGGATACAAATAGAATGAATGAATGAATGAATAAATAAATAAATAAATAAATATTGTATTGTTTTCTGCTTTTGGTTTAATTGTTTTTAACTTGATTACAAATGTTGTATTGGAAGTGTTGTCAACCGCCCCAAGTCCTGCTTACGGGGGAGGGCGGTCTAGAAGTAATAATAATAATAATAATAATAATAATAATACACAACCGAACTTGAGGTCTTGAAGGCCATAAAATTTGCAATTAAAAAGGATCTTCAGCTCCATTATAGATCTTTGTTCAATTTCTATTTAAAGGGGGGGGGATTTGGTGGCACTCAACAGATTTTTATTTCAGAGACAGAGTCTAAGGGAAGATGAAAAAAGCATCACGCCATGTCCCTGAGATTTGCACACAGCACCCATTCAGTCATTCAGACGTGACATAACTTTTTTCCCCTGAGAATTTCCCTACAACTGCAGTCCTGAAGAAATGCTCTAGAAGAATCAGAAGATGATACTTTGTGGGGGGGGAGATGGGGGGGAGAATGGAAAGAAAGATTTCAAATTGAAAATGGAAGTCCCATAGTTAAATATCCCATCAGTCATACAATCCCAGGTGTGGAAGCATCATATGAAAGAGAGCCCTTAATAATAGTCCTTAGCACTTTCAGTGCTTTGAAGGGCTTCCTGGACATTATCACAAAGATTAGGGTTGCCAGCCTCCAAGTGGGGCCTGGGGATCTCCCGCTTTTACAACGGATCTCCAGCTGACAGAGATCAGCTCCCCTGGAGAAAATGGCTGCTTTGAAGGGTGGACTCTATGGCATTGCACCATGCTGAGGCCTCTTCCCTCCCCAAACCCCACCCTCTCCTGGCTCCACCCCCAAAGTCTCCAGGTATTTTCCAACCCAGACTTGGCAACCCTAACAAAGATTGCTACAGGAGACCAGGCAGGCCACCATTCATCTCCATAATGGTGATGAGGACTAGGGCTCAGAGCTGAGCTGCTGAGAGGTGAGGCGGACAAAATTCTGGTCACCTAGGAGGCCCATGGAGGCAGGAGAGTTAAGTGATTTGCTTGTATATTAAATTGGGTCTGAATTTCCATTTGAGGGCCCCTGCTGATGGTTGTCACCTGCCCTGACTGAGACACAACAAGTTACCTACATCCATTTAGTGAGTTTGTGGCAGAGAGAAGATGTAAGCTCTCAGTTTCCTGGCTCACAGCCCGTTCTCTGAGCTGCTATTCTAGTTGAATTTATCAGAATCCTTCAGATGTCCAACTGCTCTCAATTAGATTACAGAACATCAGAAAAAGAGACCAGACATGAATCGGTCACACTGTGATAATGATAGCCACCCCACAGAAATTTCCTGGTGGCTCAAGTAAATGAGTCAAGCCACAAACACATGAAATTTTGATTACTTTCAGAAGTCTCAAAGCCACTGTTTTGGACCTAATTTTGCAATTACCCATCCACCCATCCCACAAGTTCTAGGTTTCAGGACTTAAGAAAAATGTCCCTCCTTTCCTTTGTGGTCACCTTCCCAAAATCATTCTAGATTCAATAGGGGAATGAACTGAAAGAAAGGTACTGTTCCTCATTTTAATTATTTCTATAAATGCTTATCCAATCTACCCTGGGTAGTACTGGAAGTTAAGAGTGGATGTGATGTAGTAGTTACAGTGTTCAACAACAGGCATGTCCTCACTTAATATCCCCATAAAGTTCACTTCAGGCCAGTCATCATCTTTCAGTCTAAATGACTTCATTGTTGTAAAGATAAAATGGAAGAGAGAGGAATCATATATGTTGCCCTGAGTTCCGCAGAGTGTATGCTAAAAATGTGACAGATTCGCTGGCGTGATTGGCTTCTCTCCCCTTTCAACCCTCCTGAAAAGGTAGAAAGACACCAAAGAAACGCTGGCCCTCCAAAAGGTTCCTGAAAAGAATATAGTTCATACTAATGCTATTAGTACTTAAAGCTGTGAACGCTCAAACATGCTTTGTGTTCATCATCATTGCAACCCTGTAAGATTAAGCTAGTACTGTCACTTCCATTCTATATATGAAGGGGGGCCAAGAGAGTGACTTGCTTGAGTCCACCTAGTGGCTCTCTTCAGATGTAACACAAAGTCAAGGCTTAGTTTTTAATAAACCAGGATTCGGTTCACATTCCAGTCCTAGTTTGCCTCAGCAGATGATGGTGTCATCACCGTTGCTCTTTCCCCTGCAAAGTCCCAGCATGCAGTGCAGTGAGGGCAACGCCAAAGAACAAGCCCAGATATCCTCAACCATCACCTTAAAGATTCTGGTTTCGCTCAGATGCAACATGAAACCATGGATTATTTTACACAGTGAAAATTCGGCTCATATCTTCGCTCGCCTTGACAAACGTTGTTTCCCCTGGTTTTATTCTGTCCGGGTAGCTGGGGAGTATGAGAAGCCAGTACTAGGGAACAAAACAGGATTAGGGCAAGGATCAAGCTGGGATTAGGCCAGCCTGTCCATGTTCACACATTGTGCGTGAAACCACTTCAACTGTGGGGAATAAGTCAACTTCAGACTCTGGTTTCAGACACTGCTGAATGAGTAGAGTGGCCTTCGTTCGGACAATCACGCAAACCCTCATTTCATTAAAACCACAGTTTTGCACAGTGTCAGAACTGAGCTCGTGAGCATGTGTAGGAGCTGAGCCAGAGGCATTTGTAGCCACTGTGCAAGACGAGCTCTCTTTTAATTGCTCAAGCATTTCTCTGCCTGCACAGATGTGCTTCGCGTACCTTTTTTGTTTGTTTGTTTGTTTGTTTGTCTGATGGCAGGCCTAACATAACCCAGATAGCTGCCACTGGTGTACGTGGGGAAGTAAGCTAAAATGTGACAGCGCATTGAGAAGAGGCGGCTGAAGGCAAGCATTTTCATTCGAGCCTTTGGAGACCCCCTTCCTGGGCCGGCTCGCCCACATCTCCCACTTGCTGCTAGTGAAGATAGCGCGGCAGAAGGGAAGCAGAGAGCACGCGCAGGGAAGATATGTGACAGAAAGTTAGAAGCCCATGTCAAGCCTTTCAGGCAAACAATAAATATTACTTCTGCTCATAATCAGACTTTTCTCCAGCATCGTCTTTGAATGTTGAACCTTTTTCAATTAATTAAAAACTATGCGCAGCTGAGTGCATATTTTATCAGCCCTCAGCCGCTTAAGTGTCGAGAAAAGACCAGACAGTTTTTCTCTCTCTTTCTCTCTCTCTCTCTCTCCCTCTCCCTCTCTTTTTTCTCTTTCCAGGCAACCCAGAGCAAGTACTTGCAAGGGTCATATCTTTTTAATTATCTTTTCTCTCTTTGATTAATTATTCCGTCTGACAATAGCGTGTTTCTAATGCTATTCACCTGCCTTTGATGATTGACAACTTTTCTGTCTGATTCAAAGCAAACAGCTGCTGCCATGATTGCCTAGCAACCGGGATGTGATGGATGAGCCCCAAAGATGGATGGCTGCAATAAATCATGTCTCCAGCTATAAAACTGGAGAAGAAAAAAAAAAACAGGGATAAGAATAAAAGAGAGCCCCCCAAAAACAAAAAAACCCAAAACAAAACAAGGCTTCTTCCCAGGAGTGCACTCAGCTCGTTACAATTACACCTGGAATGGACTTGGAGGCTATTAATAGCAAAGTTTTCTAATCAGGAGGGGGGGGGGGATAAACAGGCCATGATGCCATTTGTATCAAGGTGTGTTTACAATTGTCCTAGCAAATTGGCACTTGTTTCTGCAATTGCCTGCTATGCAAAGGATTAAAAAAAAAAAATTCTCACCTTCATCTTCCCAAAGCATAATACAAAACAACAGTACCTGGTCAGCAGCAAAAACGTGTATATCCACCTTCTTTCTTTTGCACTGATAAAAAGTTGGCCAACAGGTGGCTGAACTCGCACGTGCATTTTCAAAAGCTTCTCTGGTCCTGTCGGAATCCTTCCACACTCTAAACACACAAAAGCATCATCACGTCCCTCACCGGCTCCAGCATCCCTTTGCTGGTCCCAGCTGCTGCCGTGTCCTGGACCGAGGTTGGGATCCTGAGGACACTCTCCTGGGAGCAAACTTCATTGGGGAACACGGTACTTATTCCTAAGCGAACCTGCTTAGGATTTCTCCCTCTAGCTACAATGGGATGCAGGGTTGCAGCATCAATCGATCGATTGGTGATTATAATAGGCTGTGTGACCCCACACCTTTCTGCATTGCCTGTCAAATTGCAGAACCATCTGTGTGCCACGCAGCCTCTCGCAGAATAACTACCTGGTGAAGGGAAAGAGCATGTTTGTCAGTGCTATCTCCACAGCTCCTTGACTGTCTCTCGCCTTTACAAATAAAACAAAAATATCATTTTGTGTTTTAGCACTGGTGTGCGCACAAGCATTGGCTTTTACTCATTATCAAGGTGCTTGGGGAAATGGGGAAATGAAGAGAAACAAAAACCACGGGCAACTAAAGGGTAGGTTTGCGACTACAAGGTGGCAGCGAGAGACCCTTTTGCCAGGGATATCCTTGGGTAGTCAACGCTAGCCTGAGCTCAGAGTTTGGTCCATCTCCCTGCATCTCCCTCCTCTCTTTGAGAACCCTGCAAACCACACTGGTTGCAGCAGACTGCATTGTTCGGGCGGTAAAAACCTGATGGTGCCCTTTTCTAATATCAGTCAACAGTGACCAACAAGGCTGGTCCCTACAGGGAAGTTAAAAATGTGAGCATATCACCCCCAATTATGCTCAGTTCTATGGGAGGAAAATGGCAAGCAGGTGTCCAAAGAATGCTCATCGTTCTACTCATAGACAATATCAAAATTGCCAGGAGGCTGAAGCACAACTGCAAATGCCACTTCCTGCACGGCTATCAACGGCTCAAAAACACAAACATAAGCATACTAAAAACTACATTTCAGCTCTTCTCGCACAGCGACAAGAGTGATGTTTTGCAATGCCAGTCAGTGCCAAAGTCGTACAGAGCAAAAGGTGGGAGTAAGCCCTCCGGGGAAAGGGGAAAGCAGCTGAGGGCGGCACCTGGGGAAAGCACAGGTGGGGGAAGGAGCCATCCTCCCTCCCATCCACTCCTCTCCCTCAGGAAACCAATTCCCCCATCCCCACTTTACATCTGTTCAGTACGGACAATGTTCCAGACACAGAGCTCACGCCACTTCGTCACGTCTAGTTCTACAGGAAGGGAGATCTGGGGTTCGACTGCCCGATGCATATTTCTTCAAGAGCAGCTACATGGGAGCTGATCTGGGCTGCGGCCACAGCGCTGGGCTGGGGTAGGGGCCAGATTTGACTCTGCATTAGGCAGAAATCCATCTACCACACACACACACACACCTTGGCAAGTGGCTGTTAGCCCCAGAATTTTTTAAAAAAAACTCCCCCCCCCGGGCATGACAGCCACTCAAGGGGGGGGGTGACTTGTGTCCAGCAAATATCACGAGGAGTTCTTCCCCTAGCCTAGTCCCATGGCCTGAATCCAAATCACCTTCATACATAGAAAGAGCTGCTTTTAAAGAAAATCAAGGCATAGAAAGATCCACACAGATAGATCTCTGCTGTCCCATTTAGCAGACTTCTAACAATGAGGAATTAGAAGAAGAAGAAATGAGTAAGAAATGAGTAACAGCCTGACAAATCTTGTTAGGGATATTGGTATGTATTTTGCATTCGTTTCAACATATAATATTGCTATGAATGTGGACTCTCGCAGGTGAAGTTTGTGAATGTCTGCAAATTCAAGAAATATCTGATCAGCGCTTGTTTATGACCATAGAAATTCATTTATGCCTCTCTTAAAAGTTTGGAAAACATGTATTTCGGGGAGGAGGCGGAATTCACAATAATCATCTGGAAATGTCGACAAATATACACACAAATGTCAATATTCACCTCACTGTCAGGTACAAAAGTAAACAAATAGAGGATGCATTCTGCAAACAAAGATGTTTCCTTGCTGTCCATGAAACCTGATCTCCAATCTGTTAAAACACATCAAACAGAAACTCCAAATGCCCTTTTCATTTTGCCACATGCAAGGCCCACCCACGGGAGGAACCGTTTACAAGCAAGAAGGTCCAGGTGACACCAAGAAATGCCTTTGCTACAATACGGTTGCTACTTAGAACATTCTGGAAATTAGATGAACATTTGCCTTCATAACTCAGAAACCTGTTTGGCTGGGATAGGTCTGGGAAAAGGGGAAGTTTGCTTCAGGACAAAAGAAGGTGATTGTATTTGTGATGCCCATTCTCAGAGGTGCATTCCTGATAGCCACTGAAAATTCCCCCTTGCCCAATCAGATGCTGATTCAAGCACAGGACTGGGTGGAACTGCCACACCCTTCGTTCCGTTCTGAGCCTTGCCTTCAATGTGGGTTGCCTGCATATGGCGGAGTCCACATCCAAGTGTAGAAACAGAGATGAAGAACAGCCCTATTTTCAGACTGTGCTTGTAATTATGGTACCTTGGACTATGTTATAATGAACCTCAGCCGTCTATCTGTTGGGAAACACTTTGACAATGCTTATATACCAGTCAGCAAGCAAAGCCAAGCTTCAACTAGTTAACGCAGCTTCTTACCCCACCCATCTCCATCTGTGCCTTTGCTGGCTCCGTACTTGAGGGCTGGCTGGTATTACGAAGCACACACTGAGGATCAGGAGAGATAGGTATTTTTTAAAATCCCCTTTCTAATAATTAGGGGAACAGAACTACATGGGTACCCAATTTCAGCTTTCTGTCTCCTCTGTAAGGACCTTGATTTCGAGGTCCCCATCAGCAAGTGACTTGAGTCAATGGCATTTGTTAACACCTTTAGATTGACAGAGAATACCAGTTGTCGCTGTGAATGGCCATGAACTGAGCTCCATGCAACGGGGACGGGTAGCAGAAGGATGTGGTCTGTGAATGCACCCAGACCTTGAGAACCTTTTTTTTTAAAAAAAAAGGCTTTTCAGCAACATGTAGTGTGCATAACTGAGCCCCCGTCCCCCATAGCCCTATCAGGAGCCACACAATTGGCCCAATCAAAAGTGGGGTTGATAATTATTAAAGATTCTATCTCCCGCTGCACCAATTTGTGTCTTAATCTTCATTTCGTCCACCCCAAAGTGAGACATAAGCATGCTGCAACATGGAGTTTCCTTTTCACAAGGACCTTCTCCAGCATTTCTAGTGTACCCTCAAAATGCTGATTGAGAAGAAACTACCACATCAGTGATGGCTTCGCCTTGCACTAGCAAGTGGCAAAGGTCTGAGCATGCAACCCGGTTGAGCCATCTGGAGCTATCCACTCTACAGGACGGCCTGTTCCGCTTTCTTGGTGGCACCCAGTGGTACAGATTATGTGCATTATTCAGGGAAGGGACTGCAAAAGTTGACTGGGTGGTCATGGGGACCTTTCCCACCCTGAGATTCAGTGGTATTTTCACCCTCTCAAGATGAAAGGAATTTGGCATTCAGCCTTAAAATGCTTCAAATTTTAATTTTGATTCCTTTTTGTATTCTTCCTGCAGAGAGGTGGCAGGAGAACTCAAGATTCAGATCAGATCAGTAAATCGTTAAGGGCCAGCATGCCTCCATTCCCGTTTCCTTCCATAAGACTTTTATATAAGAGGAAAGTGTAGGGTTTGCAAGGCAACACTCTGGCACTCGCACAGCACAATCCTTTCATATCACTGCACCACTTCCGACTGTGCATGGGACAGTGGCTTGCTTGCCTGAGCATAGCCCCATGTCAAAACTGGTATCTACGTAGCAATCTGACACCTCGAGGGGAAAGAAATCAGTAAATATAGATTCTGAAGTAACAACATATTCCAACGAAACACAAACACACAAATATGAATGAGAAGGCTGCGTGCCCCAAGAAAGCCTGTACATTAAAACTGGAATACACAACATACACACACGTACGGTATACTTTTCTTAAAGTTCTAAGACAACTTAGAAGCTAATACAAGCACTGATTCCACAATTCTTCCAGCAGGTGGGGTGTACAGAAAGGGACCAAATTACTTCCTATTCAAAAGGTGTGGGAGGGAAGCAGTTTTGCTGTAGCTAATACACAAGAACCTGGCATTAGCATTTGGAAGAACACTGGGGAGGGGAGTATCCAGGTTTTAAAAGAGTTTAATAATGCAATGAATGAAACTGGACAGGAAAACTTCAAAAGCCAACATGGTCCCGCGACAGATGCCAGGACTGTAATGTTAAAGTAATTTTAAAAACATTCCAGCTTGTGAGGAAAGAAAGATGGCTGATGTAAGTATGACTGAGTGAAATTTTATCACTAGATCTACTACTTTTTTTCAGAACTACTTTTTTTTTCTTGTTGGAAATTCCATTCTGGTTTTATTTTAAATGTTGTAGACATTAAGTTACCTGCAACGGTTACTTCCCTTTCCACATTTTAACCCCCTTTTAGAGATCCGCAAAAGCCTGGAAACTTTTGCTAGGCTTATCCAAACATTTTCATAGCTTTCCTTGAAATCCCTCCAATCTTTCACTCAAGTACAAAACCTCCCAGTTTACTTCAAATTTGGCTTTGACCTCCCTCTCAAGAAATTTCACTAGTCTTATCAAAACTACTTTAAGGTTCCCTTGTCCTTCCTCAAAAGCTTGGCCCAAGTTGAAACCCCTACATTTGCTTAACATTTCACTTCTGGCAAAATTTCGCTACATCGAATTTTCAGTATCTGTTCTTGACAGGGTTTTTTTTAAAAAAAATTACCTGACCTCTTTACCACAAGCACTTTTTTTCCTTCACATGCACCAGTTCTCAAGTCCCCTAAAACAATCAAACGGCACTCTTAGAATGACCCGCTGGTATCTTCTAACAAACAATGAGGGGAAGGGGGGGCAGGGGGGGCAGGAAAGCCATCAATCAAAAAATGTGTACATCTAGGCCTCCCTACTGCCCCAGCTCATCCAACTCTCAAGTTACAGCTTTACACGGTAAGTCTAAATAATATTCAAAATGATAAATGGCACCACAAGCCCGATATCCATCATCAATCTTTTTTTAAGGAACATCCATCTTCAATAATGCACGTTTGAATCATGTGAAACTGAGAGCTCCTAGATTCATTTACACAACCCCCAGCAAGCTAGCTGGGAGTCACTGAGTGATACCTGTCAAACAGTCCCTCCCCTTCCCCTATATATAAAAAACCCCTAAATGGTGTGTGTGCAAGTATATGTGGGAGAAGGCTATCACAAACAACCAGATTTACCAGACAGCTACGGAAGTCAATCTGTCTGCTGAAAAGCAAGCCCACTTACAGGTCACATCTCCTCATTCCTCCCCCAAAACAGCTAAAGGGGGGGGGGAGGCAACATCATATGAAACTGCTTTTCCAACCCGTCCTTAGCCACCCCCACCCCCCCACAACACACCCCATCCCTGCTGTTTGGCAGGCCCCACTTGATAAATGACACCTGTCATTCTGTCATGAGGGAAGGGTGGGTCAGTGATATATAGCTCTGCTGAAAAGGAAATCGACTGTTTGGCACGCCGCAGCTATTCTCCACCAGGATTTCGTTTCTGAACTCTAAAATGAAATCTACGATGTTTCAAGTTGTTCGGTTAGGGCGAACTGACAGGAGACCCAAGGAGTTTGGTAGTGGGGGGGGGGGAGTCTTCCTTTCTCTCTCTTTTTTTATATCCTCTCTTTGCCCTTCGGATTTAAAAAAAAGGCAGCAAAGAAATCTGCTCCACTGACTGAAAACTGCAAAAAAAAAAAAAAAAGAAAAGAAAAGAAAAGAAAGGGGGAAAAAACCAGAACACACATAGATCAAAGTCCTCAATAGTTATGAACCATGCTAAAATTTTAAATGTAATTTTTATTTATTATTGGGGCAAGGGAAGAAAACAGAGAGAAACAGAGAAAGAGAGAAGCAGGAGACCACAAGCTCGCCCGACACAAAAAGCAAGATAAAAATTAGCATGTTTCAAGTAATTGTCCCACAGCTTGACACTGGCATAGTAAATTTTAAAGGGAAAAAAATGTGTCAGGCAGACGTGAGCATTTTTCCCTCCTCCTACTCCCCTCTCCCCCCCTCCCCTCCCCCCCTTTCATTAGCTCACTGGCAGGGTGGCACTCCTGAACCTCATTACTGCAAGAGGATTTATGAAGCTGAACCCAATGGCAAAGAAAAGGCATCTGTCAATAATTGTAGGGAGCTGCACTCACAGCTTTGAAATCTCATTAAGTATGCAGTTATCAGGCATAAAGATCAAAAACATTACTCAACTCCGACAGAATCTTATGGAGGAACATTAATTAGCAACAGGCCCACAGTACACTACATATATATATATATATATATATACACACACACACACACACACACACACACACACACAGACTTCCCCTCACACCTGCCCAACCCAACAACCCAAAAAGAAACACTCCCCCTTCCTCATGAAAAAAAAATAATTCAGAGCATCTGAGACTGATCAAGTACATGAAACAAGAGAGAGAGAGAGAGAAAAGGGAAGGGGGAGGGATAAAATCAGTTGAGACAGTCTTGGCGGTGAAAACAGAAAAGGAAGAAGCTGTCAGAGTTGAGAAGGATGTCAGAGCTGGCCCTGATTACAAGGGCCTATACAGTTCCCAGGCCTTTTTATCATCCCTGCCATCAAAAACAGACTCTGTGTCACAGATGGATGACTGATGGCTGCCAGTCTCGGACGTCCGCGCCAAGCATTCGGGAGACCCCTGCTGAGATCTGGCCCTCCAGCAACAGGGTTGACCTAGCAGGAAAGGGATTTGCAGGCACACAGCCCAGTCTCAGAGATACTTCAAAAACAGCACCCCGTTCCGTTCTGTTCTTGAACTGAGAACAATTCGCTAAGAGGGTGGTTTGTGTTTTGTTTGTTCAGCTTACAGAAGTTAAGAACTCCACACCACCCTTCTCCCTCAACAAAAGGCTCATGCAATACTGGGAAACAAGTTGGGGGGGGGGGCTGAGGAAAGAGTCTTTTTTAATCTCCTCAGAAATTTGGGGGAGGGGGATATCTAATTTTTCCTGCGGTTCATATCTGGGATGTACTTTGCACACTTAACCTCTCAGAAAACACAAGGCAGTAAAATATAAATGGAGAAGAAACCTACAAAGTCGCCGATGAGGGTAGATCATAAAATCAAGTGACCTTTGCAGCATTAAGCATGGTGTGCAACTAATTAAGAACGATGGTCTTATTAAACCTCTCTCTCCCTCTCAGAACCCAGGATCTCTGTGTACATCCTGTCTTATTACCCATATTTGTTTCCACTTCCTGCTCATGAGCAGCTGCCTTTCCAAAGAATAATTCACCACCTCTCATTAAAAGAAAAAAGAGAGAGGGGGAGTTTTTTTTTAAAAAAAAGGTAAAAAAAATACTCTTTCTTTTTGGCCTGCAGTGCAATCATTTCTATCCAGTTACATGCCTGAAGTTCACACATTTCCCAGAATCCCTCATTACATGGGGAGGTGTATATGGCACCATTTCCACATGGTTTACAACATGGTGGAGTTCCACACAACTGTACACTTTTGTCTTTTAATTACATAGGTACAGGAGGAGAGTCTAACATTTCACTCAGTGCCAATCAAAGCTAGAAAGAACTGGCTGAGATTTTCAGATAAAAAAAAAAAAAGTATAAACTTCTCTCATTTTCAAAAATCCAGCCATCAAAATGAACATAATGTAAAACGATTGCCACTTTCACTATAGAAAACTAAATTTTGACCAAAAAAGTATTGCGGATACATTAAAAAAAAAAGCTTCGATTTAAGAGTGTTACAATAAGGTGTTTATATTTTTTCATATGCTTACCATATTACTTTTATTATGTGTAGCATCAAAGTGATTATAGCAATTACTTCTAACGGAATTAATTATAGAACAGCCCATCATTCCTAAATACATAATGCATTAGAGGTAGCAAGAAAACATCTAGACTCCACTAACTAATGTTCGAATCAATTTCTCAATGCATCAGTGCACAACTAAAGTCTAAACTGTAGGAAAAAGAGAAGACTTCCTAAAAATGAAAGGTGCAAGCAGAAGCGGATATGTATATTTTAAAAATCAAGGGGATTCTATGCTTACAAGACAGAAGTAGCAAAATCTAGCAACGATTCACAATCACACACACAAAATTAAAAACTAACCATCCTTCCTATCAAACACTTTAGTACACAGAGCCAAGAGTGTATGGGTGAAAGAGTTACAACTCTTTGTGTATGCAAAATAAATTCGCTCAAAGCTTCATTAATATTAATTTAAATTCAGAACCCATTTACATTAAATTGTTCATTAAAAATGGCCTGTTTTATGCAACCTGCATTCCACAAAGAACACATAAGACCCTGAGACAGAGAGCTTAATTTAATGATGGAAATGAACGTTGCAAAAGGAAATGAACACGAGTCACCCAAGAAGGTTGAATAAAATCGTTATTTAACTCTCCCATCAACGTGTTACATTGGGAAAGAGTCGGGTCCGATGGCTTGCATATTAGGCCCACATCCCTACACCGAAGGTTTATGCATCTGCCCTTTTGACCTTTCAATCTGTTTGATGGACTTGCTCAAAATAATTTTATATGAAGGCTGGCATGGAGAAGCCGCACCCACAAACTATGCTAAGAAACCCTGCTTAAAGCATGTATTTTTTTTAAAAAAAAAGTCTTAATGCTCTTCTATAAACTGTGAATTCAGGTTGTTTTCTGCTTGCTGATATATCATGAAGCAGTAACTAAGGCTGTAGCATGGGCTAAGAAAGAGAAGTTCTACTTTCCAAAAGAGGCACCTTACTTCCAGCCAAAACACCATGTGGAAGAAAACAAAGCGATAATCAATTAGGGTGTAACCCAATGGTCTGAATTAATAACTTTCAATTATTCTGAAGGTCCATTATTTGTGTAAAACCACCATTTGGCAAAAAAACAAAACAAAAAACAAAAAACCTCACACAAGACGGTATAAGAGCTGGAGAAGTGTCGATGCGTCTTTGATGAAGTTTTTTTTAAGTACATACTCCTGTTTGAAGCTGATAGGTTTCTCTGCCTGCAGTTCAAGTTAACACACCTTTCATTGGCAAAATTTAGGACAGCTAAGCATCAGCTTGCGTTTTCCTTTGAGATAAATGGTGCTAACAGCTTCACCAACAATACATTCCTGTACTGTGTCTTACAAAAAGGTTGTCTGTTACTATGGAATATCGCTCGATTCCTTTTTTTTTTTTTAAGAGAGTTTGTTTTTCCGTTTCAGAAACGTTGCAACAAAAAGGGCAAAACTATCACATGCTCCCAGCCCTCATGCTGTGGATATGCTCACATACACACCAGCAACACATTCACTGTTTAGTGGGGTTTTTGAAAATTAATTTAATGACTCTGCAAATGCTGGAAACTAGAATTAATCTGTCTGGATAAAAAAGGGCTTACAGACATTTAAATGCATGTATCGGGACACTTTATCAACCTAACATAAAATTGTCATCTTATCTTATTATATGACTATTTTATGCATGTGTCAAAGAATTTAAAAATGAATGCCTGTCTATTCACTCTAATTACAACTGCATATTATCTGCCTAGATGTACCAGTCCATATCATTGTTATTAAATACAATATATTGTATGCACCTTTCAGGGTTTTTTTTTTAAAAAAAAGCTCATCAGATAAACCACAATTTGGGGAGAGGTAATTGAATAGAGGACAGAATCCAGGATTGAAGAGGCTGCCTAAGAGCAAGATACTCTTTGATTTTTTGAAAATAACATGAGATCGCTCTGGTGCACTTGAGCCCACTGGTGTTAATCCACTGATGCCTACTGATGTGCAAGTAGTGGTACATTATTTAAGGAGAGTTGCTCAAAGACTGGGAAATGGATCCAAATCCTAAAGGAATCCCTGTCACTGAATCACCTTCAAACTAGCAAGGACCTTGCATTAAAATATGGACCAACTGCACAGCTCCAAGTGGAAGGCTGCAAGGATTAGATGAAAAGCTACAGGACAGGATTCTTTTCTTTTTGGAAACAGCAAATGCTTCTTTTCTTTTCTTTTCTCCTTACACTTTGGCTCTTTGCATCACGTATCCCTAAAGCGTGTGGCGTGCATCCTTTCATTCACTAAGCACTGCACCCTGAAGATGATCTGTCTCTCTTGAATACGTTCTCGTTTGCACAGATCCTGAAAACAGCCTTCACACACTCACTCACTCTCTCACACACACAAAAGGAATCAAAAGCATCCTTCCAACTCACCCCCAGCTAGCCTGCATTTCCCATAACCCTGCAGCAGTCACAATTCATTCTAATCACTTTACAAAACAATCTTTAGCTTTAAAAAAAAAGAGGGGAGGGGAGAAGAGAAGGGGAAAAATGCAGACTTGTGAGCCAATTTAAGAAATAACTGCTGATACATCAGTTATTGACTATCTTACTCCGGCTCATCATAGCGCTCAAGGCAAAAACGGAGAACAAAATGACAACATCAAACCGCACGCAATAAACTGTGGCCCAGGAGAGCTCTGAAGGGCTAATTGACAGCTGTCAAGCTAATGGGAACCGTGGCAGCTGATTCGAGAAAATTCTCTTTTCCCAACAAGCCATTCAATGGATTCGGGATTTTCCTTTAAAAAATTTTTTTAATGTATGATACACTCTTCTCCACCACCCCCTTTTTTTCATTGTTCCTCATACTTTGGAGGGGAGATGGGGGAAAAAGGAAAGGACCAACTGTAACTAATCATTTTGTCAGCCTGCTGCTGGGAAGAATCTCTGCCCAACAGAGAGAAATGTGGCAGGTTTAGAGGCAAAGAGAAAGAAGCCGAAGCTGACAGTGCAAGCAAGCACCTTTGAAGAGAGTCCCAGCCATTCCTTGGCGGCATGCAGTTTTAGATGCTATGAAAACTACTTGTGGCGCATCAGGCCCTTCCTTGAGGGGATACATTCAGCTTCCTGACCTCACCTTGCCAAATTTGAGACTGCACCTGAAAACCTCAAAGACCATAATTCAACCACCTCTATGTATTGCAAATGTGGTCCCCCACCCCTTAGAAGCTTCCAAATTCCAGAGTGGTCAGGGAAAACTTGAGAAATCTGTCTCCTTGTGAGGGGGCAGAAAATCCATCTATTTTTGTTAAGGCTTTCCCCCCCTCTCCTGATGTGCCCCTTTTCTTGACTTAAAAGATCTCTTTTTGGGGGGGGCAGCCCTGTAGCTAGGGTTTTTGGGGGGGCTGCAGCTAATTAAATAAAAGTTAATTACATTAATTCAATTTGGGGCCAGCCTAGGAGGGAGGGGCCCCGGAAGTAACGTTAGGGGGCTGGGCCCCTTGTTAGCCACAGGCCTTGGGGGGGGGTGTCCTTAGAACTCTATGAACACTTTGACCAGGAAGGTCAATTGACAGTGCAATTGACAGTGCAACAGAGTTACACCCCTCTCAGCCCACTGATTTCAAGGGGCTTCGAAGGGTGTGATGCAGCTCAGAATGGCCCTGTTAAGAGTGCCATCCGTGTCCTACTGAAGCCAGTGGCCAAAGTCCTAAGGAATCTGGAAAGCTTCATGCTGGCTGTTGTTGGGCAGGCCTCAACGTCAAAACTACTTAGTTGTGGGCAGGAAAGGGGAACACCTTAAAGATGCAAACCCTACAATCTTTAATCCCAACAACCTCCTACTATAGTCACTGAGACAATCCTCAAGATGGCAGAAGACTTTTGCCATGGCCCACCTTTTCCATAGGACTAAGAGCACAGGGAATGTCATGGAACTGCAGTCACGTTTCCTGAACCCTTCAAAGCTAAGATTTTTAAAAGCAATCCATAGTAGCTCTAACTTCAAATGAGATCGTTGCGATTTGCATCCTCAAGCACGGCCTTTATGAATGCAGAATCTTCTCATAACTGAAAGAAACACTCTCCCTTGCCCCTCACCTCCTAACTTTTAAAAACAACCTGCTAACAAGATGAACCTTTCAGTCGGTGCCTTGGAAGATTCTCTCCAAAGCTCTTCCTTACCCTCAGCTCTGTCCACGATACTCAGCCCCAAAGTCCTCAAGTGAACAAACAGACAGGATCGTGGGGGGTTTGTTACAGATTCTTGATTCTCCGAGACAGCTTTAGCTTTGTCCCTGGTGGTGGTAACACTTGGGCAAGACACGAAGAATTTGCGCACCTGTCTATAATGTCTCCTGCAAGCTCCTTCTCTCCCTCTCTCTCTGCTGCTGCTGCCGAGAGTTCTTTGTTGTTGATATTCTACTCCAGACCATTACAAGGGCCCTAATTCCTATGACATGATTATCCAGGTACCAAAGCCCATTTGTCACCTGCAGCAGAAAATTGAGTTAATGCACAACTAAAGGCAACCAGGACTGTGTAATATCAACTTGATTACATCAAACTAGCTCCAAACCTAATTCCGCTGGATGACAGTGCGTGGAGCTTGTCATCTCCAATCATTAAAGCTGTCAGGAATCCATCAGGTTTACAGCTAATTAGGTGAACACTAATGAAGCTGGCAAAACAACTTTTCTTTTTTTATGGCTGAGCGGACCTTTCAGTTTGGAAGGGGGGGGATTCTTCCCCCCTTTCCTGGAGTATTCTCAAGGTTGCCAGAGACTGAGTGAGGCATCTCATCTCGAGCCTCCTCCCTCCTACACACACAGAGACACCCGCTTTTTGCTCTATCAGGACAAATCTGTCACCAATGTGCCACGAAAGCGGTCAGGAACCTCGAAACTTGCAGCCGGGAGCCCAAAAAAGGAGCAGGGGGAAAAAGTTTTGGCTGCCTCAAAATTAATTTTTCTTTAAAAAAATCACTTATTTGTTCTTAGGCACTTATCATCCTGTTTTTTTCCTCCATTCGTCTAAAATAAGCAAGGGCTCCATTCATCGCATGCCCCACCTCCTATATCCATTAGCCAAAGGCATTTTGATAAAGTAAAGGCAAAAGCAAGTGTATGAGAAAGAATGAAAGCACTCACTCTGCCAAGTTCTGATTGACCATTAAGCTATTGATAAATGTGCCTGTCAGGAGAGAGACAATTAAATCAAATATGAAACAAAGTCGTTTTGACGGGTCATTTTGATAGAGCAAACCCATTCTTCCATCCCCTATTAGTTCTGCAGTCCTGGGGATTCTTTCCCCCCTCTTTTTATTTTTTGTGAGGGGGTTATGAATATTTCTTAGCTATCCCACTACATTGCTGAGTTCTCCCCTCCCCCCCCACACACCTTTAAAAACACGGCTGCCTCTGCAATCCTTATTTGAAAAAAAAAAGAAGAAGGGATTTTGGGAAGTGTATGCAAAAGATGCTTGTCGTAGCCACTCCAAAAACTAGCACAGGTTTTTTTTCCTTGTCTTCTGCTGTCTGTAACCCATGCTGTAAAAACTGTCTGTGCATATCGCAGATAAGGGAAGAGCTGCTCTTAAAACTGAAGGACTCAGCAAAAAAAATAATAGGCCCAGACTGAGTTCATGTGGACCAGAAACATTACTTTCCCTGGGCTACAAGTGTATCCGGTTCAAAACTTAGCCCAGCCCTGAAGAGCAGGCCGTAACTTTCTGAATATCTTTGCTTTTCATTGGAATTTTTTTTTAAAAAGCAGTTGTGATCCAACCGCTTTTCCTTTCAGGTAATGAAAAGTTTTGAATTCATGGAGTTTGATTTCTCTCTCTCTCTCTCTCGCCTACCAGATATTTAAAAGAGGCGGATAACACACCAGGTGAATGTGCTATCATATTAAGAAACTTTCTGAACTTCGTAAGCTTCGAGCTGCTGGAAGCAATGAAGGTACTCAGGGTAGGGGAAACAAAACAGTTTCTCCTCCCTTGTGCTTTTGGGGGAATGAATCAAATGCACAGAATAAAATAGGCATTCGTCCCTGCAAAAATCAAACTCATGACATGCGAGACATGGCTTCTGTAGACCAGGATGTCTGGGTGTTTCTTTAAAGAAAGTATTACTGAACTGCCCACCTTTCTTCATACTGCAGCATTATCTGCAAGATTAAGGACAGTCTATTCAGCAAGACAAAAGTACTCCTGCCCAATGGGCTGGCCCCTAAAGATTATAGGATGGGTGCTTCATCCTGCACACATAGAATTTTTACCCCATCCCCCAATAAAGTGAAAGCCATCTCCTCTCTCTGTGCATCCCCAGTTTCCCTTGGAACGTCTGTCCAGGTGGGAATTTTGCCACCCCACCAAAAGCCGACCAGAAAGCTCTAAAAGTTACACCCGGTAGAGTTTGACAAGGCACGTATGTGACGTCATATGGAGTCTGGCGTTACCATGGCAAGTGATTTATTGAGGTTTATTGGGAATGAATAGATCAAAGGCAACCGGGTGACAGGCAATCAATCAGCCATCAAATCAAGGATGGCAACAAGCCAAGGCAACTCTGTTCCAGACCATATCCTCACCCACCCTTGGCTCTCAAGATTATTGCAAAATCAGATTTAACAAAAATGTTATTTGTTTTTAAGTGGGAGGAAGGGGGGGGGGGAAGAGAAGGAATACTTGTTTTCCAAACCTGACCTTTTCTCCCCCAAATTCTCTTCACAGACGATAACAGGGGTTAACATTCCTGAAAGGAATAAAAGGGCCCCTACAACCAAACAACCAACCCCCCTATAGAAAGTATTTTTTTAAAAAAAAAGAAAAGAAATAAACTCTAGAAGTGTCACAATAAATGTTACGGAAATCTGTCTGTCAGTCAACAGCCACTGGGCAGGGGCAAATGAGAAAATCCATAGGATTAAAGGTGGCCAAGGTAGGGATGGGGATTTCTCCCTTTGGGGTGGCAGGACAGGGGACAGAAAAAAAAGAGAAAAGTTGGAGGAAGGCATCTCCTTTGGAGCACCAGAAACTGCAGAGTGACTCTGCCACCTCCAAGGGCAAAAAGGATTTTTAAAAAATAAATAAATAAATAAAAATAAAATAACATTCACAGCCCTTCAGTGGACTGCAAGAAAAACTCAGAAGATGGGGGGGGGGGGGAAGCCCCGACGTTTTTCGAGCCGACCACCTTTGTATAACTCGCCCAGCCGACGAAGAGTGTCCTAAGGCAAGGCAAGGGAACCGTGCCCCCCCTCCCAGAAAGTAAGTCAAGACTAACCCTCATCTATCCCCCCCCCCCCAACACGCACTCGGCTCTCCAAACCCCACCCTACTTCCTAACCCCCTTTGCCAAGCAGAAGGGGACGGGGGGGGGGGGCAGGCAGTTGTCTCAAACAGGAGTTTCTTGCGCTGAAGCTCCGAGCCCGGTTCCGAAGAGAGAGAGGATCTGGACCCCCCCCCCCCCCCCGCGCCCGCGCCCAGTTCCAAAGACAGAGCCCCCCGTCTTCCCCAAGCCCGGCTGCAAAAGCGCCTGGCGCGGCGGCCGGGGCTCGTACCTGCTGCGCGCCGGGGCGCTTGCTGCTTCCTCCTGGGCATGGTGAAGTCAGTCCGCCGCGTCGGCTGGCAGCGCCGGGAGAGGGAAGCGGGCGGGCGGCGGCTCCGGGGCTGGGCAGAGCGGCTGGAGCCCCCTCGCTCCGGGCTGGGGAGCCGCTCCAGGCTGGGCTGCCGGGGCGAGCTTTTTGTTGTTGTTGCCGCTGCTGGGCATGCACGGTGTGGCAGAGGAGGCGGCGGCGGAGGAGGAGGAGGAGGCGGAGGCAGGCAGGCAGGCAGAAGAGAGCGCAGAGGACAGCCCCGAGCTCGCCGCTTGCTGGCACAGGGGGGAAAGGAGGAGGAGGCGGCGGCGAGGGAAGGAGGGAAGGAGGGAGGGAGGGGAGGAAGGAAGGAAGGAAGGAAGGAAGGCGGGGGGCGAGTTTGACAGATCGCCCCGCAGGAGGAAGAGGGCGGAGGCGGGAGGAGAAGCCCCCCTCGAGCGCGGCAGGAGGGCTGGGGCCAAGCCTCGCCGTGCCTCCCCCCCACCCCACCCCACCCCACCCCGGTGCCTCCCCCCCCAACCTCCGGCTCAAGGCATGCGGCTGGGCGAGCTCTTCCCGGCCAAAGGCTTCAGGCGGCGCTCCGGCGGCGGCGGCGGCGGCTGCTGCTTCTCAGTCCGGAGCTCCGACGGCTCCCGGCAGCTCGGCTTCGGCAACAGGCGGAGAGCTTGAAGGGAGAAAGAGACGAGCGCGGCGTGACTCCGGCTGGCCTCGGCACAGGAGGGAGGGAGACGCGCAACACACGCGCGCGCACTCACGAAAAGCAGAGCCAGAGGAGCGCCCGCCGCCACCGCCGCCGCAACTCTTGGCGCGGCAGCCACCCAGGAGCGCACCGGGGGCCGGGCGCGAAGGCAGAGGGGGCGGCGGAGGAGGAGGGGGGGGGTTCTCCCCCCAGCTGGGAGCCGGGGAGAGGAGGAGGAGGAGATGGAGGCGGGGGGAGCGGACGGGGAGGGAGGGAGGACCCCGCCTCCAGCCAGCCCCGCTTCCCGCCCCGCTCAATTCAACAGCCAGCCTGGACTGGACGACTCGCCTTGGGCATCCCGAGCAAGACCCCCCTCCCCGCCGCCCTCCCCTCCGGCAAAGGAGCTGGGGGGGGGGGGCGGTCCGGTGCGCAGGCCACCAGGGGGAAGCAGGGAGGAGGCAACTGGCGCCCCTCGCCTCCCTCTCCCCCCGCCCCCCGCCCCGGTCGGCTCAGCTCAAGTCCCACCGAAGTGGCCGACGAGGAAGACCACCCCGGCAAAGTTGCTGCCTGTCTTGGACGCCTCCTCCCCGGCCGGAGGGATTCCCCGGGCGACCTTGGAAAGAGGCCAGCTGCGAGGCACGTCGGAAGAGGAGGGGAAAGAGACGGAGGCCTGGCGGAGCTCTCCGGTCTCCTCCTCTTCTGGGAGGCACCCCCGCGGCTCCTGCCACCAGCTTCACCTCCGACCCTCGGGCGACCCCGGCTGGGGGTACGTCGGGGAATCCTCCGTCCAAGCTACAATTCGCCTCTCTTCCCGCCCCCTCCACACCCAGTCTTGACTCCCAGGGAGTCTCCTGAAGCCCCCACCCAGGCTTTCCCAGGCATCTCCCCCCCTTCACGAAATCCATCTCGGGAACCATCCAGGGGTTGATAGGAACTTAGGAAGAGACCTCAAGACATCCAGACGCCTCGGCCAAAGGAATCTCTCTAGACGACCACCCATCCGTGATCCCCATCCCTGGTAACTTAGCCCCCCGCAAAAAAAGTCTAACCCCCCCCCCCCGCACTCCATAACTGGGCACTGGTAGAACCAGAGCTCTCCACAACTCCCCACCCCCACCCCAAGACATCCCTCGCCTTTCTGTTTCGCCGGGAGAATCCCCCTCCAGCAAACTGTAAGAAAAGGGGGGGGAGTCTTCCTGGAGGGACTGATCTTCCATTCATCCCGAGGCAGGACCCTCCCTGGCAGTGGGCAGGAGGGAGAGAGGAAGGCTTTGATTGCGGCGGGGGGGGGGGGGCTTCCCAGGCAGCCTACCCCCCCTCCGCCAAACCTCACGCTACCTTCTTAGGGCCAGGCAACTTGGAGCAGATGACTTCAGAGTCAAACCCCCGCATTGGACTCGGTGGGATTTCTCTGGCTGCCCCGAGAACGCTTAACTTGCGCGGACGTTCCGTCGGGGAGGCCGCCAGCGGAAGGATCGGGCCGCCACGTGCCCCTGACCTGCCCCACCCTCTCCCGCTGGCGTCCGAAACACACACACAACCCCTCCCCCGCCGACGGCCGCCGACTCACCAGGCTGCCACGCCGGGACTGCGGGGCGGCTGCCAGGGGGGCTGCAGGCAGACATCCACCTTCTCCGCCGAGGATTCCCCCCTGGTGCTGCGGTGGAAAAGTCCCCTTTCCCACGTCTCTCTCTTCTCCGCCGTGCTTCCCCCCGGAAAGATGCGATCCTTTGCATTTAATTTGATTGGTTTCTTTTATTACATTTCAGATCTTCTCCTCTGCGCCGAGTCCTCGCGAATCTTAACTTCAAAATCCCTGCCGATCACGGTCTTTTGCAAAGGGGGAGGGGGGGCGGAATAGAAGCCAGTTGACTCTCTCCTTCACTCACATGCACGGACTTTTTTTTTTTTTAAGAACCTCCCCCCCCCCCCCCTTCTAGTCCAAGTTCATTGGTGGGAGAGATGGAGGGGAGACAGAATCCTGGCTTTGCAAAAAAGAGAGAGAGAGAGAGAGAGAGCGTTTGGCAAATCGATGCGCTGCGAGTTCGATTGGGTATTCCTGGCTTGCAATAAGGTATGGCAGGGGACGCGGGGGGGCGGGGAGAGGATGGACTCTAACTGTGTTTCAAGTGCTTTATGAACATGGATCAGAAGCACCTTCTCGACTGCCAACTGCCCTTTTTTTTTCTTCCCCCTCCTCTCCCCTCCCTCCCCCTTTTCTTTGTGTAGCCGAGAGAGATTTAATAACAGATCCAGCGACTGGGAGAAAGTCGCCTTTAAGACCCAGAGGCTGGACTTCAGAAGTGCAGCAAACATCAGTAGCAAATAATGTTCCTGTTTTGCTTTTTTCCCCTCTCTCCTCTACTAATGTAACCTTTTTAAAAAAAGGGTGGGGGCCAAAACAATGATCTCACTTTTTTTTTCCCGTAACAGTTTTACTTCTTTTACAAGAGAGAGAGAAAGTGTGTCTCTGTTCGCTCCCATTCTCCAAGAGTTGGGATCCCCTCCCGAGACCCTCGCTCAATGCAGATGTTTGCGTCTTCTTCTTAGGGTGTTTGGTTGGTTTTTTGCAAGGAGGGGAGAAAAGCATTCCTCCCCCTTTACAGAAAACAGTAGGAAAGCTTTGTTTTGTTTTCTTAACATATACATTGCTTGTTACTGCCGCGTTATTGTTCTTTATGTATATATTTTGTTTTTAAAGAGACCCGCTCGATAGGATGAGACACAAATAAATGCATAAGCCCCCGAGTCTTTGGCAGCCCTCGGACAATTTGCGACCGAACACGGGAACCCCCCCAAAATTTATTCCTCTTGCCTCCCAGCAAAGATGGGTGAGTCCTCAATAGTTGTTCGCCTGCCAGCATGTCTCGCTTGCCATTTCATTGATGGGGTTTATTTGGGGGGAGGGGGGAAGGTTTTGCTGATTTCTCTCGGTGCTGATGCAGGATTTGGTCGCGTAAAGAGCGATCAGATCCGCTCGGAAACGTGTTTCCCCCCATCAAAAAAAAAAAAAAAAAAACCCGATTCCCTGCGCGACTGCCGGCGCGTGTGCACTTTCTGGAGACTGTTTTGCGCCCGGAAAGACGCGCCTGAGCGCCCGGCCGTGCCATTGGGTCTGTCCCCCGCCCCTCCTTTCCCGTTCTCGCTCTTTCCCTCTGCTGCTCCGGCTTCGCATGCCGCTAGATCCGCCCTAACATCTGTCCATCTTTCCATCGGCGCATCCATCAGTGTCACCCGGGCGAGCCCATGGCGACGACAACAGAAGAGACGGGACAGAGTCCCTGAGATGCCACGCACAAATCACTCGCCCAGGGAAACGGCTTCTGGGAAGGTGGAAAGCTCAGGCTCCGGCCCAAAGTGGTTGCAAAAATATTCACACAGACCCTGGGGAAGGAAAGAAGGCGGCGGGGGAGGGGGGGGGACAGCCTTTGAGAAGGCTCGGATTCGCTTCCTTCCCAACTTCTTTCCCTTCCCAACTTTTTAACCTCCTCCTTTCGCGCATTAGGAAATTGACCAGTTTTGTTATCTTTTTTCTATTTGGAACCTCTGCAATCGTTAAAGGGCGGTAAGGCACAATTGCCAAAGGGGGGGGGGGGGGGGAGTAAGTTACGGAGCCGGATCTCAGCGTGAGAAACCTTTATGTGTTTCACTCCCTTGGGGGGGGGATACATGTCTTAATGGGGAGGGGGGAGAGAATGGGTCATCTTTTAAAAGGCTGTCGTGAAGAACCAGGATAGTCGTGGAGAAATATTTTGTCCACTGCGAATCCTGGAGACAGTGGGTCCTTAGGAAACGCGCTCCCCTCCCCTATCAGCGTACTGTAGAATGAAAGAGCTACAGTTCACAGTTGCTTCTCTGCGAGACGTGGAGAGCAACCCTAAGGAGGTCTACTCCTAGGCATATATCTATTCAGTGGGGCTGACTCCTGGGAAAGTGTTCTTAGGGCGGCCACTGATAGAACATTAGGCGCGAAGTCCGTTTCATTCAAACTTGCTAGCTAGGGGGTTTTTTTGGTGGAAGGCCCGGGGGGGGGGGGCATGTTTCGATTCTCTCTGAATTGGCTTGACGTCAATTCGAGCTCAGGAGAGCCTTGGTTTTCCAAAATCCCATGCTCCCCCCCCCCCCCGAAACTCACTCACACACTCAAGTTTAGTCAAGCATTCGGCGTATCTCTCCCCTTCCTCCTCTTTTACCATGCGGACATCTACAAGCTGTCGAATGTAAACTTGGCTGGCTGGACACAGTGGTCCAGGCTGCCTTGAAGGGAGCAGGTAACCACAGGACAGGAGAAGCGGCGTTGGGGGCCGTCCAAAGCAGATCTAGCTGGTCTTCTTTGTTCTTAAATGAGCCCGGGGGGGGGGGGTGTCTACATATAAGCCAGGTGCATGCCGGATGGCACGAAAGTTGACAGGGGAGAGGTCTGGGTCGGCGCGGGGGGGGGGGGGGTGTCTTCATTTCTGCCTAGAGTTGCTTTGCCTTCGTCTGTCCAGCAGAAGGTTTTCGCTTATTTTTTAGATCACACCAAGAGGGAGGGCAAGAAGAAAAAAAGAATGTGCGAGAAATATTCTCTTTATAATTCACCACTTGGAATTTTTTTAAAAAAAAATTACACCTTCTCCTTCTAATCAGTGACGCATGTGCAAGCCGTGGAAGGATTGGGGCGACAAACTTGGGATTTTCTTGTCGGGGAAAGGTGACGGCAGACAATTAAAGCGTAATGGAGTTGGGGCTGGATGTTGTTTTCTTCTCCTAAAAACGCACAGAAAGGGCCGTTTTCAGAGAAACCCTCTCTGCTTGCCGTGAGAGGCGGCCACGGTAGAGCCTCACCTCTTTTAGACTTAACACAACTTATCAGAATCACTCTGGATCTGCTTTTGCAAAGTTTTTTTTTTTTTGTAAAGGGGGGCCCTCGGTGTCCTGGTCTTCTTAGCTGCGTGTTTGGAGCAGTCTTCAATATTTCTTATGTCATAAAAATTTAGCTGGTTACAGAAATGTGTTTTTGAAAGAAAAGGCGGGGGGGGGGGGAAGAGATCGAGATGTGGGCATTTATACTCAAGACAATCTTTGCGAGGAGGGTGAAGGCAATCCTTTGGAAGATTAAAATGAAAGGAGGAAGCTAGCTTTCTGAAAACACCAAAATAGAAATATTGCATCACCACCACCCACCTTTGCAACTGCAGCAAATATTTGTTACGAGCTATTAGCTATTTAGAGAAAGAGTTTGATGACCTATCTGGCCATGGGTAGACACTGATTTGTTACTACTTGGTTGCTCTCCAGGAGAATCCAACCTCCTGCCTTTTCCCTATTGACTCCTAGCAACATTCATTTTTTTAAAGAAAACCAAAACCCACGATTCAGCCTCTAAGCACAAATCCTTTGGCTAACCCCGGTCTTTTGGGGAGAGAATTGTCATCAAAAGAGTGAATTAAAAGTTCATCTGAGGAGAGGTGCTTATTATTAATGTTTAGGCCTCTTGGAAAGCAAGAAACTGGGGAATCCAGGACAAAGGGCAACCGAGATCTAATCCTGGGAAAGAGCCAGGGTCGGTTGGGCCTGGGAGAGTCCGGGCGGAGGGGGGGGGGGGGGAATCTTGCAACCCCTCCCCACAAAACCGAGGAAACAAGTCATGGTTTGCTGTGGAAGACGGCTGTTTAGAGTTTGAGGCTGCACATTAATTACTGCTATCTTCCAAAGAAAGTTTACTTCTGTATTATTTGGAAAGATGTACTAATTCCTAGAGAGACTAAACACCCCCCCCCCCCAAGTGATTTATAGCAGATATACTACTTCGCCAATTTCTCTCCCTCTTGTCTAGGGTTTTAAACAACACTTTTTCTCAGATGGCAAAGCTTTGCCTTTGTTCTAAAACGAAGCAACAACTGGATTCTTTTTTTCTTTTTTTGCCTCCTGACTTTACTGCAAGTTTAATTGTATTTTCCCTCAGGGGAGATTTTTTAAAAAAACAAACACCAACCCTGCCATTTTCTTTATTAAGAGCAAAGGGAGAAAGAAGGGAGGGAAAGGAAATTAGCGTTTTGTTTGTGAGAAGTTTTAATTGTTAGGGCCCAACGCATAGCTTCCTGGTTTGTTTGTTTGTTAACCCTTGGCCATGAAAGCCTACAATTTTAGGAGAGAAAGGTAAGAGTATTAGAAATTTTTTACTAGGAAAGTAACCCAATGTCTTGAAAAGTCGGAGGAGGGGGGAAGAGAACTTTAGAGAGAAGGGCACAACTTTTATGGGACCGGAGAGGGAGGAATTTCTTTTGGAAATCGCCTGTAAATTCTAACCACCCTTGAATGCCATCCCCACCCCCCACCCCCCAAGTTTGTCCTTTGCCGGGATTTTAAATGGCTGGGGGGAACGAGCTTGCCAAGTTCTCAGGTTTGCTTTCCCGGTGCCAAGCGCTGTGCCCTTAACGAACCAAATGTGGGGAGGGGGGGAGGTCTGTAAATTCTCCGACCAGCCCGCTTTCGACCGAAGGAAACCCAGAAAATCCGAGTTTGAAACTTTTAACGCTGCTTTAATCCGCAGTAGAAAGAGGGGTAGGGCCCCGCAAAATGCCATGGGTCTGGAGGAAATTCTGCAAACTTTCTGAGTACCACCGCCCCCTCCGCGCCGCCTTTTCTACTGTAAAACAATGGAACCCCCTCTTGAGTTTTTTTCGAACGGACTTAGAAGTTCTGAAAGAGAAACCTCGATCTGGCATAACTTTTTTTTAAAAAGTGTATATTGATTTTCCCCCCTCCCTTTCGCCTCAGCCTCTGCTGTCCCCGCTTTATCGGGATAGGGGGACGACGCTTTACTTCTTCACGTTTGGGATCCGAGCCTCCTCACCCCTATTTGCATGTCCAAGCCTCCGCCTGCTTTTAGCCCGGCGGGGTTGTTTTAAATACCGGCGGCTTAAACACTTTAATTTGGGCGTCCGGCGGCTGAAGCCGATCAGCTGTACTTCACGGGCTCCGTTCCTGCGTACAGAACCCCAGGCACACTTACATGGGAGTAAAATGCCGCCGCAGTCCAACCCATGAATCTCCCACTCCTCTCAGAAATAACAAGGGAGCTCAGAGCGAATCTCGTACTATGGAAACGCTACTGTGAGCCGTCAGACAGAACCCCAACTTTCCAACCCGTTTTTGCATCAAGCCCTCGCCTTGACCTTTGTCCCGCTCTCCATTTCAGCCCTTGCGAGGTGTTGTCTGGCTTTGCCCGAGTCATAACAATGAACGAGGAGCATCTCAGAGCAGTCTAAACAACTCTACGGTGGGTGGGTGTGGGGAGGGGGGGGGTGTTGCAACCTTCTGCGCAAGTTTCTCTCTCTCCACCTTCTCCCCGCTGCTTTCCTTCCTCCGCTCTTCCTACGTACAGTCCGCCCCCGCTCGTAAAGATGCTCCGCTTGGGAAGGAAGGGGGACTCTCAGCCGCGGAGTTAGGGCGGCCCGGCCTCAGAGGAGGACCTGTTCCTTTAAGAGTTGTTCTAGAGCAGGGAATTCCCCACCGATGCCGCTTCTCGGGCCGGGCCGGGGAAAAGCTGCCTTTGCTCGCCTCCTTTTAGCCACAGTAATCCCCCCCTCTTCCTCAAACTAACCAGAGTGGCTTCAGACCTCCTCGGTCTTTAGGAACCTCGGTGCCCTTTGGAGGCAGTGTCCCCAAAGAAAACCCGGCCTTCTTCTCTCGGGCCCTTTCTTTTGAGACCAGGTAGCCTTGCTTTCTTCTGCAGGCGGCTCTGCGAGCATCAAGGCTCTGGAAGTTGCCACCAGCGCGCATTTCCGCGCTCCTGCAAAAGCATCCGGGGGGGGAGAGAGATCCCAACACACAGCAACTGGCCATTGCGAAGAAGCAAAGAATTTGCATCTGGCATAACCGCGGTGGTAGTGGTTTGGTCTGGGGGGTGGGGAGAGGAATACAGATCCCGCAACGGCACCAGAGGCGACAGCCAACGCTGTTTATATTAAGCCATGAGAGATTAGTCAATTTCACACGCCCTCGGGAAGTTTTGCCCGCCGAAGTCTTCGCAGAGACGCGACTGGGGATGCTCGCCGGCGTTTGTTTGTTTGTGAGAAGCGCGCGCAACAGAAGCGTTCCTGGGATTCTACTTTAGGACGCCCAAAATTGGTCGGGTCACGGATCAAAACGCCGGAGCGCCAGTCCAACGCCATTTTTGGAGGGGGAGATCATAGCAGTACAAACAGTCCGTCTTCCCCTCAGTAGGCATCTCCAAAGCGCTTATTCAATTCCCCCCTTCCCTGCATTTTCAAAACATTTCACAGGCTTGCAATCCTAAACACGCTTGCTGTGGAGTGTGTGGAGGAAACACCGCCGAACTCAACCGGACTGATGATTCCTCAGCAGGCATGCCTAGCGGCTGCTTGCAACCCAATCACTGGCGCAATCCCAAACACAGTCGCAGCTTTCTAAATCTGTTGAAGTCTATGGTCCTTAGAAGGGTGTGACTCTGTTTAGGACTGCACTGTAAAAGCGAGCAGGTTCACTCAACCCAGAGGCTGTTTGCACCCTTGCTGCCAGAAAGGTGTGGCCTTGCACGGGTTCTTATGGCTAGGGTAATTTGGGAGGAAAGGACAGAAGTGTTCTGGATTACACCTTGTATTTACTAGCTGAGGGGAAAGCAGCTAAACATTTGAAGGAAGGGATAGGATTTGGTGGCAAAGAGGACTCTCACCTGGTTCTGCCAGCAGGATTTTATTCCAGGGATCCTTTGGGCGGCCAGTTGTGCCAAGCAGTGTTCCCTCTAAACTGAGTTAGTGTGAGCTAGCTCACAGGTTTTTAGCCTCTGGCTCACACATTTTGGTTTTCGCTCAGGAAGGATGGCTCCAGAGCAAACTAATGTATGCAGTAGCCAAATCGCTCACTCACAACTTTAAAGCCAGTGGCTCACGAAGCAGAATTTTCAGTTCTCTAAATAAGAGGCCAAACCTTGTCTCAGAGGTGTGAGGGCTGGCTGACTCGTGGTTTGTTTGTTTGTTTGTTTGTTTAAAAGAAGCACAGTAGATCAGAGGCATCTTTGACAAACGTGTATGCACTAATTCTTAACAATTCACAGTCTTATTACTTCTGGTCAAATAGGCATTGCAGGTTTTTGAACCGCTACAGACTTAACCCGCTTAACCTGTTCACCACTGACAAAAGCAGGACGTAATGCAACCTTCAGTGCTCTGAGAAACCTCTTATATAAGTCGAACTGCAATAATGAAAGAAAGGGGTGGTTTGTCTTTGGTTTTGCCCAAAAAGTAGCAGCTACCTTATGGCCAGCAGGTTAGAGTTTTCAATGAGATATTCTGTCTAACAGCCTTAGACTTCCTTGGTAGCCTCCCATCCAAGTACTAACCAGGGCTGACTCTGCTTAGCTTCTGAGATCTGACAAGATCAGCTATCCAGGTGAAGGTAAAGGTAAAGGTTGCCCATTCTCGAAAGCCAGTCAGATCTGACTCTAGGGGGCGGTGCTCATCTCTGTTTCCAAGCCAAAGAACCAGCGCTGTCCGAAGACTTTCCCATGGTCATGTGGCCGGCATGACTAAACGCCAAGGCACACAGAACGCTGTTACCTTCCCACTGAAGCAGTACCTATTTATCTACTCACGTTTTCTTGTTTTCGAACTGCTAGGTTGGCAGAAGCTGAGGCCAGAGATGGGAACTGACTCCATCACGTGGCACTCAGGTCTCGAACGGCTGACCTACCGACTTTCTGGTCTGCAGTTCAGCGTCTTAACCTCTGAGCCACTGCAGTAAAGCCTGATTTCAATAAAGAGGGGAAAACACTCTGCACAAACTCAGAGGTACACTTGTGTGGTTACACTCCTCCTAAGTGGTTCCTGGCTTGACAGTACTGCACCGTTCTTTCCCACAACGGAGAGATCCCGATTGTAAACGCAACATTTTAATCTGTACTTAATGAATGAATCAAATCAATGACTATTAGAGCTTTCAAGCTGTAATTGAAGGAGCATCTCCTGTACCTTATTCCGGAGCATCACTTACAGGGGTTGTCATTCATTTCAGCAGATCACCACGGCCGTATGAATTAAAGGGCCCACTTGATTCATAAGGGATTTTTTAAAAATGGCTCGGTTGGGTCTAAAAACATTAATTGATTAATCAGAACAATCATTTGATGAGTTAATTAACTGCAAATTACATCTTGCTTTTGTAGAAATCCTATATACTGAAGGGGGAAGGGGGGGGGGAAGTTTGCCAGTTAACAGGAATGACGGAATGAAATCTGAAAGCTTATTCAGCAGAAATATTCATCCTTTTTTTTTGGTCTACCAAAAGGGTTAGATGCAAATTGGATATTAGCCCAGAGAGACAGAAAGAATACAATTCCCCCAGATGTGATGTGGCCCTCAGAAACTAGAAGATGGAGTATTTTACATTCAGGTGGTTAAGATGCTCATCTTTTAGGCTCAAGTGGTTAAGACGCTGAACTGCAGACCGGAAGGTCGGTAGATTCGGTAGTTCGGCAGTTTGAGACCCAAGTGCTGCATGATGGAGTGAGCTCCCATCTCTGGCCCCAGCTCCTGAGAGACCGAGATTCGAATCCCCATTCTGCCATGGAGGCTTTCTGGGTGACCTTGGGCCAGTCATACAGTCTCCATCTAACCTATCTCACAGGGCTGTTGCTGTGAGGCTAAAATGGAAGAGAGGAGAGCAATAGAAGCCAGTTTGGGATTTCATTGGAGAGAAAGGTGACATATAAATAAACAAACAAATAAATTGGTTCCCTAATGAATCTTGGGAATCATAGTTGAGTGAAGGTGCTATCAAGTGATTTTTAACACTCCTAACAAACCAAAGGTTTCTTGGGGGACAGTCATAGTAAACTACAACTTCTGTTTGCACTGTCAAGGTTTTTTCCCCCCTCCTCTGGTGGGGTTTAAGAGCCATGCAGAAATCCATGCAAAAATTCAGCAAGTTTTCCCAGCAGGGCCATACAGTTGGGTTACCAATGTTGAACCAGTGTTTGAACCAGTTCCTATAGCTTTTCTTTTACTGCCATTTTCATTCTCAGCAATTAACATGTGACAATGTTGGAGGTCCAGGCAAAGAAAAAAGTTCTTTCTGCTTCCTTCTTATCAAACTTCTCTTAAAGGGAGAAACCAGGCTGCGCACACACACACACACACACACACACACACACACACCCCGTAACCATGAGAAGCAGAGATAAAATGTCATCACCAGTTGCACCCTTCTAAATCCACTGCAATCAATGGACTTAGGAGGGCATGACTCTGTTTAGAATTCCACTCTATAATTATACAGCTGTTGCATATGTCAAAGTGCTGTCCTGACATTTTGAGAAAGTTGGTTGCATCATCTCCAGGCCTTACTCCCACTGTGCAAATATATTAATATTTGCATGTGTTTATGAATGTGATGTCATGGTTGTAATCTGCAGAAATCTTTTGCAGCTTGAGATGTGTGTGTGTGTGTAAGAGATGGTTGAACTTAAAAGCCACATATCCTGAAATAGCTAAGAGAAGCCTGACCCATCAGGAAAGAGTCGACGGAGTGTAGTGGTATCAGCGTCAGAGTAGGCTCTCTGAGACCTGCGTTCAGATCTCTGCTCTTCCGTGAAGCTTACTGGTCAACCCAGGAACTGACACTCTCACCCTAACCTCACAGGATTGTTTTGAGGGCAAAATGGGGAGAAGAGAATCACTCTTGCTGTCCTGAGTTCCTCGGAGGGAGGATGGGATTAAAAATGTACTAGATAAATGTATAAACATGTGAAGTCAAGGGCTGAAGCTGGGACCTTCTGCACGCAAAGCCAGCACTCTGCCACTGAGCCATGATGCCAAATAATTAGAAAGAATCATTTATGAGTATGATTGCTAGTTTTCTATTCCTAAAATGTTTGGTCTGAATAATCTTGTAACTATATGTCATGTGCTTTGTAGTAGCTATTTGTACGCCTGGCTTAAGACCTTTGGTCAATGAAGCTAATAAATAAAAGGAAAGGAAGAAAGAATCTTTGATTCCTGACCTAGTGAGACCTGAATGTGTTAAAGAACGTTAAGTATCGGTAAGTTTTATGGCCCAATTTTAAAATGACACTGGTGGTGTGCCCCCAAGTAGTTTTGCATAGTAGGTTTGCCATTGGCCTGATAACAGCAGGCAATCCGTCACCTTTGATTATTTGAAGAGCAGGAGGAAAATGAAGGGGGGGGGGGAGGGAGAGAATAGGGTCCATAGTGACATTCTAAGAATTCCCCCAATCTCTATGGTAAAAAACTACAGCAATTGGGGGAATTCCTAGTGTTGACATGTTAAAGACAATGGAACCATAGGTGTATGGTACAGACCACAGGGACTGGATAGATCTCTAAAACTTCACTCATAAGTGCCATCACATCCTCCAGACTTCCACCTGGATGTCATAGCCTCTGTAACGTTGTACCCCAGTTTCTCAGATGGTGGCATCAGATCCCCTGAAGCTCCAAATTCCCTAGGCACTGCTGGCATTTCCTGGCACAGTGCTAGCAACCCTATTGCATGGGGGTTAAGGTCCCATTCCACATGTGCTACAAATCCAGGAAGCGCGGCCAACCATGCTTAGTTCCAGAGGGAACAAGAAGATCTGCATTCATCTTGAAATTTCAGAGAGTCTGTAATACACAATACTTTAGAAAGGTCTTTGGCCCTTCGAGAGGATTGCCCTGTGAGCTCTGACTTGGGTAGCCCAGGCAAGCCCAATCTCATCAGGTCTCAGAAGCTAAGCAGGGCCGACCCTGGCAAGTACTTGGATGGGAGATTTCCAAAGAATACCAGGGCTGGGAGGCAGAAGCAGACAATAACGAGGCACCTCTCTGAAATGTCCAAGCCCCACTAGGGGTCACTAGAAAGCAACCATGACTTCCAGGCACACGCACTCACAAACAAACACATACACACACGTGCAAATATATATATATATATATATATATATATATATATATATATATATATATATATATATATATATATATATAAAAGAGGGGGGGGTTGCCCTGTGGGTTTCTTGAGTTTTTTTATGATGTTGGCTTTACTTTTTGGTTTTAGGAACTATGTGTCGCACTGTTTTTATTGATGTCACCCAGCTTGGGTTTGAGTTATCTGTGGAGGGTATAAATGTTTTAAGTACATAAACAACTTAGCATGTCATCCACATCTTTTCGAGGGCTGTGGATTTCTGTTGTGCAAACGAACCACCCATTTTTGCTTTGCAGAGCTGCTCAAAGAAGGGCTGTCCTTGCCCGCTTCACTTTCAAACCAATCCTTGCAGTCCAGCCCCACTTATTTCCCGGGGCTGCCTGTTTCCAAGAACCCATGCAGCTATCTATAATCTCTGTCTAAAAACCTGCACCCTTCTCCATACTGCGCCAGGGCTATAGATCTGTAGTATCATGTAGGTACTTGCATGGAAAAGGACCCGGGTTGAATCTCCAGTATCTCTTGCCAAGGCAGTAGGTCTTCAGCCCTTCGGGTGAGACCAGTTTGCTGGCTTGTTTTTTTTTCTTCCTTTTTTTGGGGGGGGGGGGGGGAGGACCTGCTGCTGGCAAGCGCATGTGTAGAACTAGAGGGTGCCACGTCTCCTGCCCAGGGCTTTTTTTGTAGAAAAAGCCCAGCAGGAACTCATTAGTATAATAGGCCACACCCAACAGCTGAAACTCATTAGCATATTAGGCCACACCCCTGACCACACAGTTCTCTCCCAGGATCGGCTTCCTCAGGGGCCCCACGGTTTGTGGGGTGCATGGGGAACCCAAGGGAAGGAAGGCAGTTTCTGGATCGGCTTCCCCAGGCACCCTACAGCTTGTGAGGTGCCTGGGGAACCCGAAGGGGGGGAGGCTGTAGGCGTGGCCAACTCGGAAGCCAGCCGGACCCCTGTTCCTGTGCTTTCCTGCCCAAAAATCGCCCTGCTCCTACCTCTCTTGAGAGAAGCTGCAGGCAAGCAAGGTGAGGCCACTCAAAGGCAGAGAGGACTGTTCTGTAATACAGGAAGGTTCAGACAGGAGACCCCGTGAACTGAGGGTCTTCAGCAAAAATCCTGTATCTTGCATTAGAAGAGGTTTTACTAGGAATCCAGCCCATTATTTCTTTTTGCATTTTTCACTCAATTAAAGAACTTGTAGCAGACTACTTGTATGAATGTTACTAAACTGATTGATTTAATTAGTTAAATCAACACCATTTTTGCAAATGAATAAATGAATCGCAGGCTCCTTTTTAATCGATCACAGTATTCTTAATCAAATTGATTCTATTGACTAAACATTGCAGACCTATTTCTTCTTTTCTGGAACACTTTAAATTTTGTTTTTTGCCAGGCAAATTTGTAAGTGGGGAGAAGGAGGAGGAGGAGAAGAGGTTGGATTGATACCCTGCCCTTCACTCGGAGTCTCAGAGCGGTTTACAATCTCCTTCCCATCCTCTCCCTGAAACAGACACTCTGTGAGGTAGTTGGGGGCTGAGAGAGCTCTCCCGAGAACTGCTCTTGAGAGTTCAGCTCTGAGAGAACTGAGGCTGAGGACAGTCCGGGGATCTGGAGCGCAGCGCGAGCGGGCGAAAAAGCCCCAGGGCCAACCCGTCCCGTGGCTGCCCGTTCACACTGGATCCAGTGCTGCAGAACCTTACCAGGAAGGAGGTGGACCGGCCTGTCCACTCTGTCAGCCGGCCCCTGGAGCCTCCACTGGGGTGGCGGGCAGCATGCACTGTTCTGGCGAGGCATGGTTATTCGCATAGCCACAGTAGCCGGAACAGCCGGTTCACACTTCCGGCGCCGCTTCCTGACGTGTCTACACTGCCAGGAAGCGGCAGGGACGTGCAACCAGACAGCCGGAGACCGAATCCAAGGGGTCTCTGGCTGCAGCGCACGGACAGCGCCTTGCAGACGGGTGAGTGCGGCCCGCCGATGGGGGACAGCTGCGGCAGTCTGGATGGCCTCTCTGCCTCCGCCTCTAAAGCGGAGGCAGAGTGGGCCACATATCCAGTCTGTCCTCAGCCTGTGACTGACCCAAAGTCACCCAGCTGGCTTCATGTGGAGGAGTGGGGATTCAAACTCGGTTCTCCAGATTAGAGTCTGCTGCTCTTAACCACTACACCAAACTGGCTCTGGAGGAATAAACAGTCCCTGTTCTTCTTTATCACATTCATTCTTCACATTCTTTTTTAGTCAATGATTTGAGGCTTTCCATTTTTCTCTCTTGGATTTGCAGATTCACATATCCTGTATGTATGTGGTTTGAGTTCTCTGCACCATTTTATCCAGCATTTATAAATATCTATTTATTTAGAAAATGTATATGCTATCTCTCCAGAGTCCTGCTGGAGGCAGCTTAAAGCTAATAAAACAAAATAATTAAAACTGTTAAAAAATGGGCTGGTACCAGTGTTCCCTCTAAGCTGAGTTAGTGTGAGCTAGCTCTCAGATTTTTAGCCTCCGGCTCACACATTTTTTTCTTAGCTCAGGAAGGATGGCTCCAGAGCAAACTAATTTATGCAGCAGCCAAATTGCTCACTCGCAACTTTAAAGCCAGTGGCTCACGAAGTAGAATTTTCAGTTCTCTAAACAAGAGGCCAAACCTTGTCTCAGAGGTGTGAGGGTTGGCTGAGTCGTGGTTTGTTTGTTTGTTTAAAAGAAGCACAGTAGATCAAAGGCATCTTTGACAAACGTGTATGCACTAATTCTTAACAATTCACAGTCTTATTACTTCTGGTCAAATAGGTATTGCAGGTTTTTGAACAGACTTAACCCGCTTAACCTGTTCACCACTGACAAAAGCAGGACGTAATGCAACCTTCCGTGCTCTGAGAACTTTTTTCTCACACATTTTGGTCTTTGCTCAGGAAGGATGGCTCCAGAGCAGACTAATTTATGCAGCAGCCAAATTGCTCACTCGCAACTTTAAAGCCAGTGGCTCACGAAGTAGAATTTTCAGTTCTCTAAACAAGAGGCCAAACCTTGTCTCAGAGGTGTGAGGGTTGGCTGAGTCGTGGTTTGTTTGTTTGTTTAAAAGAAGCACAGTAGATCAAAGGCATCTTTGACAAACGTGTATGCACTAATTCTTAACAATTCACAGTCTTATTACTTCTGGTCAAATAGGTATTGCAGGTTTTTGAACAGACTTAACCCGCTTAACCTGTTCACCACTGACAAAAGCAGGACGTAATGCAACCTTCCGTGCTCTGAGAACTTTTTTCTCACACATTTTGGTCTTTGCTCAGGAAGGATGGCTCCAGAGCAGACTAATTTATGCAGCAGCCAAATCGCTCGCTCACAACTTTTGCCAGTAGCTCACAAAGTAGAATTTTTGCCACCAAGACGCCACAGCTTAGAGGAAGCTTTGAGTGACACAGTTAGCCCTGACTTGGAAAGCCCAGACTACCCTGATCTTGTCAAATCTCAAAAGCTAAGCAGGCTCAGTCCTGGCCAGTATTTGGTTGGGAGACCTCCAAAGAATATCAGGGTTGTGACGAGGAGATGGGCAATGGCAAATTACCTCCGAACGTCTCTTGCCTTGAGGGGTCTCCATAAGTCAGCTGTGGCTTGACAGCGCTTTCCATCACCAGCACAGTTAAAATGCAGCCATTAACAAAACAGGCCAACGCCAGTCAAACAAGCCACAGCACAATCGTGGCACCAAATGCACACCAGGTGCAATTCTGTGCAAAGTTACTCCAATCTAAATCCAATGGGCTTAAACTGCAGTGACTCTAGGGTTGCCGGGTCTGGGTTGGAAAATACCTGGAGACTTTGGGGGTGGGTCCAGGAGAAGGCGGGGTTTGGGGAGGAATGGGGCCTCAGCAGGGTACGATGCCATAGAGTCCACCCTTCAAAGCGGCCATTTTCTCCAGGGGAGCTGATCTCTGTCAGGTGGAGATCAGTTGCAAAAGTGGGGGATCTCCAGGCCCCACCTGGAGGCTGGCAACCCTAAGTGACTCTGCATCAGATTGTACTGTGAGTGGCCTAAAACAATGTAAATAAAATGATCCTTAAGCCAGACCATTTAAAAGATAAAGGAGTGCTTTAGCCTGGAACCTGAAAGGAAGTAAAGTCGGCACTAGGAGAGTCTCACAGGGCATTCTAAAGGCAACTGACTGACAAAGCCTATAATTCATGTGTATAATATAGAGGGCTGGTTTGCTGATGCCCACATGAGGTTGGGAAAAATGCATGCATTTTGTGAGACAAAAATTTGGTGCAAGGAAACAGAAAATGGCATGAAACAGAAAACGGCATGAAAATAAAGTGTCATGGGTTTGATTTACCCAGAGGAGAAACATAACTTTAAAATGGGGGATCTCAGGGTTGTAACAGCAGGGATGAGAAACTGAAAACCATCCTGCTAGAACAATCTATCAATAATGCTCATGTCATGAGAAGCAACCGGCATTTGTCCAAACCGTTAACAGGGACAGCTGAAGGAGATCAGCAACCCCCAGAACTTTCGCTACATATTTTGTTTGCGTTCATTAGGGCGATAAAAAGCAGGATGGGCACTTTCCTTTTCCCCGTTAGTTGTGGTTACCATTTGTGCCATCCAGGTCAAACGCTACGCGGAAACTAAGAAAATGTGACACTTCGAATTGATTTGCTTTCTTCATTCTCACGTTGTCCCTGTACACTGGAGACAGAGAAATGTGACTTAAATTTGCAATTAACCAGCTTTGGAGCAGGTGTCTTTTGTTGGCGAGTTATTCTTCGCAATCTTTGTTTCTTCTCAAAAGCAGCCTTCATAGGTTTCAGATTCCTCACGGTACTACAAAATCAACACCCTCCCCATCTGTATAAACTTTTTTTTTTAAGAATGTATGTGTTTAAATCTCATCTTATAATTACTCACTGTTTTTTGGTGGAGTCGGTCCTGAAAGAACGGCACACACACACACACACACACACCCCAGTCCATTTTTGAAGCATTAGCTTCCTTTCAAGCATTCTGTAACCTTTAGTGTTTTGTAACTTGATCAAGAGAAAAGGTCATTTTGTTCAGAAGGGAAGCATCTGTTCTATAATGATCCTGATCACTGCAGAGTTCCAGTCTCATGCAGGACTTTTTAATGTATATATCCAGACCGACGCCTGGCTGCTGTGGTGGCTGAGGGTAAACAACCTGAAACTGAATCCTGACAAGATGAAGGTGACGCTGATTAGAAAGGCTGAGGCCCTGAAAGACATGGGGCTCCCCACTTCTTGATGGGGCCCAGTTGTCTTTTGATAACTCATTAAGAGCTTAGGGTGATTCTGGATCCAGCTGGTGCAACGGCAAAGACATTCTATTTTATTTATTTATTTCGATTTCTATCCCACCGTCCCCGTGAATGGGCTCAGGGCAAGTTACAAGGTCACACAAAAAATCGTGACAACAATAACATATAAGTTAAATAGTTTAAAGGTAAAAGGTAAAGGTTTCCCTTGCTTGAAAGCCAGTGGAATATGACTCCAGGGATGCAGTGCTCATCTCCGTTTCCAAGCCGAAGAGACAGTGCTGTCCAAAGACGTTTCCATGGACATGTGGCTGGCTTGGCTAGACGCCAAGGCACATGGAACGCTGTTACCTTCCCACTGAAGTGGTACCGATTAATCTCCTTGCAGTTTCTTGCTTTCGAACTGCTAGGTTGGCAGGAGCTGGGACCCATAACGTGGCACTCGGGTCTCGAACTGCCGAACAACCGACTTTCTGGTCTGCAGTTCAGCTGATTAAAAACAACAATAACTACGAAAGACTCGGTTGCTATGCTCAGTTTAGGCTGATCAAAAGCCAGCGGTTTCCATAGCAGAGGCCGGAGATTGATTTTGGATGTCTGCCGCCTCAGCTGGAAGCCCAACGGAACAGCTCCTTTTTACAGGCCCTGTGAAATTGTAATAAATTTTGCAAGGGCCTTGATCTCAAGTGGGAGTCTGTTTTACCAGGTTGGGGCCAGGGCAGAAAAAGCCCTGGCCCTGGTTGAGGCTAAGCCAGACCAGTTCTTGGCTTAGAATGGCCCTTTACTTTTACTCGGCTGACCTGGTCACCTGGATACACAGATACCTGGCCTGGTCACCTGGATACACATACATATGAACACACAAAGCTGCCTTACACAGAATCAGGCTACTGGTCCATCAAGGTCAGTACAGTCTACTCATACAGGCAGTGGGTCTCTAAGGTCTCCAGTAGGGATCTTTCACATCACCGGCTACTTGATCCTTTTAAATGATGCCGGAGATTGGAACTGGGACCTTCTGCATGCAAAGCTGATGACCTATCACAGAGCCATAGCCTCTCCAGCAATCTAGCCTGAAGTCAAGCATGCTGTGGTTTCCCTGAGGCCGTAGCAATGCATCTAGAAAGTCCTCCATAGCACTGGACCCATGTACAAGAACAGGACCACCTCTTTGGCTATTGTCCATTGAGGCAGCTTCTGAGAGCAAAGCCTTCTGAAGAAGCCAACATACATCTAAAACTGCCAACTGTCGATTCATGCGCATTTTCTGTGGCAGCTCCCACAATATGGAATGGCCTGCCTGAGGCTATTAGTATTATTACTGTGTTTCTATCATTTCATAAAATGTGCAAAACAGAATTGTTCAGGAGGGCATTCTTCTAGAGGAATTAAGCTGTGAGCTTTAATATAACGGATCAGCTTGGGAAGTGACCTCTATTGTGGGTAATGTGGGTCCCCTCCCCTTCCAGTTGTTCATTCCCACCCCCACTGCGTTAAGTTGTCTTACTAGGAATCTTTGCCGTTTGACTAAAAATGTTTTCACACTTTGTAATCTGCATGCCGATTGACCGGATAGCTTTGTTTTACTAGGAATCTTTGCTGTTAGATTCAAATATATATATTTTTAAATCATTCACAGGTTGTATTTTGCAAATGGCTCACTAACTGACTGAATAGTTCTATCGTCCTTGTAATCCGCCTGGAGTCCCAGTGAAAAAAGAGGGCCCTATGTGAAAATAGATAAAATACAGGCTATTGTGAACTGGATTCGTTGCATTGAAGAGTCGGACTACAACGTAGCAATCAGCATTCTTTATTATGTACACAACTAAGCATGCATAACCGGCCAGGACGGCCAACTATATACAGTCCCTAGGACACACCCCGAAGTCCTATTGGCGGGTTTGAATTTCCTGCCAGAGTTCTAATTGGAGGACTAGTGGTGGTCTAGGATCCTTGACTCCTATTGTTACCAGGAGTCAAGCTCAGGCCGTATGCCACTGATGCCCTGTGGCGGTCAACGAACATAACACATGTGCTCAAATGAACCATTTTTCCAGATTTTGGAAAATATTGAGACCACCTTGAGAAAAACTTGAGACCACCTTGAGACCATGGTGACTACTGACACCTTTTTCTGACATCCATCAAGGGGGAGGGGGTCAGGTGGGGCTTTTGCCCAGCAAGGCTTCTGTTTGCCAATGGAGGATTTATTGGCTGTGCAGATTTCTTAAAAACAACATTGCTTTAGCAGCTGTCACCATAGCTCAAAGGTCTTCACTGTGTGACTAAAGGTAAGCTGGGGCAGCTGTTTTGTGGCTGGCTCCACCTGTGGCAGCCATTTTGTGGCTGTGGCCACCATGCTGTGTCAGAACTCCTAAGGTGTCTGCAGACTCCAAAATGTTGGTGACCCCTGCTTTAGACCTAGTTTTCATAGAGATGGTTAAAACCGGGGGGGGGGGGGGTTGTAGAAAAAGCCCAGCAGGAACTCATTAGCATAATAGGCCACACCCAACAGCAGAAACACATTAGCATTTTAGGCCACACCCCTGACAGGGCAGCTCCCTCCCAGGATCAGCTTCCCCAGGTGCCCCGTGGCTTGTGGGGCACCTGGGGAACCCGAGGAGGGGAGGCACTTTAAACTGCCTTCCCTTCCTGGATCAACTTGGCTTCCCCAGGTGCCCCGCAGCTTGCAAGGCACCTGGGGAACCCGAGGGGGGGAAGGCTGTAGGTGTGGCCAACTCAGAAGCCAGCCGGAACTACGTTCCTGTGCGTTCCTGCGCAAAAATAGCCCTGGTTAAAACTCTGTATGGATGATACCACTGTAGATTGCAGGCAGGGACTGATACAGCTGAGTGGTGTTCCATACAAATAAACCTGAGCTACAGCCTCAACTCCCAAAATACTCTTTGCAAACAGAACAGATACTTGTTTTCTAGGAAAAACACACTAAGCTGCCATTTCACACTAAGCTGAAATTTTTTCGCCGTCTTGGAATGAACTGAATTTTGCTGATATATGCACTGTATATTTTACTGTAGGTTTTTTACCTTTTAGTTATTTATTGTATGTTCTTTTCTGTTAGTAAGCTGCCCTGAGTCCTGCCTGCAGGATTGGGCAGCCTAAAAATTTAACCAAATAAATAAGAAATAAATATCGAATCAGATCATTGGTCTGGGTTTTTTGTGAGTATTTGTGTATGCGTGTGCCTGGAAGTCATGGTTGACTTCTGGTGACCCCTAGTAGGGCTTGGACATTTCAGAGAGGTGCCTTGCTATTGCCTGCCTCTGCGTCCCGGCCCTGATATTCCTTGGAGGTCTCCCATCCAAGTACTTGCCAAGGTCAGCCCTGCTTAGCTTCCAAACTCTGACAAGATCAGGCTTACCTGCAGATCATCGATCTCTTGAGGTGCATCTTGTCCACTCTGACTGGTAGTCTTTCTCCAGGATCTTTGTAAAGAGGTCTTTCACATCACCTACTACCTGAACTTGGGACCTTCTGTGTACAAAGCAAACACTCTACAGCTGAGCCCTGGCCCCCTCTGCTTTCAAACCAGGGCCAAGACACATTTGAAAAACCAGCTAAAAGGGGTGGATCTAGCCAGAGATCTGTCCTGTCTTTCTGGCCAAAACATCTGTCTTGTTTCCTAGACCATGGTCAGAATTCCACAGAGAATATTACAAAGCTAGCAGTTCCAAACCTACCTGTAGCCTCTACATGGAGAGAGGCACACTGAGACCCTATTGATTTCAAGGAACCGAAGCACCTCTAAGTAGGCCCTGGATATCTCTCTATTTTATATTTTTAGTTTGGGGTGGCCACTGTGGCCATGTAAAATGCACTCCCTCAGGCGTAGGCTGCACAAACCACCACTCAGTGCAGGGACCCTGGCCATTGGCTGAAGCGGTGCCGGGGCAAATGTGCCTCACAGTCCCACCCACCTGCTCAGAGAGCCACTGCCGTGGGTTGGGGTGCCAAGCCCGAGGAAAGAGCTGGCTGAAAGAGGTGGTTGGGAGGACGAGAACAGAGCTCAGGCCGGGGAGGAGGGAGGGGACGACGACCGGTGCAGCCTCCAACAAAGGCAGGGGGACAGGCTGGGTGGCCTGGCCTGCTGCAGCCTCAAACGAAGCCAGGGGGAGGGGGGGAGGCTAGGCGGCTTGGGCTGCTGTGACCATGCGCAGAGCTCAGGGGGAGGGACAAGGCTGGGCGGCTAGAGGGGGGAGAGGCCAGACGACCTCAGCCACGCCCTCAAATGGGGGCTGGGTACAGTGGGCACGAGACCTCCTGCAGCCATGGGGTGGAACGACAGTTGGGGTGGGGAATGAGATGAGGGGAGCTGCACCCCGCAGGCCCGGCTAGAGCCCGTTGTATTTATTGTCACAACAGGCCTTGCTCCTAGTATGCCTATATAGGTAGTTTTAACCACTATGGCAGACAGCATGTGCAGCCATAGTACCCTTGGTCTGCTGCCTCAAAGCTTGTTTATTTGAGAAGAAGCTGACCTGGGATTGCACTGAAATAGAAGGGCCTATGGTTAAGATTCCTTCCACCCCTCCTTAGCATATACTTTCAGGCCCAAGCTATTAATAAATCGTAGCAGGGAGCAGTGAGACCAGTGAGAAAGCTACCAAAATAAAACAATGTCGTCTTTTAGTCCCTTTGACAATGGATGCTGTGTGATTCCTGTGCACAAAGATGAGCGTCAAAGGAGAATTACACAGAACTGTATGTGTAGGTTCTTTTCCTCTATCTCTGAGGTGTTGATTTTTGATTCCAGACAGATGCACACGCACCCCCTCTACAAACAGACAGGCCCGTCACTGCTTCTTATATGAGGTGCAGTAGATGTTTTTGCAAAGGAAAGAAAAAGGAAAGCATCCGGAGTGCCAGAGATCAGAAAAGGAGACTGAAATTGATACAATTAATCCCTTGGAAATACAGCCAGAGTATTCTTTTCCTTCTTTTCCTTCCCTGGCTCAAACACCCAGAGAATATGCTTAATTAAAATTTGGTTATACATTTTTAAAAGATAACAAAAAATGAAAGAAATGTGCTAATTATATTGCTCAGCATTCTGCGATGTATTATTATTATTTTTTTTAATAACACGCTTCTTCCAACTTGGGCCAGTCCCGAGAGATGAGGTTCCTCATTTATAAGAAGGTCCCAGATGGGATTTTAAACTAGTGTGTGGGGGACCTTATAAAAGGAAAATATATTTTGAAAGAAGATCCTTGCAAAGATCGGCGGCATCTCGGATATATCACTGGGACGCCAGTTCTGAGGGAAAACATTCTGCCCCCCCCCCCCACACACACACATTTTCCATCTTGTTCTTAATCGCTGCAGCAAAGGCCTTTAGCGCCTTCTCTTACTTTCCCCAACTATCGTAAATAGACAATTTTGAAAATTTGTTTTATTTAATGAACTGAAAGGTTGAGTCTTTTCCTTTGCGCATTAACTCCCGTTAATATATGATGGTACATATTAATGGTTGTTAACGGGCTAAATGCTCTTTTTCCACAGAAAGCCCACAGGAGGGTGTGTGTGAGAGAGAGAGAGGCAGGGGGGGAAAAATCCCCTCATTTGAGATAATTTCACTGAATTGTTGCTGCGTTCTCCCCTCAGGGCACACAGCTACCAAGGTGAGAGGGGTCTTGGAAATGTGTGTAGGGGGGAGAGATTCAGAGATGAAACATTCTTCAAAAGCTGCTGGGTCGGGGAAAAGGACTGTGTGGGGAAATTGGGGTACAATCCTGGTGTTTTCGAGGCGTTTGTGAGACAGGGTCTGTTTTCAATGTACCACCTCAACATCCTCTTCTCTGATTTTTCTTAGCACTGGTATATCCTTTCTCGATTTCTTCAGGAAGAGAGAAAGACTCCTTTTCTAAACGGGAATTTTCAATTAAGAGAAAAGTGAACCGGGGGGGGGGGAGAGGACATAACAGAGATTTATTTTTACCCACCTTGAGCCTGCTTGCAGGAAGGGTGGGCTATAAATATGAACAATAAATGTTAAAAAATGAAACTATACATGGGATGGAACTTTCCATTTCTTCTAACACTGGAACTCAGAACATGCAATGAAGATGATGGGCAGTAGATTCAGGACAGAATAAAGGAGATCCTTCTTTACATAATGCATGATTCCCTTGTTGAACTTATTGCCTCAGGAGTTAATGATGGCTACTAACTTCGATGGATTTTCTAATTCATGAAGGATCAGCCATTGATCAAGTCATAATGGAGAAATGCTACGTCCATATAGCTTACCATTCCCCTAGTAGGGGTAAGGAATCCCCCACCCCCAGCTTCTGTTGCTTGCCGTAAAATCACATTGTTTCCAGGAATTCCTAGAGCTACCTTACATCACTTCCGGGTTTTTCCTGCCTGGCAACCCTACCTCCATGTTCAGAGGCTGTGTACTTTTGAACAGTACTTGCTGAGAATTAACTACAGGATGATTCTTGGGCCTTCATACCCTGCTTGTAAGCCTTCCAGGGACAGCCGGTTAGCCACTGTTGGAAACAGGATGCTGAATTAGACAGAATTCTGGTCTGATCCAGCAGAACTTTTCTTACGTTCTTGAGATTTCCTTTGACATTTGTCAAATATTTCATCTCTCCAGGCGAAACATATTGGCATTCTAAGGAGACACACATTCGCAAGAACACGCCCTGTGAAATTCCACTAACTGGAGCTCTTTTCATTTTTCTCCAAAAATTCCTCAGATATTTTGCCTGAGCAGGAACCTATAAATCACAATATAATATAGATCACCACATTGATTTGTGTTGTTTTAACTGTGTTATATAGCCTATGGCCATGTCTTGGACGGTACAGGAAAGGTAGCATACAAATATCTTTTAAAAATGAGTGAAACTTGTTTTCTAACCTATGAAGAAGAAGAATTGGTTTTATACCCCACTCTTCACTACCCAAAGGAGTCTCGGAGCGGCTCACAATCACCATCCCTTCCTTTCCTCACAACAGACACCCTGTGAGGTAGGTGGGGCTGAGAGAGTTCTGAGAGAAACTGTTACTGGCCTGAGGTCACCCAGCTGGCTGCATGTGGAGGAGTGGAGAATCAAACCTTGTTCTCCAAATTAGAGACCGGCTGCTCTTAGCCACTACACCCATCTGGCTCTCTGAGGGGAATCAGGGTGACACAGTGGTCAGAGGGCTGGGCTAGAAGTCCCCAGGAAGTCAGGAAGTCCACTGGGTGATCTTGGGCTAGTCAAACTAATTGTCAACCTATCTCAAAAATTTTTCTAAAACCTGCAGGCCAAAACGACAGAAGAGAGGGTCATGTATCCCATCTTGAACTTTTTGGCATTTTTTTTTGCGAGTATGAATAGATAGATTTGCACATTCAGTGTACACTCTGCACAAACCTGCCACCTTATGCACAAAAGTGTATACACACCATGACACATGAAGCTCCCTTATCATACCCTCGGTCCATCAAGGTCAGTATTGTCTACTCAAACTGGCAGTGGTTCTCCAGGGTCTTAGGATGAGTTCTTTCACATCTCCTACTACCCTGTCCTTTAAAATGGAGTGACTGTGGATCGAACCTGAGAGTCTGGGACCCTCTGCATGTCAAGCAGATGCTCTACCATAGAGCAACGGCCCATCTTTCTGTTTGTGCAAACAAAAACCCTGCAAAAGCCTGTTTTGCAATATGTGTGCAAAGCCTACGCAAAATGTGGATTACTCAGGCTTAGGTCAGTGGGTGAGGTCAGCTGCTGCAGTTCTACTCCCCCCACCTCCAACGTATCTGTTTAGTCCGTGAAGACTGAACATCTGTAAAGAGCTTGAGAACCAAACTCTTTATCTAATAGTAGCAGTCACATGTATTGTGTGTGGCTAAAGGCCATTACAATCAGTCACCTAGACATAAACAGAGCATAAAACATGAATCATAAATAACACTGTTAAAACAACCAAACCAAGAAGAAGAAGACGAGGAGGAGGAGGAAGAGGAGATTGGATTTATACCCTGCCTTTCACTACCCAGGGCGGCTTACAAACTCCTTTCCCTTCCCCTCCCCACAGCAGACACCCTGTGAGGTAGGTGGGGCTGAGAGACCTCTGACAGAAACGGCTCTTTTTTCAAGAACAGCTGTGCCAGAACTACGGCTGGCCCAAGGTCATCCAGCAGGTGCAAGTGGAGGTGTGGGGAATCAAACCCGGTTCCCCCAGATTAGAGCCTGCGCACTTAACCACTACACCAAACTGGCACCAAACCTAGAGGTGCTAATCAAGTTAAAAAGATCTTATTCTAGAGGAACAACCTGGCAACTCTTTATGTATGTTTTGTAATTATCCACAGGAAGAATAACCTGGAAAATACGTGTCCCCACATTATTAGAACTGAGTTTTGTGACTCTGAGCCAGCTTGGTGTAGTGGCTGAAGCGTCCAACCAGGGTATGGGAAATTCAGGTTGAAATCTCCACCTTGCTATGAAGCTTTCTGGGTGATCTGGGGCCAGTCTCTCTCTCTCTCTTAGATAGGGTTGCCAGGTCCCCTCTGGCCACCGGCAGGGAATGGGGGGTAGGGTTGCCAGATCCAGGTTGGGAAACTCCTGGAGATTTGGGGATGGAGCCCGGGGAGGACAGGGGCCTTAGTGGGATACAATGCCCTAGAGACCACCTTCCAAAACATCCATTTTCTCTAGGGGAACTGTATGATCTCTGTAGTCTGGAGATCTGTAATTCCAGGGGATCCCCAGGTCCCACCTGGAGGCTGGCACCCCTAAAAGTCAGCCTAACCTTCCTCATGGTGCTATTGAGGGTAAAATGGAAGAAACGATAGCATGGCCTGAGCAACTTGATGAAAGAGTTAAGAAGGTATTAAATAAATAAACCCAGTTGAAGGAAAAGGGAAGCATAATAATTTGAGGGCAGAATAATAATAATTTTAGAATAAACAAGCATGTTGCTGAGTTTATCCAAAAAAATTTGTAGCTTCTCCCAAGATTCCTATCTGATGCAATGGTCTCAGCAAAACCCTCCACATTCGCATCTATTCACAGCGAAGAATTTGGTGGCAACTCTTCCGAAATCCACACGTTTCCGAATTTTACATTTCGGTCTGGTAACAGTTCTGTTACATTTGCTTTGCTTAGGCATACAGAGAGGCCACAGCAAGCCTAAACTGCCTTTTACTGAAAAGTGTGTTTCCTTTCCATTATCCTCCTCAGCGAGTGAATAAATATCCTTTCCTTTATAGAGCCAGAAGCTTTTTGAAAGAACAGCTTGGCAGCTTTGCCTCCCAGCAATGGGGATAACAGCCTCGAGTGGAGCTGATAAGAGCAACAATTTACAAAGCGCAGGATCTGTTATGCAGTGAAAGCTTTATTACCCTGACTCCAGTGTTACATCCACAACACAGAAGGGTTAATCACTGGATCAGCTTGCAGCTGGTTGGTGCTCCCCTGGGGGAATCTCAGCAATAGACTCCTCGGGGTAGACGAGGTCACTTTTGCTATCTTCGGGTCAGCAGGTCAGGTGATAAAGGAACTCTGAAACTTCAACTCCTTAGAGGCAGGTGGTGCCAATCCCGGTTTTTTGTGGTCTGCTATAGCGTTCTCCTTGTGGTTTGTAGTTGACGCCATCAAAACGGAAGCCTCGCCTTGTGGTGGATAATTGGAAAGACGGTTTTCAGAGTTGCAGATCAGGCTGAGTTTTCTGTGTCTGCAGCTTGTGGCTCATCTTAAGCTCAGAACTGTTCTTGGGAGGGAGGGGAGTGCCTTAAGCATTCAGGCAAATTCTATTTCCCACCAGGGGTGGACTTGCAACACTGTTTTCTGTCTCCCACTTGTGATGGGCACATATCAGGGCCATGTTTGTGTTCCTGGGCATTCCATTGTTTTCAGGAGTAGCAGTGTCAGTGATGTGCCCTACTGGTCTTGAGGAAACCAACTTTTGCTATCTGGACAGATGCTTCCCATTGGCTTCTATACGATCAGCTTCTTTTATCCACATTTTGCTATATTTTACTGGTTTTTTTCCCCCAAAACAAATCATTTTTTTAGTGGTCTATAACAGGGGTCCGTTGGCGCCGGAGCGAGGTGGAGCGAAGCTCCGCCAGCTCAGGAGCAGCCACTAGGGCAGCCACGGGCCGAATCAGATTATCTGATCTGATTCGGCCCATCACCAAATTGCTGCCAAAATTCGGCGGCAACTTTAAAAGCAACTGGAGGGGAGGAGGTTTGAGGAAGAGGCTCCAAACTTGCAGGGTAGCTGCTGGGGCCTCTCCCCGAAATACCCACCAAGTTCCAAGAAGATTGGACCAGGGGGTCCAATTCTACGGGCCCCTGAACAAGTTGCCCCCATTCCCTCCATTGTTCTCTATGGTAGGAAAAAAGTTAACATTTTTTCCCTCCATAGAGAACAATGGAGGGGATGGGACCTGTTTGAGGGCCCATAGGATTGGACCCCGTGGTCCAAACTTCTTGAAACTTGATGGGTATTTCAAGGAGAGGCCCCAGCAGCTACCCTGCAAGTTTGGAGCCTCTCCCTCAAACCCCCTTTCCTCCAGCCCCTCATATACCCTATGAGTTTTTGCCATTGATTTCAATGGCCCATAGGGTATAATGGGGCTGAAACTGACATTCCCTTTCTGACACACTTCTGGTGATGTCAGGGGACGTGGCCTATGCTAATGAGTTATGCTAATGAGTTATGCTAATGAGCTCCTGCAGCTCTTTTTCTACGAAAGGACCCCTGGTTTCTAAGATTAAATGGTTCAAGGCCATTTGCTTTTGCAGTGTCTCCATTCTCAAATTGTCCTGAACTTTTTCTTTTCCTTATAGCCTGGATTGTTTAGAAGCCTTTCTAGGATGCTTTTTATGAACGGTATTTTATTGGTCTTTCAATCTTTATGAACTGCTTTGAGAACTTACCATTTTTAATTGAAAGGGGAGGGGTAAGTAACAGGAAATATATTTTAGAGCCCTAAAGCTGGAAGGCCCTAACCTGGGTGGCCCCGGCTAGCTTGATCTCATCAGATCTGGGAAGTTAAGCAGGGTTGGCCCTGGTTAGTACTTGGATGGGAGACCCCAAGGAAGTCTCCCCTCTATGCAGAGGTTGGCAATGGCAAGCCACCTCTGTTCATTTCTTGCCTTGAAAACCTTATGGGGTTGCTGTTAGCCAGCTGGGGTTGCCAGTTCTGGGTTGGGAAATACCTGGAGATTTCAGAGCTGGAGCTTTTGGTGGGTGAAATTTGGGGAGGGAAGGGACTTCAGTAGAATACAATGCCATAGAGTCCACCCTCCAAAACAGTCATTTTCTCCAGGGAAACTGATCATGGGCATCTGGAGATCCACTGTAATAGCGGGATGTCTCCCGATGCCACCTGGAGACTGGCAACCCTAAAGCTGACTACATCTTGCTGGCACTTCCCAGCACAAAAGTTGGAAGAGGACTTGTAGGCCAGCTATAGAAGAAGAGGAGGAGGAGGAGAACAATGGCTTGCCCAAGGTCATCCAGCAGATACATGTGGAGGAGTGGGGAATCAAACCAGGTTCTCCCAGATTAGAGTCTACGCACTTAACCACTACACCAAACTGGCTCCTTCTTGTATGCAGGAAATCTAATGCTAAAGAATTTCCAAGAGATGGCTGTCCAACCCATACTTGGAGATCTCCTATAAGGCCTTCCCCACCCCAAATAATTGGTTCCAATTGGCTGAAGGGTGTGTAAGTTAAAAACCTTTGAGAAGACCTCATCACCGCCCCCCTCCAGATGCAAAGATATTTTGGACAGATATTAGTAATCCCAAGGAAAATGATGGAGCCCAGCAGTGCAGATGGGAGAGGCATTCAGCTGTTATTCTTTCCACAGTGGGCATCTTCTGCTGCAGTTACTTTCTGTTTGGAGGTCTATGGACACTATCTATGTATGGAACTACAAAGGAGCCTACTGTTGGTATTGAATATTTTATTTTTGTATACTACATTTAATTGTTATGAGCAATCTGTTGGATCAATGTCTATACACTCTATTGGGTTATGACCACTAAGCCTTCTTTGTACTTTTATGAATGCAATATATAGTTTTGAGCATAGTTGTGGATTGTAGATGGTCTTCCCTTGGTGGGTGTTGTTTGTGGCTATACTTTTACACTAAGGGTTCCCTAATGTCTTTGGTATCACCAGTTAAATCTGGGGCCCTAGTATGAAAAAGTTGACACCTGAGATTCATTATATTTTCATCTTCTTTGAACACTGTAAGTTAAAGACCCTTGAGGAGACCTCATCACCGCCCCCCTCCAGATGCAAAGATATTTTGGACAGACATTAAGTAATCCCAAGGAAAATTGTGGAGATGGAAGAAATGTTACCTCAAGAACATTCTCTGGCATAAGCCCCCAGCCTGTCAACTGGACATTTTGGGAGTGCCCCATAAGGCAGCCAATACACACAGTTTCCATTTTGTGTGAAATGGGCAACATGCACATTTTTTGGTTGTGTGACATTTCCCTACAAAAGAATCAGAACCTTGATTTTTCTGCTGTACATGCCTGGAAAGTCTATGTACTGCCTAGTTCACATGAAACAGTGACCACACATATCAGATATATTGTGGGGACCATGTACTTTCGCTATGCATGGTCAGTGGACCCCCAGTTCATGTGAATGTAATGTCTGAAGAGATCTACTATTTTTGTTTTTTTGTTTCACTCCTTTATACTGGCATCCCAAAGTGGCTTATACTTGATTCTTAACCCATATTTCTGTTCTGATACATATATGTCAAACATTTGCATTGGGCAAATGTCACCAACAGATTTTAAATTATATCTATGCATGCATACATACACACACAATAATGGTGGTCTGGAGGAAAGGTCTCTGTCGCTGAGGATGGTCAAGTCCAGGAGGTCAGTTCTGTCCACTTCTCTTTCCTGCTGCTATCCCACCGCAGGAGAAGGGCCCTCCCCACATCTCTTCAAAACCCTGGGGAGAGGGTAATTTAAGCTATACTTGATGTAACCTATACATCACTGTCTTCTGGACCAGCTTTAAAATTAAACTCTGATGTACAAAGTTAAACAAAAATGAGATAAAAATTGGCAGGGGTTGAAGAGGGTCAAAGTAGTCAAAACAGAAGGTAGACTATTGCTTCTTTTGATTTATGTTATTCTGCACAACCAGGGGAAAAAAATAAAATTATAAGTCTCACTGAGATTTCCTCCCTTGAAAATAACACATTCCTAATTTGCTTTCTATAGACTACCATGCCTTTGATCTAGAAGACGATGAAATAACATTATAGGAGGAAGAAGCGACGAGGTGGGAGGAAAAAAGCATAAATTGTAACTGGGTTGTTTTTAATGTTTAAATGAAGCATTATTTTAAGCAAAAAAGGAAAAGAGGTTTTATTCCCCATCGATATTTACAGTGAAATGTTTGCCGGGATTCTGAAGGGGAGGTTTTTGAGCATTAATACATCCATGTGTACTACAGTATGCAACTATTACTCCAAATCCCTTGGTTGTGTCTTCTATCCATGCTGATGTTCACATTGCACTATATTAATAACTGTATTTTTAATAAAAATTTCCAGTGGCCTGATTTTTTTCAATGTCTCCTGGGATATTTAGATTTATTGACAGTAACACTGGAGAATAGGTGGAAAGAAAAGATATCGGGAGGACGTGCCAGCTACCCAGCTCTTCCTTACCTTCATTTCCTCTAGATGTCTTCACCTTCATGCTTTCCTAAGCCATGTACACCAATGCAACACTGCTTCATTGGCTGCACTCATACATCATTGCACCATAGCCATAATTCACCACTGAATTTTCCTCTATGGGCATGACAATTCAGAAAGTGAAAGATTGCTACTGTGCCATGATACCATGATATGTATGATATGTGGATGCCGCCCTTGTAAAGAGGCACCTGAACCGTGCATCAGATGTACATGGAATGCCCTGTGTGTCCACTTGCAACACAACAATATGATGAACAGCTTGTGGACACCAGAACAACCACCTTGAAGCAAATGACAAGAGTTGGCATGGTAAAGATCCAAAAGTAGTGAAGGAAAGCCTCTAACGGGCACTGTTTTGGAAGGTTTATTGTTATTTCTTTACTCTGCATGCTTATATCATGTTTAAGAAGTTCAGGGATGGTCATTGTATGTTCATTCTGCTAACAAAGAACCAGCTTGATGTAGTGGCTAAGAGCGGTGGACTCTAATCTGGAGATCGAGGTTTGATTCCTCACTCCTCCACATGAAGTCTGTGGGGTGGCCTTGGGCCAGTTCTCTCAGAACCCACTCAGCCCTACCTACAAGGTGACTGTTGTGAGGAGAGGAAGGGAAGGTGATTGTAAGCTGCTTTGAGACTCCTTGGGGTAGAAAAAAGTAGGATATAAAAATCGACTCTTTCTCCTCCCCCTCCCCCGGGAGAAGAAGACTTCTCCTGATGTAAGGGTCTCATATCAGGGGAGGGGTCTTCCACTGGGAGAAAGCATCTCTGCTAGTGGAACAGATCCATGGGATCCATCTCCCAGTTGGAGTGGAATACAGTAGGCCCTCGCCATTTGTGGTTTTGCAATTTGCAATTTCACTTATTCAGTCTGTGGTCTGACCGTGTGATGTGGTCTCCAGCCAGTTTTTATTCCCACCACACCATCGTCATATTCATTACATCACTACCTTCTTCAGTAAATGTGGTTGTTATGCTACTGGGGGGCAGCATACTCCTCGCTTCCCAGTATCTGGGGATTTCTCCACTCACAGGGATCTCAGAAATGAATCCCCTAGAAATGGAAAAGGTCTGCTTCTGAATGTGGTGGGTCACAACCAATGCTCCCTCTAAGCTAAGGAGTCTTGTGAGCAAAAATTCTACTTTGTGAGCTACAGGAATTAAAGCTGTGAGCGAGTGATTTGGCTCCTGCATAAATTAGTTTGCTCTGGAGCCATCCTTCCTGAGCTAAGACAAAAATCTGTGAGCTGAAAGCTAAAAAACGGTGAGCTAGTTCATACTAACTCAGCTTAGAGGGAACACTGGTCATAACTTTTATTCTCACATTACTCCAGTGAGTCAAGTTAGGGTGAGACTTGATGAGTGGCCCAGATTCAACACTAAGGCCAGGAATGCTAAATATCTCAGAGTTTGGTCTGAGGGGGCAGGAAAGGTGGGATGGTATAGCCGGATCTCATCAGATCTCAGGAGATAAGCGGTGTCAGTACTGGGACAGGGGACCATCAAGGAAGGCTCTGCAGAGGAAGGAAAAAGTAAACCATCACTTGCCTTGAAACCCTCCATAGGGTCGCCATAAGTTTGTTGTTACTCGATGGCACTTATGTTCATACATTGGCCTGCGTTCACATGATTCAACAACCTGACTGAGCACTGCGTGTCTGGGTCTGGCCACTGCCTGGATGGGAGACTTCTTGGGAACTCCTTGTTGGAAGAAAGGCGCAATATAAATGTAATAAAGAAATGGATAATCTATGAAGATTCTTTATTCCTGCATGTCTGGGGAGGTAAATACCACCGGCATTTTCTGCAGGGACAGTGATTCTACAACCCAGGGCAAAAGTCCAGGATGGGACCACAGAATCCCTGCCACTTGTGCTGCCCCCCATTCCAGGGCCATGCAAGGGGCAGCCCTCACCCTGCGCAAGGTAGGCAGGAGCCAGTCTGGTGCCATGGTTAAGAGCGCGGACTCTAATCTGAGAGAACCAGGTTTGATTCCCCACTCCTCCACATGCAGCTGCTGGCGTGACCTTGGGTCAGTCACAGGTTATTTCAGAGCTGTTCTCTCAAGGGCAGTTCTTGAAAGAGCTCCCAGCCCCACCCACCTCACAGGGTGTCCGTTGTGGGGAAGGGAAGGGAAAGGAGATTGTAAACTGCTCTGAGACTCCTTTGGGTAGTGAAGGGCGGGGTATAAATCCAGTCTCTTCTCCTACTGCCAGAAGGCAGCTCCCTGAGCCTCAGACCAAACAGGTGCAAGCAGAGGCAAAAGCCCACTCTTCTTCTCCTCCCCTCTCCTTCAGTGGGCAGAGCCACGGATGATTGCCCCCCCCCCCAAGTGCAAGTCCCAGGGCTGTGGCCCATTGTCTAAGATTACCCCTGACTGACTGTAGTTAACCATCAAGCCTAAGTTCAACAGTGGTGTGTGTGCGTGTGTTTCTCACAATGAATGTGTGTTGAGGAGGAATGATCTAATTTCTAGCGCTCTGCTTTCATTACACAGCAAAGCCCTACAAGCCAAGGCAGTTTCCTGCAGAAAACCTTCCGACGGCAGGCTCCTTGAACGGGATGCCTGTTTTCTAATGATCCACAGCTGCCTTTGTGGTTTTTCCGCAGTCTAGTGATTCATGTCCTTTGCCCAGAAATGATCAGTGGAACAAATGTTTGCCTAGATATATTACAGAGGAACAATCGGGGGGAGGGGGGAAATATAAGACAGTTTAAGGGAAATGCGTCTTTCAGTTATCTGATATTTCATCAATTAACCTAAACTAGTCATGGGAAGTAAAATTGGGAAGTCTTGCTCTGTTTTGTTAAACTTCTTTAGAAGTCAGCATGCCGAATAGAGCGGTTAGTACCCTGGAAAGTTCAGTTCATCTGGGTTTCTGCTTGACTCAAAGGAGCTACTGTTAGACATATACATTTTCAACTGTTTCTTTTGCAAACTTAGCATCCGCAATTGATTTGTATCACTCCTCTGGGCTGCCTTTCCCTTGAGGCTTGCCAGCCGGTGTTTTATTGGTCAGACTAGTAAAACAAGAGTTCTGTCAGGTAGCCAGCACTGTGGTTTGAAAGGCCAGAAAATCCAAGATTCTCCCATGTTCAAAAGAAGAAGAAGAAGAAGAAGAAGAAGAAGAAGAAGAAGAAGAGATTGGATTTATACCCCGCCCTCCACTCCCCAAGGGAGTCTCAGAGCGGCTTACAAACTCCTTTTCCCTTCCCCTCTCCACAACAGACACTGAGAGGGGCTGAGAGAGCTCTTTCCCAAGCTGTCCTTGAGGGAACAGCTGGTACAGAGCTATGGCTTGCCCAAGGTCATCCAGCCAGGTGCAAGTGGAGGAGTGGGGAATCAAACCCGGTTCTCCCAGATTAGAGTCCGCGCACTTAACCACTACACCAAACTGGCTCAAAGAGGAGACATTGGACCTCCGAGCTGTTTTGCATGCAGAAGATACTCTGGGATCTGTCTTTATCAAAACTGTGAAACAGCTCGACGTGGAAGAACTGGTGCCAGTTGGAGTCAACAACACTGGGAAGGTAGACCAAAGAGCTGATTCAGTAGTAGTGGTTAAGTGCGCAGACTCTAATCTGGGAGAACCAGGTTTGATTCCCCACGCCTCCACTTGCAGCTGCTGGGTGACCTTGGGCAAGCCACGATTCTCTCAGAGCTGTTCTCAAAAGAGCAGTTCTTGAAAGAGCTCTCTCAGCCCCGCCTACCTCACAGGGGGTCTGTTGTGGGGAGGGGGAGGGAAAAGAGTTTGTAAGCTGCTCTGAGACCCTGAGTGAAGAGTAGGGTATAAATCCAATCTCCTCCTCATCCTCCTGCTCCTCCTCCTCTTCTTCTTCCATATGGGTATTAAAGGTACAGGACAATATGGTTAGAAGAGCAGCAGCACTGAGTACCCTGGCCTCTCCCTGTGCATTTGTCTCAAAGCATGCACAGCACTAGTGCGCATACAAACTGCATGCATGCAGAGTATTTGTGCATGCAGTCATCACCTGATGCTGCAGTTATTAAGAGACAGTATATGCATGCATGAACTCTGACTTTTTTTTCTTTCTATAAGCATTTGTATCCCTTATCTGCACTATGAACTTCATATTTAATTCTATCTTATAAGTGTTTGAATCCTGCCCTTCAACAAACAATGGTACCTGGGACCGGTATTTTATAGATAGCGTCTGATAGTATTAACAGATTATATGACATTCAAGATAGGGAGAAGCAACCTTGCCTGATTCCCTTCTACACTACAGGCCCTCAGCCCTGTGGCTTTCCCCCCACAAGTGCCTACAACCCTCCCAACATTAAATTTTTAGGAAATGCAAGATACTGCTAGGGTAGGTTGTCCAGTCTTGTTAATCCTTTGGGTACTCTTGAATTTTGAGAAGAGTGAGTTGACACCAAAGAAAATGGCTTCCTTGAGGGGACCAGTGACAAAATGGCTGTTACGCTGACTTGGTCCAATCATAAGCATGTGACTCCACAGAAAGTTAGGAGATTGCAAGCCAAGCCCCTGCAGACATACAGAGATCCCTCCTGAGCTCTTCTGAAGCACATCCCAATAACTTGGAGGGAGGAAAGACAGAATCCTCAAAGTTCTTTGCTTTGAGGAGATGCTTTGGAGGAGAAGTTGGTACAAAGAAACGCATCGGGCAACTGTGGAGCAAATTGCTCCGGGGCAAAATAGCCTCACTTACCCCCCCCCCCCCGGTTATCTTGCTCATGTGGCTGCGGCCTAGTTCTGCTTTGCCATATAGAGGCTCTGCTTAGTTGCCCCATCTTGCAGTTTGTGGATAATCAATTGCTCCTTCAGAGTTTCAAGTTACTGGAGTCATTTATGATCCTCCTGCTTTCCAAGTCTATGTCCCTTTAGCTGTGACATTTTAGCAAGATATGAGATGGCAAACCTTTTTGTTCTTACTTCAGCCAGAGCTATTTGCCTGACTAAAAGCTGGAGTGCTCTGTGCTTGGGAGAAAGATTTTATTTATTTATTTATTTATCTTACATTTATACCCTGCCTGTCCAGCGATGCCGGCTCCAGGCGGCTAACAAATAGTTAAAAACAGATCCATACATAAGAGAGATAAAAACCAGTTGCTTAAATACTCAGTAAAACCCCAAAGACAGCAATACAGAGATGTCCCGCCGAGCACAGCAACCCACATGCCCCAGACTGGTGGGTTACCACCAGTTGATTTCCCAGGGCCAGCAGATTAAACCAGGGCCCTTTCCCCCAGTGACTCATCTCCTGTAGTTTTCCTTTTGGCAGTCCTTTACCAACAGTGTAATCTCTGAAGCGTGTGCAGAAATGTAATCCTCATTAATAAAATACTGAAGTCAATACTAGGGTGGAGGACATTTCCCTCAGGGGGAATTCAGTTTGCAGTGGAGTGTGCACAAAGGGGTCAGAATCCAGCCTTCCCTTTCTACACTCCCTGTTCCTCCACTTGCAGCTGCTGGTGTGACCTTGGGTCAGTCACAAGTTATTTCAGAGCTGTTCTCTCAAGAGCAGTCCTTGAAAGAGCTCTTTCAGCCCCACCTACTTCACAGGGTGTCTCTTGTGGGGAGGGGAAGGGGAAGGAGATTGTAAGCTGCTCTGTGACTCCTTTGGGTAGTGGATATAAATCCAATATCATAATCTTCTTCTTCCTCCTCCTCCTCCTTCTTCTTGCTCTTAGTGTTGGGATACTGCTCAGCTATAAATGTCTGATCAGCATGTGAGTGCAGGAATGCACATTTTGTCCCATATGTGAAGATCGGCAGATCAGGGCCAGCATTAATTAAAAGTGCAGCCCCCCCCAATGAAAAAAGCCCAACAATCCTATCTTCTGTCTTGCCAGGCATTTCCCAAAGTCAACGGTATTTAACAGGCTGGTTAGAAAAGAAACATTTCCACCCATTATCTACAGCGCCAGCATCGTCAAAGATCAATGTAATATTCTATAACAATGCTAATAATGAATACTATTTGCAGAACCATTGCCCGTGATAAATATTCAGCCCAGAGAAGAGGAATAAATACAAAGATTTGCTTGTTGTAGGAGGGGACCGGGATTAATCACAGGGATCTTTTAATGCAAATGAGTCCATGCCAGTTTTGTTGGATTAACTCACACTGTGGCTGGTTCTTGAGGTTTAAGTAGGTGGGTGGGTGGGGGGAAGGGGGGGAACCGTGAGAGGATCAAATTGCCCTCACAGCATGGATTTTTGATGGGCGTGCAGATGAACAAAGCCACTGGAGGAATGAGCAGGTGCACCGGTCTAATTATACCCAGAGTGTTGTGCAAGAGTAGCGAAGTTCCCCAGTTGCTTCCCATGTGGATGGAAGGTGTTATCAGTCCTCTTCAAAATGAAAGGGGAGAGCAGGGACAGATCTGGAGAGAAGAGGGAGGGAGTGGGAAATAGATCAGCGGAGACACAGAATACGAAACAATACTTGACAGTTAGAAACAAACAGTGTGCTGTCCGTTGGTTGGCTGGGGTGCAAGTACAACCTGTGATCCAGTAAGCCAAACACAGCCCAGTGTTCATACACAGTGGGCTCTCTAGAGGTTAGTAGATGTCCTGGATTTGCTGCCCTATGAATATAAGAAGTTCCTTATTTCGACTCAGGCCACTGGTCAATTACTCGGCATTGACCACTCTGACTGACATCAGTCTTCCAGGTGCTCAGGAAGAGAAGAATCTTTCTCAACCCATCTGCTCATTGGGCCTCTACTCCATATTATTCACTCAGATTGGCAGTGGTTTTCTAGTTTGCCCCCAGAAGGCTGGACCAGAACCAGTGGGTCGAAATTAAATTAGAAGAGTTTTCGGCTAAACCTTAGGAAGAACTTTCTGACAGTTAGAGCAGTTTCTCAGTAGAACAGGCTTCCTTGGGAGGTGGTGAGCTCCCCTTCTTTGGAGGTTTTCAGACAGAGGCTAGATGGCCATCTGACAGCAACGCTGGTTGTGTGAACTTAGGCAGATCATGAGAGGGAGTGCGGGAAGAGTTGCCTCAGTGCTTAGTTCTTGAGGCCCTTTCTTACACGCCCAGGGAAATGCTGGCTGCCACTTTGGCATCTGGAAGCAATTTTTCCCCAGGCCAGTTTGGCCAGAGATCCTGAAGGTTTTCTTGTCATCTTCTGGGCATGGAACAGTGGTCACTGTGGGTGTGGAGGGGGAGGTATTTGTGAATTTCCTGCATTGTGCAGGGGGTTGGACTAGATGAACCTGGAGGTCCCTTCTAACTCTATGATTCTATTCTATGATTCTAGGTCCTCAGGCATAGAGCATCTGCCACTTTAACTAGAGATGCCAGGGATTGGACCTAGTACCTCCTGAATCCAAAACTTGAGGTCATGTACTGGACTATGGTCCCTTCTTTGTTTCTAGGACTGGAAAAAAGATAGGATTTAGCAAGTGCTTGGTGGACCTCAATATTTTCCCTTTTGTGAACTGAACTCAGTGAGTTGGATAGAGGAATATTTACCCTGAGGGAAGCAGGGGATGATTTTCACTGAAAACCCTCCTTACCACTGCAGCCCTCTGACTGCCCCTCCTGCTGTTCTGGGTGGATCCCCTGCCTGCAGTACTGGTATTTTAGGGGGCACTTGGGGTTGCTGCAGGAGGGGTGAGGCAAGGAAATCCTGATGCCTTGAAATCCTGCTCATCGATGGAGATTTACTGCAGAATCAAATCCATGCATCTTTATTTCTACACCCTTTTCTTTCCCCTCATACTATCCCCCCTCTAAAACATGTACAATTTCACTATCCTTTGTATGTCAATAAATCAACATTAGACTGAAGTTGTAGCGATACTAGGACTGTTAGAGGATTGTATTTAAGTCGGGGTTTTGTTTTGTTCTGGGTTTTTTTGTTTTAATTGTTGATAACCGGATTTCGAACTGGCATTGTACAAATTTATTGTCTTCTCAAAAACTGAAATAAAAACGAAGTTGAAAGAAAATTAAACCAACATTACATGTGTACATGAGATCATCGTATGTGCAAGTGCCCTATAGAACATCTGAACACAAATCAGTAAAACCTGACTGAAACCAGCCATCGGCTCAAGACACTAAAAGTCAGATAACAGTAACCACACCAAAATGCATGGATCAAAACCATTCACAATGAAATGAGATTGTTTCTGGTAGGTATCTGTGCCGGTCCGCATTGGAAGAGCCAGATCCGAGCAAGAAATCTTGTTGGCCTGCAGGGTGCTACTAGACTTGAATCTCACAATGAAAGAAGAGATGACTTGGTTGTCCTCTATCTCTACTAACAATCCCACAAGTAGATGTCTGTCCTCTCCGGGGAAAATATATACATCAGCTCTAGGACAATTCTGTAAACTCCAGCTACTTCTGTGCTCATAAACTACTGTATTACCCATGTTTGTATTCCAGGTGAATCCGGACTAGACTACCAGCCTCTAGGGGAGTCTGTTTCATATAATTATCAGTATTCAAAGAATGACTTTAGATGTTGTAGCTTAACAGCAGGTGAACAGCACTTATCTGAATATTAAATAAAGTGCAACCGGCTTTCTGTATTCTCCCCCCCCCCCTCAAATAAATGCTTTCAGAGTCATTAGTACAGGCCAATACAGAAGCTGCAGTGACGTCCTAAGTCTTCTTCCAAAGACATGCTACATTTAATTTTTGTACTGTTACTGGTACCTTTGCTTGAAGGCAGATCTATCCATCCATCCACCCGCCCCCCCCCCCACACACAGTAGGACACTCAGAACTGATGACGGTAATTGATCAATAATATCTACTTGCTTTTATTTTTGTATATGCGTCAGACCATGACTGAGGACAGCCTGGCAGCTTGCCGCGATATAGTGTCGTCTCTAATTGACCCAGTTTAAAATGTTGTGGGACATATCAGCTACACAGCACACCCTACTGTGGGTTACCCACGGAGACATCCCATGGGAAAGCATCCACATTATTGTAGCGCATCAGCCATGGAGCGCACTGCAAAAACGGCCAAAAGTGATGCATGCGCATATGCACACATGGGAATTTTTTTTTCAAAAGCCGCTTCTCTAGTGGCAGAACAGATCTGCAGGTTCAGGCTGCCAAATCCATTCTGCACATTCTCCCCCATGTTCAGACAGCTGGCCATTCGTGATGAATGCACGAGGAAACAAAAACTCCACTTCAGAGGTGGTGGCTTTTTGACCTGGCTCCAAGTCATCCTCTAATGGGGCGAGTACGCCCGGGGAATGCCTGACAGCTGTGGCTGTGTGAATGGGCCCATTTAATCCACTTGTGAAAGGTGCCTATATCGGACCAAACTGCCAGTCTGAATGCAGCCCATATTCCTGCATAAAAATTACACCTGAGCTGAGTGAATATTCTCCACATTCCAGGGCTTTTGTAGGATACTGGAGTGCTATTTGATCTTCTGGGATATTTGGATCGGGGTGGCAGAACTTAAAGTTGAGCAACAATTGTTCACATGTTGCATTATGCATGTAACTACAGTCGTTCCTTGATAAGAACTTAAAATGAGCCCTGATGAATCCGTCCACTGGTCCATCCAATCAGTAATCCTCACTCGTTGTTGTTGTTGTTGTTGTTCAGTCACATAGTTGAGCCCGACTCTTTGCAACCCCATGGACGACATCACGCCAGGCCCTCCTGTCCTCCACTGCCCTCCGGAGCCCGCTCAACTCCATGCCCGTTGCATCGATAACACTGTCTAACCATCTCATCCTCTGCCATCCCCTTCTTCTTTTGCCTTCAGTCTTTCCCAGAATCAAGGTCTTCTCCAGTGAGTGCTCCCTTCTCATTTGGTGGCCAAAGTATTGTCTTAGGCCAACCAGTTATTCTAGAGGATCGACAATAGGGCACAGAGGCCGAGGCCGTTCCCTGATGTAATCTCCTGGCACTGGGATTCAAAGGTTTACTGAATTTGGACTTTGCCTTTCGTCAGCATGGCTAGTAGCCTCTGATAGACCTGTCCTCCATGAATCTATCTCTGCCCCTTTTAAAACTGTATGCCTGTGGCCATTACTAAATCCTCCAGAAACAAATTCCACATTTTAGTCACTCACTGGGTAAAGAAGTATTTCCTTTAGTCTGTCTTGAATCTACTGCCTACAAACTTCATTGGATGCCCCCCATGAAGCTGGTGGGCAGCAGATTCAGGACAGACACTGATACATATTACTGGCTTGAATCCCTTCAGGCAGTTAACTAGTAATGGAAGATAAAGTAAGTTTGGCCTTTGAGGTCAAAGGAGATAGGAGGAAGAGGAGGAGGAGGAGAGATTGGATTTATACCCCGCCCTTCACTTTGAGTCTCAGAGCAGTTTACAATCTCCTTTTCCTTCCTCTCCTCACACCAGGTAGGTGGGGCTGAGAGAGCTCTGAGAGAACTGCTCTTGAGAGAACAGCTCTGAGAGAACAGCTCTGAGAGAACTGTGACTGACCCAAGGTCACACCAGCAGCTGCATGTGAAAGAGTGGGGAATCAAACCTGGTTCTCCAGATTAGAGTCTGCTGCTCTTAAACACCCAAGAAGGTTGCATTTTAAAATAGTTTGTGTCATGAATTGTACATTGCATCTCATTCATGAAACACAAAGTTCTGGATCATGTGATCCCTTCCCCCCACTTGGAGGAATAATCGTATCCCAACCTCTCCTTGCCAGATGACCTATCTATCTAGTACACTTTTATCCCAGCCCATCCTTCAGGCATGGCAGAGCAGCATGCAGGTCTCTCCCTACCACCACTTTGTCCTCAAAAGAATCCCACAAGGTTGGTGTAGCCATGACAGCCAAAGGTCTCTTTCACATTACACAGCCCCAACTCCTTCTGTCCATTCTAAACATATGCTGTGGTCTCATGCATTAAATAATCCACTTTCAATCCACTTTCAATACTATTTCCAACTGGATTTTCCTGTGTGAACAGGCACAGTAAAATCCAGTTGGACAGGGCACTGAAACTGGATTGAAAGTGGATTATTTAGTGTGTCTGACCACAGCCTTACTCTAGGTCTGGATCTGAGAATAACCTCCTTTCCTTCGAGGCTGCGGTCACACTCACTAAATAATCCATTTTCAATGTACTTTCTCAATACACTTTCCAACTGAATTTTGCCAGTTCACACAGTAATCAGCCCAGGCTGACCTGAATTATACCAGTGATATCTCCATGTTCCCTGTTTATTTTCTTTTTAATTTTTTTTTTGTGAATGGTTTTCATTTTTTGCTTTTTGCTGCTGGTTTTGTATTTTTCTGTTGTGCGTGTAAATTTTATGGTGTTTATATACATTTCACATAGGAATACCAACTCTAGTTTGACAAATTTCAGGAGATTTGGATGTGGTGCCTGAGAAGGGCAGAGTTTGGGGAGGGAGCTCAGTTGGGGATGTGATGTTATGCTAGGATTTCTGTTTCTCCTATACTCTATGGTATACCATAGAATATGCCCTCCTTCTGTCAGTAAATGAGACTCTCAGTCTTCATGCACAAAGAGCTGTCAGATCATAAGGATCTAAGATGACAAATACCAGGAGTCATGCGACTGGGTCAAGTGGTACTGGACAGGAACATGTATGGGTTTGTTCTCTATCTGTAACAGTAATTGATGTAATCACCATGACTCAGCAACTCACTGATTGGTTGATGTGTAATTACTGTACTGTATATATTTGAGAGTGTGCAAAGTATTCTCTCTCTTCTCATGATTTAGTTGTCTGGCGAAGCACTTCGTTAGTGGATGTCAGGATATATAATAGCACTGTAAATAAACTGTAAATACACTCTGCTGGTGTGGTGCAGTTTGGTGTGCTGTGGTCTTGTGGACTCAAGTCTCACAGTGGTGCAGTGCGGTCAGGCACGTCACACACACATTGACACCTTCAGAATTCTTTATAGCAGATTCCCAGATGCAGGGTTTTGGGTTTTTTACAGAATCCCAGTATGCAGCTGTTAATTGTGTAAACCACTATATGTAACGTTCTGCGTGCAGACTCTCACCGAGCCTAATTTTTTTTGACATTCAAAGCAATTCAAGACACTTTTTTCTTACTATTTTTTTTTAATCTAAAAAAATAATGAAAATAAGCACTTGTCAAAAATGATGATCTCTACTGGAAAATAAATGTTTACTAAAGACTTCTTTCTGTGTTCTCTTACAGCATTAATAATATTTTCTTCCTCCAAAGTTTTCTTGCATCCTTCAAAGAGATTGATTTCGCTGGGAAGAACAAACATATGCAAATACGGAGTTGACTGCTGTTAAACTCCCCTCACCCCCTCCTTTTCCCACCACAAAGAAATGCATCAGATAATGTGAATCTCTTGTCTGTTTCTTTTATCACTTCTTCCTGCCCAGCAATCAGACACAATTAGATTTTGAGCTGTGTATATCTAGGACTGACCCTGTGATTTTTGGCTCCTGCATTTGGACAAGCCAAATGCCTGTTATTATTAGGAGTGGGGCCATAGAGAAGGGAGGGCTCCCGACTGCAGATACTTCCCAAAAGGGCTGGGCAGCTCAGCACTGGACAGAGCCCAGAGTCCCCCTTTAGTGAACAGGGGGTTGTGACTCAGTGGAAACTTTGCTTTGCATAAAGGTAAAGGTAAAAGTTTCCCTTGCTCGAAAGCCAGTCAAATCCAACTCTAGGGGGCAGTGCTCATCTCTGTTTCCAAGCTGAAGAGCCAGCGCTGTCCAAAGACTTTCCCGTGGTCATGTGATTGGCATGACAAAACGCTGAAGTGCACGGAACACTAGGTTGGCAGGAGCTGGGGTCAGAGACAGGAGCTCACTCCGTCATGTGGCACTAGGGTCTCAAACTGCTGAACTACAGACCTTCCGGTCTGCAGCTCAGCAGAAGGTCAAATAAAGTCAAATGTATTACTATGGTTTGTGACCAGCGCAAGATCAGTTACAGCAATGTACATGAGTCTTATAAAATTTAGGAAATATATAATATTAAAATTATTGGATGGCCTATGCATTCTTAAAATCACAGAACAGATTGAACAAAACATCTGTGTTAGTTCCTTGCAGAAGGTTTCAGGTTCAATCCCCCGAATCCCCAGTGAAAAGGAACAGACAGTAGGTGATGTGAAAGAACTCAGCCTGAGACTCTGGAGAGCTGCTGCCAGTTTGAGTAGACAACACTGACCTTGGTGGACCAAGAGTCTGGTTCAGTATAAGGCGGCTTCATGTGTGTTCATTTAGCTTCATGCAGGGCTCAGTTTATAGCAGGAGCTCCTTTGCATATTAGGCCACACAGCCCTAATGTAGCCAATCCTCCCAGAGCTTACAGAGCTCTTCTTACAGGGGCTAATGTAAGCTCTTGGAGGATTGGCTACATCAGGGGTGTGTGGCCTAACATGGGCGTCAACTACAGGGGGGCTCGAGGGCTCAAGCCTCCCCCAAAATTTCCCGGGGGGGCTCAGCCACCCCCGGCAAAATGGAGTGCTTGCCCAGCCGGCTGTCGCCGCCTCTCCTTCTCCCCCACCCCCAGCCTGCCCTCCTGCCTCCCTGGGCCGGGGGGGGGAGAGGAGCGGCGGGGACACGGTCGCGCGCTTTGCGTGGGTGGCAGTCAGCTGGCCAGCTGGCTGCCGCCACCGCCAAGACTGCCGGGTCTGTCTCCCTGGGCCGGGGGGGGGGGGGGAGAGGAGCGGCGGGGACACGGTCGCACGCTTTGTGCGGGCGGCAGTCAGCTGGCCAGCTGGCTGCCACCGCCGCCGAGACTGCCGGGTCTGTCTCCCTGGGCCAGGGGGGGAGGAGCAACGGGGACATGGTCCCATGCACGCGCGCGTGCTTCGTGTGCACGCACGAGAGAGCCCCTCCCCCCCAGGGGATTTAGAAAGTTTACGCCCCTGTGGCCTAATATGCAAAGGAGCTCCTGCTATGAAATGAGTCCTGGCTTCATGTGACCATAGTATCTCTGCTACTGAATGAAAGGTTCCTTGCTCTCACTGGCTCTCCTTCTGTGGAGTTTCTGGCCACTCCTGGGAGACTGCCTGATTGACATGCCCCGCAGAATGAGGTGGCGATCTGGTGGCAGAATGCTGAGACATGAGAATGGACTACACCATTTCCGACTGCAGATAGAGGACCGTTTTGAGAAAAGAGAAAAGCTCCCTGCAAATCAGAAAACCAGGTTGGCTGTAAAGGAGAGGCACTCCAAGCTTTCTTCCTGCTGTTTTAGCTTTCTGTCTGCAGGGAGTTTTCATGTGAAGGAACGTTCAAAGCTGAAATGCTATCTCCTTCAGTCTGAAACGGCACAGCCCATTCTATTCTCCCACCTTAGCGTTCTCAACCCGGTGTAAACCAGGCCCAAGAAAAGACAGGCCAAGGAGTGATTGGATCAGGGAGCCTGAAAAGAATTCCAGCAAGCTCAAAAGCTTGCTCATCGCATTGTGATGTCTTAGGCCAAGGACAGACTGAAGTTCTGCCGTGCTACAGGAGCGCGGCAGAACAAGCCGGGGCGAACTGCCCCGCAGCGCGGCATTCAGACGCTGCCACAAGGAAGCTGCCCGCAGCGTCCACACTGCGGGCGGCTTCTGGCGGTGGCGGCAGAATGCCGTGCGGCTCTGGCCGCCCGTGCACGTTCACACCCGCTGGAAGCGGGTGGAACGCATGCGCAGCCACCGAGACACCACTAGGAAGTGGTGCCCGGCTGCTGTGGGAGGAGCGCGCCGCTGGACAAGGTGAGTCTGGGACACCTCTGGGGGGCAGATGTGGCTGTCTGGACAGCCGCTCTGCCTCCGCTTTTAAAGCGGAGGTAGAGCGGGCCAGACTGCCAGTCTGTCCTCAGCCTTAGCTGGTCCTGATAAACTTTTTTCTTTTCTTTTTCTTGGATTTAACAAAAATACTACCTGCACTTTCTTTAACCAAGGCTGTGGTCACACACACTAAATAGTCTACTTTCAATCTGCTTTCAGTGCACTTTCCAATCCAGTTGGAAAGTGCACTGAAAGTGGATTGAAAGTGGATTATTTAGTGTGTGTGGTAAGGATAAAGGTTTCCCTTGCTCGAAAACCAGTCAAATATGACTCTAGGGATGTGGTGCTCATCTCTGTTTCCAAGCCGAAGAGCCAGCACTGTCCAAAGATGTTTCTGTGGTCATGGGGCTGGCATGACTAGACACCGAGGTGCATGGAGTGCTGTTACCTTCCCACCGAAGTGGTACCTATTTATCTACTTGCAATTTCTTGCTTTCAAACTGCTAGGTTGGCAGGAGCTGGGACCAGAGATGGGAGCTCACTCTGTCATGTAGCACTCGGGTCTCGAACTGCCAGACTGCCGACCTTCCAGACTGCAATTCAGCATCTTAATCACTTCAGCCACTGCAGCCTAAAACTAGGATTCTAAAGAACAGCAAGACTACTTGGAAGACTACTTGGAAAAATGCTTCTCTGATGAAGAGAACTGTGTTTCTCGAAATCTTATGCTACAGTAAAGTTTGTTAGTCTTAAAGGTGCTACTGGTTTTTTTTACTATTTTTCTCCAAATGAATCCTCATGTCATCTGTCGACCCATTCTTTTCAAGGGAAAATATTCTTTACAGTACCTTGACCTGAAGCCCAGGCTAGCCTGATATCAGAAGCTAAGCAGGGTCAGCCCTGGTTAGTACTTGGATGGTAGCCCACCAAGGACATCCAAGGTTGCTACACAGAGGCAGGCAAGGGCAAACCACCTCTCTCTTATCTCGAAAACCTACAGGTACAGAGAGCCAGTTTGGTGTAGTGGTTAAGTGTGCAGACTCTAATCTGGGAGAACCGGGTTTGATTCCCCACTCCTCCATTTGCACCTGCTGAATGACCTTGGGCAAGCCATAGCTCTGTACCAGCTGTTCTCTCAAGGACAGTTGTCTCAGAGCTCTCTCAGCCCCCCCTACCTCACAGGGTGTCTGTTGTGGGGAGGGGAAGGGAAAGGCGTTTGTAAGCCGCTCTGAGCCTCCAAGTGAAGGGTGGGGTACAAATCCGATCTCTTCTTCTTCTTCTTCTCTAAATCAGTTGCAACTTGACTTTCCACCACCACCACTCCTAGCTGCAATATGGCGACAGGGACCTACTATTGAATGGGAGGGAGAATTAGAATCTCCACTGAGCTGCCCCATGCTCTAGCTCACATCCATAAACACTCCTCGTAGATCCAGCATGGTGTAGTGGTTACCGTATTGGACTAGGATCTGGGAGACCCAGGTTCAGATCTTTACCATGGAGGCTTGCTGAGTGATCTTGGTCCCGGAACATATAAACTTTATAAAGGATACAAACAACCCCAATTAACATTTTACAAACATGCTTAAAACATTTAACAGTCTAACCGTATTTCCTTTCACTCTCTCCCTGATGCACACCCTCCCACTTTCACTGCCCGTTATGCATTAGCACTGGGACAGTATACAGGGACATAGTGCACACGGTCAGCTGGCAACAAAGGTAAGGGCCAACTGCTTGTGGGTCAGCTGCTTGCGGTTTGACACCAATACATTTCTATCACAGCTTTCTGCCCTCAGTGTAGGGCAGCTGACAATCATAAAGCATCAGCCTTGCTCAACCAATCCAAATATATATATATATATAGCCTTCGAAATAATAAAATGCAACAGGTAAAATATAAATTGGGAAGACAGAGCAGTACAGCGGTTATGAGAAGATAAAAAGGAGATAAAAAAGAAGAAACCTTTGTTAAAAAATTGGTCGAGGTTATATAAATGGTTGTAGGACTATCTTAAGAAATCTTAAGAACTGAAACACAAGCTCGTAGGGCTAGAAACTTTAACGGATACAGGTGTAACCAATTCATATTCCATATAGATAGACTTAAACAGTTAACTGAGGGCAGACTCCGTATTGTTTTATGCGGTACGTTTTCTTTTTCCTTTGTGTATCTGTGTTGTCTATTTTTCTTACTTGAAAATAATAAAATCTTTATTTAAAGAGAGAGAGAGAGAACGAGCTGTGATTGGGACGTTTGCTGGCACAAATGTAACCTCAGCCACCCAAACCACTAGTTGGCCTTAGCTACTCACTTTACCTCAGCCTCGAATTCCCATTTGCAACAGGAAGATAACACTCGCCTACCTCACAGGAAGGATGTGTAGGAACGATGACTGTGAAGTGCGTTAACACCGGATATGGTGTCATACTCAGTGCAATTCCCATTTAAAAAAAAATCTTTATGACTTACTTTGGGGTCTCTCTGACCCTACCATATTAGTCGAGTACATTTTTTTTTTTGCCTTGACAAAACCCCGATTGCTTTCAGGATATACAAGGGAGATAGACCCTGCCCATAAGTTAGGAAGATTTCTGTGGTTCATAAGCAGTGAGAAAAACATTTGGACATGGATGAGCCATTCCCATCTATTCCCTTTTTGGAAGAAAAGAGAGCAGAATTTCGCGTATCTTTTAATTACATTAATTGAGCCTCCACATATCCCACTGAGATAAGTATCGTCAAGCAGCTGAAGTTTCAAAAGTTGATTTTAAAAAACCAGTTGATTAACTAGATTAACTAGCCAATTAGCAAGTCAATTAATTAGCCAATTAAAAATATTACAGCCCTCTCAGCAATAATATCATGAGGGTATTTAATTAAAATAGAAGCTTCCCTTGACTGAGTAGCATAGACAAATTGTTTATTTTGGAGGGGGAAAAATCAACTGACATACATCTTCAGACTGGGGACAATACCAGGAATCTATCCGCTTTTCATCAGCACTCACCAAACCAACTTTACACAATGGCCATCTGCTGAAAGTCAGGTTGTAATATCTAGATTTTAAAACTTGATTAATGTCACCAGCTCCTACTGTCCCCAAGAAGTGTCAATGTATGTTTTGTTTTTGATCTGGCCATCAATTATTACAGAAGATTATCTGATTGGAGAAAAAAGTGTAGTTTTCAATTTTTTGTGTGTGGGGGGGGGACATTTCTAGACTACACAGTCAAAATCCCTAGTGGATCCTGATGACAGTTATTCCTGTACAATTGCTAAATCGTATTGACTGATAGAGATGCACATACTTAGTGAATCTCTCTTATTCAGTATTATTAAAATTGATTGCGGTCTTTGTTTTTGTTTGGAAATTATGATTGAGGGTTGGAGAGATGGATCCTGCAGATCTGCTCAGCCCTCCACCTGGCTAAGCTGGACCCGCCTGCTACTGACCAGATAATCCTGTCCTTGCATTTCACTGGTATGAACGCTGGTCAGATGGCCCATATTTTATCAACCAAAAAAAAGGGTCGTAAGTCAAAGACATGCTCAAGGGTCAGGGAATAAACACAAAAGAAGATTAGGGGAACAAACACATGTGGACCAGAAGGATAACATCCCACTGGGGGTTAATCTAGCAGAAATGTATTAAAGCATGAAAACAACCCCCTCTATTGTTGTTTGTCATATGGGACCAAGGTTTCGATTGCTTGCTTGTTTCGTTGGACAGGACGTCTTCCCAACAATGTCTTGTAATGATGTCTTGGCTCATAAAGGAAATGTGTTGACGCTCGTGCAAGCTGAGATGGAGAAACTCATTCCACGGAGTCTCCAGGTCTCACCGTGGCTAAAATTAACCTGTGGGAGGGACAATTTTCTTTACTTTTCTTGATGACTGTGTGATTCACAATGAAATGCAAGAGTATAAAAACAGCCATCATTTTGGGGAAATAGCATTTTTTCCTCTGAGTTTAAGCGGATGCTTTCAAGTCGACATTCTTTAGTTTGTAACTGTTAGCTCCTCAGGGAGTGTACAGATAAACCCCTTGAACCTCTCCAAGAGCAACTCAGACAGAAAGACACCAATATGATTTCAACTTATTAGCTCATGTATGATTGAGGGAGGGAAGATATTGAAACCAAAAAGGCAAGGATCCTGTGTGAACATATATTATTATACAGCGTACATAGTAAACAAAGGGTCTCTGCCCTATGAAGGTTACAAATTTAAATTTCTGGACAAGGCAAGAGAGGAAGGGAAGAATGAACACCAATTCATTTACACAGGCTTCACTTAAGGCCTAATTTTCATTCAAGGGGTTAAACCTTTGTCTGGCTACACCACCTCAGAGGTAACTGTTATGACAGGCTTTGTAGGGATTCCCAAAGGGACCTTCCAGTTCTACAGTGGGACCAGCCATTTATCATATGAAGCAGTCACCTGCTATAGTTGCTGGCAGGCATCTATTGCTAACACACTCATGCTTGCTTTTGTTCTTGGGGACCTTAAACTTGAGACACACTGCTGCCTTTAACCATACTAGTCTTCAGTTAAACACCAATTAAAAATCAGGTATGACTTTAAGGGTGCGTTCGGACGGCTCTTTTGAGCAGCGCCAGGCACGAGTGCCTGGTGGATTTAAAGTGCACGGCCAGACCTCAGCATCTGGGAATCATGCCGCTTTCGTTAGTAGTCCGTTGATCCCTATCAGGGATCTGTACTTAAAAGATAGTGCTTAAAGTCCGGTCTAAAGCTGGCCGACAGGCCAATGCCAGACTTTCCACCGTCAGGTCATTCCACCAGCGCACAATCAGCCTGTAGGAATGGTCTCCAGACCATCCCGAATGACCGCCATTTTAAAAAAGTCTTAGCGATGCTAAGGATTGCCAGCTCTGAGTTGGACAATACCTGGAGACTTTGGGGGCGGATCTGGGAGAGGGCGTGGTTTGGGGAGGGGAGAAACCTCAGCATGGTACAATGCCATAGAGTCCAAAGCCACCATTTTCTCTAGGGGAGCTAATCTCTGTCAGCTGGAGATCAGTTGTAAAAGCAGGAGATCTCCAGGCCCCACCTGGAGGCTGGCAACCCTACCTGGGAGAGTTTTCTCACTCCTGAGTGGCTTGGTCATATCATTCTGCCATGTGGCAAGGAAGATATCATCAACTGTCAATGGGTGGTCATTTGTACAGGTAGGGCTTGTTCAGAGGCCCAGTGTGGTATAGTGGTTAAGAGCAGCAGACTCTAATCTGGTGAACAGGGTTTGATTCTGGACTCCTCCTCCACCTGAAGCCTGCTGAGTAACCTTGGGCTCAGAACTCTCTCAGGCCCACTTACCTCACCAGGGGCCTTTTGTGGGGAGAGGAAGGGAAGGCGATTATAAACTGCTTTGAGACTCCTTAGGATACAGAAAAGCAGGGTATAAAACCTACTCTTCTTCTGGTGCCCCCACATTATGGAACTATCTCCATAGATAGACCCACCAGGCTCACATGCTTCTCACTTTAAGAATGTGGTCCAAAACCTTTTTTAACTTATTTATTTACAAGATTTATAACTTGCTTTTCTACCTTCATGAGGGCTACTGAGACAGCTTTTGGGGACTGAAGGGGTAAAGGTTTTAAGGCTGATTGATCCACTATTGTACTCTCCATTCTTTTAGGGTGTGTTCAGATGGGCAGCTAATCTCACCATTGGCCCGGCTGTAATTTGAGCTAGATCTTTTTGATCCAGCATTGCACAACCAGACAGCCCACCCATGAAGCACTTCACCACACATGGCTCCCGCGGTGGATTGTCTAGATAGCATCCACTGTGAGGAGCCATGCGATCATTTTTTAAAAAAACCTGTCTGCGCATGTGCATAAGCGTCTCACCATATACTTGTTTTTCTGCACATGCGCATACTAAAAATGGTAAAAACACCACCAGCGGTACCTTCCTTTAGGTCCTGTTTCACTTAATAAACTTGATTGGGTTTAGGGGACCATCAGAAACATAACATTGTTTGGATCACTTGAGCAAAGCTCTCGGGATGTTGCATGTTTAAGCTTCTCCAGGTATTGTCCAACCCAGAGCTGGCAACCCTACTCCCTGGGGTAATTTGGGTTTTTATCTAGGCTCCCTAGCAGTCCCAAAATGGCTTCTCTAAGGCTTCAGTGTGCTCATAAACCTGTCTTGGGATGTACCACTTCAGTCCGCACATGGGAGGAGAACCTGACTGAATGTTCTTCCATTAGCATTTGTGTAGTAACTGCTACACATTTTGCAACTATCTTCCTTTGGATTTGACAGAGCTGTGTACGTGTCAGATAAGGTTGGCTTGTGTAGGTCACAATGATAATGTACAGCAGACAGCTTGGAAAATGTCCTAGAGAAAAGAGAGTGCTTTAACCACCTAAGAGTTGTTGGCTGAGGGCTGACAAGTCCTGGGAGCTTTTGGGAACAGGGCCTGGTGGTGTGCAGATTTGTATGATGCCATTTCCAGTCGCATAACCGGACATGCAATCCCAAAAATCTTTATGGTAAAACCACAGAGATCTTGGGGATTGCTAGAGTGTCATGGCAATGTGTGATGTTACTTCAGGTTATGCAACTTGTTTGGGAATATTTTTCTTCCCCCCTCCCCCCAAAGATTTCTCCCACTGCTGTATCTACACCCATCACTGTCCATCAAAAATCTACCTGTGGACTGAGGCCTGTGCTGATCCCCCACTAGTTTATCTCCCATGAGCATGATCATATCCTCCATTTCATCATGGTTCTACAGTTGCATTTATCTCTGAGGCCTTGGTGAAAAGAAAATCTGCCTTCTTAAGAATGGATGTGAAAGTTTTCTTAAAGTAAAGTACTACAGCATGTTTCATATCATGAAATTATTTAGTATAGTACAGAAAGCTAGCCAGGAAGTTTATTCCTTAGGATAGGAGATCTTGAAGGGGAATCAACATAATGCCATCTTGTCCTCAAACTGCGTGTCAAAGTCACTTATCTAATACGGAATCCTAAGAAAAATCTCAAGTGGTATAGCATACAACAACATTGTTGGTTTGTTTTCCTTTTTTTGCAAAAACAACCCCAAGGTCAGCTTCCCTCAATTTCTCACCATCAAGCACTCTGCCTCAAAAACACATCGGCATATTTGCTAAATGGAAATCTGACTCGTGTCCCATCTCATCACAACGTCACAAAAGCCATAAAATTACAAATCCGTTTCAAGGCAGAAGACACGACAGCAAAATATAAGTACACAAAAACTACATTAAATATCCGTCTTCATTTGTCCTTTCCCACTTCAACGTACCTCCCTGGTTTAGCACTTCTCAACTGCAGCGCACAGCTTGAGATAGTCTAAGATCCATTTTAGAGTGGACTTGAAATATAAATGACAGTTCGCACTACACATGAACATAGACAACTGTATAAAATATTTAAATAAAGACAGAAAAGAACAGAGGAAACCAACAGAGCCTTTGGCAGACCCAGCCGTTGGGAATATAGCAGCTTGAGATTCATTGCAAATTTCATCTTTAATGTTATTTTTAGTTCAATATTTTGTAGCACTCAGAAGTAAATCCTTGTGTGTCGTCTCCCCTTTCCTGCTCACTCTCCCCCCTTTCCCCCCAATCCCTTATAGTTTTTACAAAAACCTAATATATTTTCAATAAAATTGATTTGTGAAGTGTTTGTGTTATTTGTTAGAGTCTTTCTGTTCTTCTGTACAACTCAATAAAAAACCATTGTACAATGTACTTTCTTTTTTAAAAAAAAAAAATGTTCACCATTGATCTCAATAGCTGAATAAATAGAAACAGACCCTTAGTCTAAATCTTGCTTCCCTGCCAGTTCGCTTCACATCAGATCTTCTTTATAATCTTATTCAAGTTCTTGGCTTCATGTATTTGATCAGAGAGATATATGTGTGTTTGTGTGTGTGTGTGTGTTTATATATAATTTTATTTGTGCTAAAATGCGAGGCTCATAATCATGGCAATTGCAAGACCTGGGTGCAGAAAACGGAGGAAAACAGTGCTCTAGATCCAACAGAAGAGCGAGCAGATGGAGTAGGCACAGAAGATCTTTCCTCTTCTTCCCTATGCTACTTCCCCCCCCAGAACTCCACTGAGGATTGGGAGAGTCTTCCAAGCAAACGGTGCCACAGGATGGGACGCTACAGCAACAAAGGAGAATAAAGTAAAAGTGCTTCTCTCCCATCTGCCGATGCAAGCCTCAGATGGAAGGGAAAGTGGCAATTTTACCTGATTAACATAAGAACATAAGAGAAGCCATGTTGGATCAGGCCAATGGCTCATCCAGTCCAACACTTTGTGTCACACAGTGGCCAAAACCCAGGTGCCATCAGGAGGTCCACCAGTGGTGTCAGAACTTTAGGAGTCCTCCCAGTGTTGCCCCTCCCAAGCACCAAGAATACAGAGCATCACTGCCTCAGACATAGGCTGTGATCACACGCACAATTAGACCTGACATAGGTGCAAATGCTGGGCAGATTTAAAGGGAGCGATCAGACAACAACATATTGGAAGTGTCCCGCAGCCAATGGCAACCTGTTCTGCTCTGCTGCAGAAGTGGAATTAAAAGACACCGGGGAAAATCCGGTAGTAAATGGGTTGCGATGTGCCACGGGTGAACTTTCCCCTGTCTGATCGCTCCAGCGCACTCTCATGGCTTCAGGATAATCTGATCAGGCGATCCCGACTCCGTGCCATTGTTTTTTTCCCCTTCCCAGTATGTGCATCATCGCAAATCCCATAGGGAGCCCTCAGTGCGGAGGTGCGATTCATCAATTTCTCATTTAAGTGCATGGGAAACAAACGGCAAACCCACCCACCCACCCCGAATCACCTGCAGTTGCATCTGATCACTTACTGACAGGCTGCACCCACAGCTTCAAAGGGAGGTGTGATCTTGCAACTGTGGGTAAAATTTCCCCGGAGAAAATAGCCTCACTTCCCCCCCCCCCCCTTTATCTGGTGTGTGTGACCGCAACCATAGTGTTCTATCTATACGTTGTGGCTAATAGGCACTGATGGACCTCTGCTCCATATGTTTATCCAATCCCCTTGAAGCTGTCTATGATTGTAGCTGCTACCACTTCGGGCAGCAGTGAATTTCACGTGTTAATTACTCTTTGGGTGCAGAAGTACTTCCTTTTATCTGTTCTAAGACTACTGCTCATTAATTTCACTGAGTGCCCACAAGTTCTTGTATTGTGAGAAAGGAAGAAAAGTACTTCTTTCTCTACCTTCTACATCCCATTCATAATTTTGTAAACCTCTGTCATGTCACCCCTCAGTTGTCATTTCTCCAAGCTAAAGAGCCCTAACCTCTTTAACCTTTCTTCACAGGAAAGGTGTTTTATCTCCTTAGTCATTTTAGTTGCCCTTTTCTGCACCTTTTCCACTGCTATAATATCTTTTTTGAGGTACAGTGACCAGAACCGTACACAGTATTCCAAATAAAGCTTTATACAGGGGCATTATGATACTGGCTGATTTCTTTTCAATCCCCTTCCTAATAATCCCCAGCATATCATTTACCTTCTTTATTGTAGTCACACACTGAGTCAACATCTTCAGTGAGTTATCTACCATGACTCCATGATCTCTCTCCTGGTCAGTTACCACCAGTTTGGACCCCATCAAGGTATATTTATATACCCACTCGCCAGCCTTGACAGATCCCTCTGGAACGCCTCGCAGTCCTCCCAGGTTCTCACCACCCTGAACAACTTAGTGTCATCCACAAACTTAGTCACTTCACTGCTTACTCCCAAATCATTAATGAACAAGTTAAAAAGCACCAGAACTAGTACCGAGCCCTGTGGTACCCCACTGCTTACCACCTTCCACTGTGAAAACTGCCCATTTATACTCTGTTTCCTGTAAATTAACCAGTTTTAAATCCATAAGAGGACTTGTCCTCATATTTTATGACTGCTGAGTTTACTTAGGAGCCTTTGATGAGGAACTTTATCAAAAGCTTTCTGGAAGTCTAGGGAAACAACATCTACTGGGTCACCTTGTCCACATGTTTGTTCACCCTCTCAAAGAAATAACTCTAAAAGGTTAGTGAGACAAGATCTTCTCTTACAGAATCCATGCTGATTCTTCCTCAATAGCATTTGTTCATCAGTGTACCTACTGATTCTATCTTTAATAACAGATTCCAGTAATGTACCTGTTATCGATGTTAGACTGAGTGGCCTATAATTTCCCAGCTCTCCCCTGGAACCTTTTTTAAAGAGGGAGGTTACATTAGCTTCCTTCCAGTTTTTGGGAAAGGAGGCAGTTTTTAATGATAGATTGCATATTTTTGTCAGGAGATCCACAAGTTCACATTTGAGTTCTGAAAGAACTCTTGGATGTATGCCCTCTGGGCCTGGTGATTTGTCAGTTTTTAGTTTGTTCATCAGCCATAGGACCTCCTCTGTTGTCACCTCAATCTGACTCAGGTCTTTCAACACCCCTCCTGTAATCGGCAGTTCTGGAGTGGGCAAGCACCTCCCATCTTCCACAGTGAAGACAAAGGCAAAAAATGCATTCAATTTCTCTGCCATTTCCTTATAATCTTTTAGTGAGTCTTTCGCCCCTTGGTCATCCAAGGGCCCCACTATCTCCCTGGCTGGTTTTCTGCTTCTACTTGTCACTGCAGTACCCAATCCTATTGGGCAGTTTACTTGCCTCCAGATCATCAGAGAAGAATTTCAGGTTGCTTGGGGAAGGTAGGAGAAGAATGCTTCTACCACCTCCTTCTGTGAACTCTTCCATTTAATCCATCCAATAATTTTATATTTCACTATCTATTCACTCTTTGTCTGCCTCAAATACAAAATAACACACAGTGTTCAATGGGATGAAGGATGACAAGAAGAGGGAAATGGATCTGTTCTTCTTTCATGCTCCAGGGCTGAATGCCCATTTACTAGGAATCAACAAACCAAAACAAACACACCAAAAATACTCTAATTTGCTCAGATTAGGAGTGTGCAATTAAAAAATATATATTCCAGACTAATTTCAGGTTCAGATTTTGACACTTGGATGTCTGGTTTAGTGTTCAAAAGAAGTCAGAGGGAGGGCAAGAGACTTATTCCCTTTCCACTTACTGTGCAGGTGGAGCCAGAGGTGTGTTAGCAGAGCTGGGGAAACAAACCAGCCCCACACACATAGAGCTGCATTCTGTAAAGCAGGGCTCGTCAGCATAGTGGCCATGGGCACTATGGCACCTGCCAGAACCTTTCTGGATGCCTGCCAAGTATTGCTAGAAAGTGCATGGCGTGAGGTGGTGCTTTTCCCCAGTGGGCTTCTGACTGGCTATTGGAAATCTGATTGAAAATCCATTTTAAAAAAAAATTGTTTTGACACAGCTGCTACCACACCACAGGAATATTCCTTGCTTGACTGAAGATAATGCAAGAAAATATTTATGTTCATTCACAAAGGCGTCCTGTTAAGCAGAGCTTCTGCCTGAAGTGATGAAGAGTTACTTTTAGAGTTACGCATAACCTCACTCACAACATTTTGGGGTTGGCTGCGTCTCCTACGACATCCATTTTGTAGCTAGCTCAAGTCCTGCGGCAGCCATTTTGTAGTTATATGTCCTCCACCCTGTCAGAATTCTAAAGAAGCTGACAGGCTCAAAAAGGTTGGGGACTCTTGCAGTCAAGTTTACTGCAAAAACAGAATTGCAAGAAGCATCAGCTAACTGTGGGTCCTCCAGTAGCAGACAGCTCTTCAGGGTCTATCAAATTTACAGGCAGAGAAAAGGCTCAAGAAGAGGCCCAAGAACAGAAACAGGCTTTCAAGAAGCTCTGAACAATAGAAAGCATAAATCGCACTGCCCCCTGGAGTTCAAATGGACAAAACACATTAATCATACTGTTGACATGCAGTCGCCTCTTCAACAAGGCCAAGGCTAGTGCCGCCACTTGTGCTTCCCAGACAGCTTGACCAAGCATGCGGTCAGAGGGTTGGCACAGGAAGAGAAGTATCACTTCCCTTGACATTTTAGATGCGCTTTTTGATGCATATGAGGCACCGTGTACCCTGGGGCCCTGGGCATCCTGGGAAACATGGTCCTAGCTGCCCTGATGCTATGAATGTCATTTCCCTTGTTGATCTAAGGTGCCATGGGGGGGATATTAATTAACTGCCCACTCATGCTGCCCCATTGGACCCCTACCAGGCCAGGCCAGGATGCACTTTGGTTGGACAGTAGTAATTGGGGCCTGAATCCATCCCATCTACAGAAGAAGAAGATGATATTGGATTTATACCCTGCCCTTACTACCCGGAGTCTCAGTGTGACTTACAATCCCTTTCCCTTCCCCTCTCCACAACAGACACCCTGTAAAGTAGGTGGGGCTGAGAGAGCTCTGAGAGAACTGCCCTTGAGGGAACAGCTCTGAAAGAACTTATGACTGACCCAAGGTCACATTAGCCATTGCGTGTGGAGGAGTGGGGAATCAAACCTGGTTCTCCCAGATTAGAGTCCATGTTCTTAAGAAGAAAGAAGAGGGGAAGGAAAATAAGATTCATATTTGTAGTAACAGACAGGAAAAAGATTTTTTTAAAAGAGGAAAAATGAGCATCCCTAATATGCATATGGGGAATTTTGTGTTCCCCTGGACTAACTTCTCAGGGAAAGTTTCATCTCCAGACATATTCAGTAATGCTGCACTCCTGTCATAATGTTACAGTCCTTCCTTTTTCACACAAAAGTTTTCACACAAAAGTTTCAGAAATCCCACCCTATCATAAACTGTTTCTATATATTTAAAACAATATCACATCAGTAATACCAGTGAGAAATAAAATCTTGGACATCGGCCATGTTTAACTGAGTTGAAGCATTTCCTATAACTGTTCCTGTACTGGATAAACCAGACCAAATGGAAACTCTAATCTCCATCTGTGGACATGTTTTCTTAAAGGTGTCTGAAGGACGAAGTCTCCACTCCACCCAAACAATCCTTCTCTCCTTAATATCCCCTTCTGTTCCCTGTTTAACACCTCTCTCGGCATCTCTCTTGTAAATTAAATATGAAGACGTTTTAAAAATTACATCAATGGTTGTTCATAAACCAGAGAAAACTACGGGGTCCTGAGTTGCAGAAGTAATGTGGGACATCTTTAATTTACCCTTCTTACACTTAAGCATTCCAGACAGGGATGGAGGGAGCATTTGGGATAAGTTTGATGCTGAATATCTGAACGATAACACACAAATCAAACATAAAGGTCCTAAACAAACCATTTTTGAAAATTTTTGAAAACCATTTTTTGAAAATTTTAACTCTGCCTATAATGGTGGTTTGTTGGTTGGTTGGTTTTATTTTTATTTTTCTGCATCATCAGTTTTTTCATCTTTAATCTGATTCAGTTTAATTAATTTGGGATTTTCAGTTTCAGATGGCAACCATGTTGTCAACCCCTTTTTGGGGAAAAAATCAAAATGTTCTAACTCAGTGTTTTTAGGGCTTTTAAAAAAGCCTATTTTTAGATCTTGTTTTAGTATACTTTTAGCACTCTTTTACACTGAGTGGTAAGAAGTTGCTCTGAAGTTTCTGCAGACATATGTGGCAGGATATAAATCCCCAAAGAAACAAGCAAGCCAAAGTCAATCCATTGTCACAGGGAAAGAGACCTTGAGCCTCATGCTGTTTTCCAACCTGAAATGTCTCCAGAGAGCCATTTCCTGCCCCATTGAGGAAACCTATGTGTACTGATAGGCTGGTGGTGGTGGAAAGTGCAGTCAAGTTGCAATGAATGTATAGTGACCCCTATAAAGGTTTTCAAGGCAGGAGATGGTGGTTTGCCCTTGCCTGCCTCTGCATACCAACCTTTGAATTCCTCTGTTGTCTCCCATCCAAGTACTAACCAGGACCAACCCTGCCTAGCTTCCACAATCTGATGAGATCAGGCTAACCTGGGCCATCCAGTAGAACAAATTTAGAGTCCAGTGGCACCTTTAAGAACAACAAAGGTTTATTCAAGGTATGAGCTTTCGTGTGCATGCACACTTTTTCAAAGACATTGGAATGGGAGGTAAGGTTCAGACTTATTGACAGGGGCTGAACAGCAAATCAACATGTAACATGATGAAATTGTTTTCTTAAGCTGCATCCCAAAATATTCTTGCTAAAAGGCAAGAGACTGACAGCAATTTCCTGGAGACCAGAGAAACTGGTGGGCACCCAGTTTGCTTGAACGGAACAGAATCTCTGCTTAAGATAGATTTCTGGGTTGGGAAATACCTGGAGATTTTGGGGGTGGAGCCAGAGGAGGGTGGGGTTTGGAGAGGGGAAGGACTTCATTGGGGTATAATGCCCTAGAGTCCACCTTCCAAAGTGGCCATTTTCTCCAGGGAGACTGATTTCTATTGTAGGGTTGCCAGCTCCAGGTTGGGAAATACCTGGAGATTTTCAGGGTGGAACTTGAAGAAGGCAAGGTTTTGGGAGGGGAGGGACGGGACTTCGATGGGCTGTAATGCCATGCAGCCCACCTTCCAAAGCATTCATTTTCTCCAGGTGAACTGATCTCTGTTGCCTGGAAATGAGTTGTAACCCCAGGAGATCTCCAGTCATCAACTGGAGGCTGGCGACCCTACCTTAAGGCTCAGCACCAGAATCAGGGAACAATCCCTGATCGCTATGAATCAGCTGCTCTGGAAAGCCTCTTTGGGAAACACAACAGAGAACGAGCTAGCCCTGATCCAGAATGACGGTGGCGACTGATAGGAAACGTGCAACTGGACCAAAGTCACATCAACAGCATTCTGTCGTAAATGCTGCCATTTCAGCCCCTCGGGTTATGGAAACACGGGCCGTTTGCCAAAGACAGGCAATAAAACATCGGAAGTGACACATACAAATAGAATCCACTTTTCTAAAAGCTTCCCCCTTCTTTTCATTCTCCTTCCCTTCATTCTCCCTCTGCCAACATCCACTTCCTTTTTTACTTAACTCGGGCATTTCTAGTATCTCATTCCTCTTCTTCCTTTTATATGAGTCTTGCTGTCTTTTATTAAATGGGGGGGGGGAGCTTTTATTTGTATTTTTCGGCCTCCTTCTCATTCCGCTTTTGTGTTCCCAGACGCTGTTTAATTTTGCTTTGCTTTCAAATGCTTAAGATGCATCCAGCCGAAACTTTTCTCTCTTCCTTTCTTCAACTTCTATATTTGATTTGTCATTTAGAAATCCATAAGAGTTTAAAAACAGCAATTAAGACCATTGAAAGGCATTAGCCGTTACCCAGCAGGCAGCAGCAAATCAGCATGTCAATAAAAATAACCACCAACCTGTTGTATATCTTGGCTTTTTGATACCAATTTAGCTGTTATTTATGCAATTACATAACTGGCTTTTACTGGCTTTTTGTTTTTTGGGGAGGGTTGTTGCAAACCAGTTTGAGGGGTCTACTATGAAGCAACACGTATAAATCAAATAAATTAAATAAAATGGTATTTAGTAATAAGCTTACTGAAAAAGGTGACTCAGAGTAAACAAGAATAATGCTGGGTCTGACTCTGTTTCTTAGCAGTGTGCTTAAAGCAGGGCAGGATGCATTGCGCCAGCACTTCTGGCTTCAAGTTGCTTTGCAGCAGTTTTGCAACAGGAAGATAAACACTGCTTTCCGTTACTAGCTTTCTCCTACACAGTCAACTCAAGGACTCAAGAGTGAGCTGGGTCCAAGGATAAGTTGTAAGGAGACTCTGGATGTGTGCTGCTTTCTGTTGCCGAGCTATTTCAGCAGTGGCAAACAGGAAGAACATAGTCCCAGCCCACACACTAGGGTTGCCAGTCCTGCTCTGGCAAATGCCAGACGATTTAGAGGGCAGTGCCTGGGGAGGGTAGTAGTTCGTAGGATGTGATATCATTTCCTGGTGATGCTCTAGGGATTTTCATAATCTCTATGGTTTTGGAGGAATTCCTAGAGTGGCTTGGAGGATGTGATGTCATTTCTGGGTGGAGAGTTAATGGATGTTTCTGGGCAATGCAGAAGAAGAGGAGGAGGATGAGGAGGAGATTGGATTTATACCCCGTCCTTCACTTGAAGTCTCAGAGTGGCTTACAAACTGCTTTCCTTTCCCCTCCCCACAACAGACACCCTGTGAGGTAGGTGGGGCTGAGAGGGCTCTCTCCAGAACTGTCCTTGAGAGAACAGCTGGTACAGAGCTATGGCTTGCCCAAGGTCATCCAGCAGGTGCAAGCGGAGGAGTGGGGAATCAAACCCGGTTCTCCCAGATTAGAGTCCGTGCACTTAACCACTACACCAAACTGGCTCTCAAGGAGGGGGTATGTTCTTCTCTGTCACCAAGTCCTTGATATGGGGAAGGGCTGTGGCTCCGTACAGTGTGCAGAAGGTCCCCAGTTCAACCCATGGCCTCTCCAGTTCAAAAGCATCTGGCAGTAGGCAATGTGCAAGACCTCTGTCTGAGACCCTAGAGAGCTGCTGCCAGTCTGAGTAGACAATACTGATTTTAATGGACGGATGGCCTGATTCAGTATGAGGCAGCTTCATGGGAAGGGCAGCATTGAACCATTTAAGCAACATCCTTCCATCAGGATAGTAAACCTGAAGATCCGGTTTAATGGGTCTGTGGCTCCCCTTTTAGCCTCACCTCACATGCTTTTGTTGACATATTCTTTTTCTTAAGCAGGAGACAGACATTTTCCCCCCTGAGAATTAGTGGGGGGGGGGGGGACCTTGGCAATGAGAATTAACCTTGATTACTACAGCAATTTGCTAATCAAAACTGGAGACCTGTTAATCAAGCCTGAATTACCAGCTGGCTAATTCTTAAAAAAAACAAAAACCCAGTAACATAACCAAAATTGAACATTTGGTAAACAAGGGTCTTATTTTGTGATGGGAAGACTATCTGGCACACTGTCATGTTTATTTTTAGTGTTCATTGGTAGCCTGTAGTCCTTTTGAAATCCAAAGTTACAGAACCTTAATGGCAAAGTGGCGCCCGTCAGCCGACATTGCACACAAAAGACCGGCACCAGTGCGTAGAACTGCAGGTGCCAAGAAACTGGGCGGGTTTCTAATATTAGGGAAACAGCTCGACTTCCACCCAGTAAAAGCAGAGGCTGTCTGTGTAATGATGTGAAGTGCTCCAAATGCTTTATCAATGCATATGTATTTGTAACCTGACGAACTGCCAAAGCCCAGTGGCAGTGCCCAGTGGCAGTGCCCAGTGGCAGTGGACAATCTCCCACCCCCAGTCCCAGTCCCAGTCCCATAATTTGAGAAGCAGGAGAAAAATAATGGTGGGGGGCAGAAATGACATTGATGGTGATGCTCGAGGTATTTTCTAGGAGAGTCATTTTGGTGTCATGGTTAAGAGCAGTGGACTCTAATCTGGATAACTGGGTTTGATTCCTCACTCCTTCACATGCATCCAGCTGGGTGACCTTGGACTAGTCACAGTTCTTTCAGAGCTGTTCCCTCAAGAGCAGGTCTCTCAGAGCTCTCTCAGCCCCACCTACCTCACAGGAAAACATATTTCTTTTACTAGCTTACTCATTGGTTCTATACAGTGAAAGCTGAACTAGATGGAGCTACTAATCTAGGCTTACCATTTGCCCTCCTTCAGCCCCAATCCTTATTGAGAAATGAGAGGGAAATGACCAGAAAATTACCTCCATAGTGACACTCTAAGAATTTCCCCATATCTCTATGGTCTTTATCATAGCGATTAAGGGAAATTCCTTCAGGGTCACTCAGAAGTACTGTCACATCATCCCAAACTGCTCTCTCCTCAGGCACCACCCTCAGAACCTGCTGGCATTTGCCAAGGCAGTCTCATATGCTTGTGGGCTATTTTGGCTCCTAAAAAGGGGGGTGGGAATCTAAACAAAAAACCCCCCTCAAACCTCCAAAGGAAGTTTAGAAAACGTATTGAGGTCCAAAAGTTAAAAACATAAGTAAGCGTACACAAGAGTATTTATTACAAAGACCTATAAAATCCTAGTAGGGGCCCAAATAAAGCCTCATAAAGTGTACAGAGTTTCAAATACACACACAAAAAAGGACAATGTATGCCCTGACCTAACGCGTTTCGGCTCACAAGAGCCTTCTGCAGCAGCAACCCTAAAAGTGGAGGCCTCACCCTTTCCCTCACACCATTTTTCTAATTTAAACCATTCCTCCCAGAGCTGTTATTTCTCCCATTATGGGAAAAAACCAGAAGTTTTGCGTAGATACCCTATTTCTATTCCCTCTCTCACATGTTACAGATAGTACTTCTGCTATGCGTGCATGCGTGAGAGGGAAAGGGAGAGATTTAAATTGGGAAAATGATCTGAGGGAAAAGTTAATGTCCCTCCTGCAGCACTGCAGCCCTGATTCAATTACCTCCTAATTCATGGCCACTATGAGCATCTTTAACAACCGCAAGAGGTCCATTCACAAATCTCCCACTGCCTGGCTCACTTCAGACATCGCATGAAAGCACGGTTTATTTGAACTATGGTTAGTTTGTGAAACCAGGATTCAGCTCACAGACCATCACTCAGATCCTCGTTTGCCTTGACAGACGCTGGCTTCATTCTCTTCTTTTCGTAGCCTGAGAAAGGACTGGGATTAACCTGCATTCAAACGTCAAGAAAAACCGTAGTTCAAATTATCTGTAGCTAATAAAAACCAAGTTAAGATTCTGTCTTCAGATTCTACCTTGATGGACCATAACTAACGATAATTAGTGAAGGGGCCCACATTCAGACTATCACGCTGACTAGAATTGGTTTAATTAGGCCATGGTTTTGTGTGATATCTGGATTTTGTGTGGTATCTCTAAATATCTCTCAATTATCCTGATCTTCATCTGAGGAGCTGAGGGCAGCAGTTCTCCTCTCCTTCACTGCCAACCTGAGCCTCAAGTGACTGTTGATAGCAGCCATTATATGAGTCTATGAACTAAGTTTGTACACCAAAGGCACAAGAGCCCCCCCCCCCAGAGGAGGGGAGTGTGTTTGTGTGATAGAGAGCAAGAGAGTTTTTGAGAGAGCTGATTCTCTGTGGACCTCAAGGCAACAGTAATTATGAGGTATTACCGCAAAAGTTTTGAAAATACTATGGGTTGGATCCAACTGGGTTTCCTGGTAGTGAAAAAGGAAGGTTTGCTCTTATACAGGATAATGGGACCTGCATATACAAAAGTCATGTGGGGCAAGGGCTTCAGCAAGTAGGGGGATAGGGCAAGACTGGAGGGAAAAGTCTGGCTGGATCCAAGCCACTATTGTTTATTTCTTATTTAATCCTGAATATATTTGAAGCAGACTTCAGTAGTGTGCCCTGGATCTTAACGTCAACAAACACAGACTGAGGAAGACTGAAGTTCAGTCGCACTGAAAGACCAACAGGATTTCCAGGATATAAGCTTTTAAGACTCAGTATTCCCATCAGATAGATCAAGATAGATAGCTGTGTTAGTCTGTCTGTAGCAGTACAAAAGAGTAAGAGTCCAGTAGCACCTTAAAGACTAACAAAATTTGTGGCAGGGGATGAGCTTTCGTGAGTCACTGCTCACTGCTTCAGGTATCTTACTCTTTTCTAAAGCTCCCATCAGACTCTCAAAAGCTTACGCCCTGGACATCTTGATGGTGTTTACAGTGCTACTGGGCTTGAATCTTGTTCTTCTTCTGTTGTAGACCAATACGGCTACGCACCTGAACACAGAGTGAAATCTGAAATGGAACTTCCATGATAGGGTTGCCAAGTCTTCCTTACTTACCGGTGGGAGGGAGTCCTCCGTCATCTGGGAGCTTCCCGGGCGCGCACGCTTCGTGCGCATGCCCGGCAATGTCGCCCAGAAGTGACATCAGCCCGTTGGGGGCATTGCCAGGGTGACACTCTGGCAATCCCCCCAAAACTCTATGGTATCATAGTGTTTTGGGGCAATTGCCAGAGCGTCGCCCTGGCAATGCCCCCAACGTGATGACGTCACTTCTGGGTGACGTCATTACATTGGGGAAGGGGGGTGGGGTTCCCCCCGCCGGCCGAATGCTGGCTGGCGGATCGGGAACCCCTGTAGCGGGGGATCCCCCGCCCCCCGGGCTGACTTGGCAGCCCTATTCCATGAGGATGTCACCTCTGAGAGACAGCATGGTGTAGTGGTTATGGGGGTGGACTCTAATCTGGAGAACCGGATATGTTTCCCCTCTCCTCCACATGATGCCAGCTGGGAGACCTTGGGACAGTCACTGTTCTCTCAGAACTCTCTCAGCCACACCTGCCTCACAAGGTTTCTGTCGTGGGGAGGGGAATGGAAGGAGATTGTAAGCCACTTTGAGATTCCTAGGGGTAGAGAGAAGCAGGGAATAAAAACCAACTCTCCTTCCTCTTCTTCTACCTCTAACAGTGAAAGATTATCAAAAAATAAAGAATAACCTGAAATTCCCTATCGTATGCACACATTAATGCATATTATTATACATATTATATATAAAATGTCCACATAACAGAATTACAATAGACATAATTATATATTTAAATTATACGTGTGAGTGTGTGTGTGTGTACATTCATCATTCAGTACTCATTGAATGGATGATGAGGGAACCAAGATTTTGTCGGCTAATAAAGGCATTAAATTAAACAAAGAACAGGCCCAGCAAAGAGAGGTCATGGCAGCTTTTTAAAAAGCTTGCAACCTTTCACGACAGGATGTCTGTGTGGCTTTAATTGTTTGGAGTTTCACTTTCCGCCATGGGAGTTGCAAATGGGCAAGCTGTATTCTCATAATGCTGCAATATAAACCTCCATTTAAACTTGATGGGTCCCCTTTCAATGAAATTTTATTTTCCAGGCACTTTTGTGATGTGATCTTTTACGAGCAGCGTGAATGAGATACTGTGGAGATATTAAGCCATGCAAAACAGCTGAGCTAAAATGGCAATTTGAGGGGGAGGGGGAGGGGCCACCAAGTGTGTCCAGGTTTCCTTCTCTCTCTCTCTGTCTCTTTTTTTAAAAAATTCAGTCGGCCCATTGGTAACTTTGACTGAAAATGAACACGCTATGTCTCCTTCCTATTTCCTGTTCCTCTCCCCTCACTTCATTTGTCTATAAAGAACATGAGTGCATTAATAGTTACCGGAATTCACTGGAAATCCAGACTTCTCAAGGAATGTTTTAACGATGTAGAGTGGGGAAAAGGAAAGGAAAGGTACATCATACAACATGTAATTAACTCTTAGAATTCACTACTACAAAGGTATGGTGAGGTCCATTAACTTACATGGCTTGAAAAATGGATCAGTCAAGCCATGAAGGATAAGTCTATCAATGGCTTTAACCGTGTTACAAAGAAGCACATCTCTGAATACCAGAGGTGGAAGCAAACATCATTCTATGGAATGCACTTTAAATTTAAGCATCTCAAGCATGGGTGGGACTTCCAAGTGCTTACCTCAGGCTGCTTACCTCATAACCTGCTTGTGAGTTTCTAGAAGGCTCTAGCTGACTGATCTTAGAATGTTAGACTGATCTAAGGAGACACCCCATCTGAGGAATCAGTTAAATGATTGTTTTCATTTCTTGTGGTTACATCTTACCTTTCTTCCTTTATGGAGCTTCACGTGGCCTAGATAGGATTCCGATGAACTCATTCTACAGCCAGATATATTACCACTCATCTGCTCCATAATGGTTGGAAATATTTTCTCTCATTACATATATATTTTCTTCTCACCTTTGCGGCTCCAAAATTCATATCCTTTTGATATTTCACCCCAACTATCCATTTCTTTACCATATCCCCCCAAATAATTCCCCTTCAATAAAGCCCCCAAACATCTGTTTTCACTTCTGATCTCTCCCCTCAATTTCCTCATTCTATTATTCATTTGTCTAATTTACATACTGCTTTTAACACCATTTTTTCAAGGTGCTATACTCCTTTCAAAAATAAATATTGTGTTGTAACAGTGATACTAACTCACTAAGAAGACAAGACTCACTGGAAAAGACCATACTGCTAGGAAAAGTTGAAGGCAGCAGGAAAAGTGGAAGGCCCAACATGAGATGGGTTGTCTCAATCAAGGAAGCCATGGTCCTCAGTTTGCAAGACCTAGGGTTGCCAGGTGTTACCTTCGCTGAAGCTGGGGACTTTGGGGGGGGGGGCATTCTGGGAGTGGGCAGGGACATTGCGTGATGTCCCCAATGTGATGATGTCACCAGGAAGTGACATCATTGTGCCGGGGATGACATGCAGGAAATGCTCTCGTATTTGAGCAAACTCTATGGTTTTTTCAGCCTCAAAACCATAGAGTTTGCTGAAATACCAGAGCATCCTCATGTGACGTCCCTGGTGCGATGATATAACTTCCAGGTGATGTCACCATGTCAGGGGCATCGTGTGGCAATGTCCCTGTTTGCAGGTGGGGCTTCCTCCACTGGCCAGCTGGTCGGTGGCAAGCTGAAGCCTCAAAAATCAGGGGTTTCCCTGGCACTGCATGGGAATGGCAAGCAAGAAAGACCTCAACAAAACTGTTAATGATATTACAATTTGGAGGTCATTAATTCATAGGGTTGCTATAATCTGGAAGCAACTTGGTGGCAAATAACTCATACATAGTCACTCCATGGATCATTGAGAGCCACATTTGCAATTCCCCAGAACTCTATTAGGCTAGTTGTTTGGGTGGAGGAGGTTATTTAGGTTAAAAGTTCCCTTTGGCTTTTATCTAGATCTGCAGGAGAGGGAGGGATTGGAACCTCTCTCCAGGCTTGCAAGGGATTTTATTTTATGGGCTGACACTCCACCACTTCATTCAGCTGCATATGTTGACCCAGCCTCTCTCACTGGAAGAAAGGCAAGGTAGGTAGGTAGGTAGGTAGGTAGGTAGGTAGGTAGAAGAAGAAGAAGAAGAAGAAGAAGAAGAAGAAGAAATTGGATTTATATCCTTGCAAGCCACAGGGTGCCTGGAGAAGCCAAGCCAATCCAGGGAGGGAAGGCAGTTTAAACTGCATCCCTCCCCCTCGGGTTCCTCAGATGCCCCATAGCTGTGGGGCACCTGAGGAAGCTGATCCAGAAACTGCCTTCCTTCCCTCAGGTTCCCCATACGCCCCACAAGCACCTGGGGAAGCCAATCCTGGGAGGAAGCTGTGCTGTCAGAGGTGTGGCCTAATATGCTAATGAGTTTCTGCTGTTGGGTGTGGCCTATTATGCTAATGAGTTCCTGCTGGGCTTTTTCTACAAAAAAAGCCCTGGTGTGGGGTGTTAGGCTGAAAGAGTGTGACAGTCCCAAAGTCACCCAGCAAGCTTCCATGGCAAAGTAGGGATTGAAACCTGGCTCTCCCAGAACCTAGGCCAACACTCTCTAACCACTACACCAGGCTGGCTCTCACCCACATTTTACATATTTTTAAGTATGAACAACCTATTTGGACTGCACCCCTAAAACCACGAGAAGACAAAGGTGTTTCATACATGTACATACATCAGAGTGCTGTGTCTCGCTGACTTGGTGACAGACCTGGGTTTATCCTGTGTCATGTGGGAAACTGCCAGTTTCTCTTGCATTCACTGTGGTGTTTCTTTACCAGCAGCAGAAAGACCGCTCACATTCTGGGCTTTAATTTATTTCCCATTGAATAGCTGTTACTGTAGATGCAGCAGCAAGACTTTTAAATCAGGTCAAGATGAACAAAGCATTCCTGTGTCATTTTTACATTAGTGATTGCGGTTGATGTCATTTTCACAAAACAAAATTATAACCAAAATGGATATTTCAGGTCAAAGTGCCACAAAGAGTATATAGATACATTTCCATCAATAAATCTGCCCTCTTCCTGCCCTGCTGCAAGCCTACAACCCTTAATGATTGACGTTTTTACCACTAAATTATACTATGTCTGCTTCTAGAAGAAATGTCTCCATTACAAAATTAGCTAACCATCAACATAACATAAAATAACTCGAACATGGTGTCATTTCACAAGAATATTGATTCGTACAGACTTACTGGATTAAATCTTGGCTTCCCATAAAAGGATCAGCCATTACATCTTTGGGTAGATAGAATACTACTGCCCATAGAACAAGGTATTTGAGAAGGGCATTTAACCAAAAGAGGAGCAAGAGGAAAGAAGCAGGGGTGTAATCACAAAGGGTCCACCAGGGGCTTGCCCCCCCCCCAGTAATATCCAAGGCCACCTTACTGAATGTCATGTTTCCATTAAGCAACTCTCTTCCCTTTTTATGGAGATATATGGGAAAGCACGCAGACTATATCCTATCCAATAATTCCCTAGGAAACAAGCCCTTTTCACATTTTTTTCAGTATTCTGTCCAGTGAATGCAAAAGCACCATGTTCTTACATTTTTATAACGTTATCAATGCAATGAGGATGTGGAATCGCATAGTATAGCCCGGTCTTGTCAGATCTTGGAAGCTAAGCAGAGTTGGTACTTGGATGGGAGACCACCAAGGAAGTCTTTGCAGGGGAAGGCAATGGCAAACCACCTCTGCTTCTCACTTGAAAGTTCCTTGCTGGGGTTGCCATAAGCCAGTTACGACTTGACAACACCTGACAAAAACCAGTGCAATAATAAGACTGTCTCGGGATGATACCCCATTAAGTAGGATTCTAAATAGACCTGCTTAAGACTGAACTGTAAATAGGACTGTCAACCTCTAGGTGGGGGATGGAGGTCTCCCAGAAATATAATGGATTTCTGGGCTACAGAGATCTGTTCCCATGGAATAAATGTCAGCTTCAGAGGGTGGATTCTCTGGCACCCAGTCCCTGCTGAGCTCCCTCCCCCAACTCTGTCCTCTGCAGGCACCACCCTCAAAATGCCAGAAGTTAAGGCAACCCGAACTGTAACTATATGATTCAGCACATGTAAATAACTTCAAAGATATCAGGAGACCTGAGAACACGTACTCTACAAAACCTGGGTATTTGATCACAGGTACCAAAACTGGAAAACATGGACATTCCCCTGTTTGACTGCATGGATTGAGAGGATTTCACACAGTATTATATCCCCTTGCACATTGCCAAACCAGAACAATTAAAAAGGGAACTTTAAGAGGGTGAATTGGAAAGGTTTGTGAAGATCTGGATAGGTGTCTTGGTTGGGTGCCTCCCACACATAATAACTACCCACCAATTCATTGGAGCTGTTGGTGCAGTTCTGAAAGCCTCACTTCAAAAAGGATGTGGACAGAATGGAGTGGGTATAGAGCAGAGCGGCGAGGATGATCAGGGGCCTGGAGACCAAGCCCTATGAGGAAAGGCTGAGGGACTAGAAAATGTTCAGTTTGGAGAAGAGGAGGTTGAGGGGAGGCATAATTGCTCTCTTTAAGTATATGAAGGCCTGTCATAAAGACACTGCTGACCAAGGCCTGTCCAGACTAAGGTCTCGACACCCTGCAATAAGATCTGCACAAATCCTGCAGTCACAAAATTTTGATTGAGGGAATAAATGGTTGTGAACATGGATGCAATCAGCTTCATCTGATACTCATCCAATACACCAAGAGGCCTGCAGGGTTTGACTTGCCACGTAAAGTATGGAATATGGCTAATAGAATACAAACAGGCTTTGGCAGTTGCGCAGACCTGTTGTTTAATGAGGGCAAAACACCAGGACCTGAATGTGATTGTGGTGTAGCCCTCCAAACTATTTCCCATCTGTCACAGGAATGTGAGCACCATGCTTTCCAGGGAGATGTGAGCTCTTTGAACTCTCCTCAGCTGCAACTGAGTAGATTGAAAATTTAGATACTAGTTTTTAGGGGGATTGCCCAACTGGTCTGCATAGCCATAGGATCAACTTGGTTACGTATTTTATATAATTATATGTTTCCTGTGTGCAACTCTGTCATATGATAAATAAATAAATGGGGCATTATAGTCCACTCCCCTACCCTCAGGATGGTAGCTCTTTTCCTTGTCCCAGTAGAGAGAGAGAAAAGACTTCACAGCTGATGAGCTTACAATAAGTGATTGACCGTCATTTGCCAGATATTTTCACTGTCCCAGGGCAGAGAGGGAGAACAGTTTTAGTTGACTGTGCCCATTCAGTCCTTTGCATGTTTGTTTGTTTGTTTGTTTGGTGGACCTTTTATCATTGAGCTTCCTCCATTCCAAAAGATAAAAGACTCCATGGGCAGGATTCATGAATGAGGGATGCTATTTATCAACACAGGATCTTTTTTTTTAACACCCCCACCCCTTTTTGATTCATGAACAACCTCCTTGTATCCAAAAGGCACTTCATAAATCGTTCAGCACCAGCAGAAATTAATTATAACTAGTCCATTTACATAAACCGGACTCATTCTGACAACTGCTGATAATTCTTGAAACCAGCATCTTGTCAACAAATAAGAATTATACTGACAAGGCAGGGACAGAAGCTTCATTGTTTAAGAAATGAATCCGAATATTTCATTCTCTCCTTGTTTCTTTGTGCCCCACACTGAGCCCCCTCCCAGCTCTCCAGTCCATGGGCTAACCCTGTACATGGGGTTCTGGGTCCCACTCACCTTTCCCCACAGACTGTTCACCTGCAGAACAGCAACGGGCCAAACCCTCAGGTATGGACCATGGATGAACCGCAAAGGAGACAGCTACTCAGAAATAGGGTCTAGAGATGGAGATGGAAGGCTGTGTTGGCAAAAATATCACATCAGCCCAGCAAGAGAAGAGAAGCAGACTGCCCATCTGACAGCACTGGGAGATGACTATTGAGGGAGAGCAAAATCAGGGCAAGGCCTGGTGAAAGTCTGTCCAGAAGTATAAGCTCAGTTTACTAGTTGAGGAAGGAAGAGGAGCAACCAGTGTGGGACACAAATGCCATTCCAATTTCTAAGATAGCCATCCTTCAGGTGGGGCCTGGAGATCTCTTCAGACTACAGAGATCAGTTCCCCTGGAGAAAATGGCTGCTTTGAATGGTGGACTTTATGGCATCATACCCCACCAAGGCCCTTCAACTTCTCATACTAAAGTTGCCAGCTACCAGCTGGGAAATACCTGGAGATTTGGGGGTGGTGGAGCCTGAGGAGGTTTGGGACAGAAGGCCAAAGAATCTAACTTCCAAAGTGGCCATTTTCTCCAGGTGAACTTATACCTGTTATAATAGAGGGAGATCTCCAGCTACCACCTGAAGATTGGCAACCCTACCTCATCTCCTTCCTTCCCAAGGTTCAGGGCTTTTTTGTAGAAAAAGCCTAGCAGGAACTCATTAGCATAACAGGCCGCACAAAACAGCAGAAACTCATTAGCATATTAGGCCACACCCCCAACAGCACAGCTCCCTCCCAGGACTGGCTTCCCCAAGTGCCCCGCGGCTTGCTGGGCACCTGGGGAACTTGAAGGAAAGAAGGCAGTTTAAACCCTTGGCTTGGCTTCCCCACGTGCCCCACGGCTTGCAAGGTGCCTGGGGAACGTGAGGGGAGGAGGCTGTAGGCGTGGCCAATTCGGAAGCCAGCTGGAACTCCGTTCCTGTGTGTTCCTGCCCAAAAATAGCCCTGCCAAGGTTCCACTCTCAAACCCAGAGCTAGCAATCCTATCTATATCTGAGGTCCAAGCCCAACTGTGAGGAAGGAAATGGAGGAAGCAGAGGCGGAACTAAATTTCTTCCCGCTGATATCTTAGGGCCAAGCCCAAAGGTCTTCAGACCTCAATTCTTTAAGCTTCTTGGCCATCAGACATTGTTTTAGGAAGGTTCCACCAAGGTTCTTCTAACATAGCACCCATGACCTTTTCCTCAGAGAACCTGTGCCTAAAGAAACACAAACTGAGGTGTTCTTGTGAGATGAAGGACTATCATTTGAAACCAGTCTCACCCAAAGTTATTTTTGTCACTATATAAGAAAAGAAGCTATTGGGAAGATTCAACCTTGTTATGTTTTGAAAGATGTCTCTTTTAAACTTGTAGGTGGTCTCACAAAGGGCAGAGTTTCAAAATATTTAAGCTGGTTTTGGCAAGAAGACTAAATTTGAACTGGCAAAGTTCAAACAGTTAATGGGCTTAATCTTTTCAAAATAAACGGTACTGTTCCAAAGCCTTGCGGAGGGTTCTCCTCAATTATGTAGTGGGAGCTCCCTGCACCTCCACAAACAGCAAAGAAAACTGAGACAGGAGTAATTAAAAATAAACAGCAATGAAGTTGAATTTATTACCAGGGAAAGAATAAAGACCGAAGATACAGAGCCTCGGCAGCTTAAAAAAACACGTCTCAAAGCAGACAGCAAAATTAATGTGCAGATAATTACGCACCATTTTTTCTTTAATAATTCCAGGAATTATCTGTAAATTGCTAATTAGTCATTGACACGAGATGCAGATTAACTACATTGGCCAGTATCTAAAGAGCTGTTTCAGGAATGCCTGAGGGCTTGGGTTAAAAAAACCCAACACCCTCCCCCACTTTGAACAGCAGACCCCCAACACCATAGGACTTCAACAAGTTTTTAGAATCTCAAAAGCAATTTTCCTTGTGATGTACAGAGGGAAGGGCCTCCTGTTCAAGAAATATAAGCCAACCTTCCATGAGATCCCATATTAATTTCTTTCCATTCTGACCCTCCCAATACTTTGAAACCCTAATGAACAAAATCAGGATCTAAAGCTTATAGGTTGGATGCTCTGAATGGGGGTCCCAATGGTACCTGCCTGCCAACATATTTTCTGGTGCCTGCCAAGTCTTTTTAGAAAGTGGGAGGGGCTCAGTGGGGCTTTTGCCCAGCAGGGTTTTTGACTGGCCACTGGAGATCTGACTGGCTACGCCCATTTTTAAAAAGTCACTTCAGCAGCAGCTGCCACCGCAGCATAAAAATCTTCAGTACTCACAGCTTCTGTTGTGTGTATGGAAGAAATTATTTTTAAGCAATATGTTCATTAAACAGTGCCTCTGCCTGAAATGTTGAAGAATTACTATCAGAGTGAACATGACCTCACTCTAAGAGCCAGTTTGGTGTAGTGGTTAGGAGCATAGACTCTAATCTGGGGGAACCAGGTTTGATTCCCCACTCCTCCACATGCAGCCCCTGGCGGGACCTTGGGTCAGTCATAAATTCAGAGCTGTTCTCTCAAATTCCTTGAAAGAACTCTCTCAGCCCCACCAGCCTCACAGGGTGTCTGTTGTGGGGAGGGGAAGGGAAGGAGATTGTAAACTGCTCTGAGACTCCTTCAGATAGTGAAAGACAGGGTATAAATTCAATCTCTCTCTCTCTCTCTCTCTCTCACACACACACACACACACACACTGACATTTTGCAGCTGGCTCCATCTCTTGTGGCAGCCATTTTGTGGATGGCTCAACCTCCTGCAGTAACCCCCACTCTGTGACAGAATTTTAAAGGTACCCACAGGCTTAAAAAGGCTGAGGACCACTGTTCTGAACCAACAGCACAAGAACGTTCTCCATATTCTCCTTCACTGGCATCCCCCCGCGACCCCCTCCCCAACCAAGAATGAGTGTTGGGAGATTCTTGAGGATCCCCCTGGGGCACAGGGAAGCTCAGTGAAGGTGGTAAATAGGGTGAAATCATGCCCATTCCATATTGTACAAATGAAGAGCTTTATGGAAGAAGGGAAATGGCAGTTCTGCTTTATTTCATCTCCTCACCTCCATAGTGTGTGACATTTTGTCCACAAGGGCCCCACAGATCTCAGCTTCTGGGGAGGGGGTGGCATTGCAAGGTTGTTGCTGGGTGAAGACAAAGCAGGGAAGATGCAGCCATGCAAATTCCTTAAACTGGAAGATTGTAGGCTCCATCCCTGTACGGTTCAGCCTTGGTGTCATAGTTGTAATTTTGCTTTACTTCAGCTTTCGTTACCTGTGTCACCAAGCCGTTACTTTCTTGCCTGGACCGAAATTTTGATTTGCATCTCCAAACGAAAACCAGAGAGATTTATTTATTTATTTAAAAAAGAAGTGTATTAAGTCAATGCAAATCTCTATTGGCCTAAATATGGATGATTTATGATTCTGCATCGATTCATTTTTCAGTGTCTTATAAATGAAATAGTTTGCAGTAGTCTTGCGGCATGACTTATTTTATACATTGCATGTTATCAATTACATATCAACCATTAAAAAAAAAAACCTGTAGCATATAATAATACTGAGTCATTGCGCAGCACTTTCAAAGTTAAGGTTTCAGCAACAGTATCACTGTACTCCTAACAGCCCTGCAAGATAGGCCAGTTTTGTCATTTGTGTATTCTCAGGATGGCTTGCTCAACATCATTCAGTGAGTTTGTGGGTGAGATGTGGTTTCAATTAGTGAGCTTCCATGTCATTTTTTCAGCCACTATGTTGGGTTACTTGGACATACATCTCAGTCAGGCATGTCAGGTAACTGGGGCCCAGTCAGACCCCAACTTTTGTGCTCTAGGGTTGCATACAGTGCAAGAACCAGACAAGAGCCACACAAGGATCCCTCGTCTCCTAAAGTTCTCCAGTAGCCATTTTTGACCTTAGAAAAATTTATTCCCAGGGTCGTGGGACATGATCAGAGTACTAGCCACATAGGTTAGTGGAGAGGGTGAAAGGGGTGTAAAGGCCCCCCTCTGCCTCTTCCATCATTCAAGCTTCAACCACCCAAGAAGCACATGAACACATGAATCTGCCTTATACTGACTCAGACTCTTGGTCCATCAAGATCAGTACTGTCTTCTCAGATTGGCAGCAGCTCTCCAGTTTCTCCAGGGTTTCACATCCCCTCTTACTTGGTCCTTTTAACTGGAGATGCCGGGTATTGAACCTGGGACCTTCTGCATGCAAAGAAGAGGCTACACCACTAAGCAGCAGCCCATCCCACAGGAAGAGAGAGTAGATTTGCCCTCTTCCCCCTTCCAGTGTGGCTCTCTTACCCATCTGGCTTCTTCTCCATGGAGGTCCCATGACCCTTAGAATAAACTTTCCCAGGTTCAGAAATGATTGCTGGGGGTAGCAGAAATCCAGAAAGAACAGGACCCCAGCAAGGCCTTTGGCTGGTGCATCACAGGATTCAACCCAGTATCTACCTTTGCAAATATCAAGCAATGTTTTTTCAACAATCTAAAACCCCATAATTATGGTTGTACTGACAAAATGGTGCCTCTAAAACCTAATTGACAGGGATACTGCTCAGCATCCTGCTACCCAACTTTCTTCCTGGATTTTGCAAATCCCCCCTTGTCCACTCTTGTTTCCAAAGGGGGACCAGTGTGTTTGAAATTCTTTGGAAAATTCAAATTTTTATTCCAAACTGTGCATGTGCAGTTGGCTACTGCTTGCAGCGCATCTGTCTCTTCCCCTTTTTTATATTCCTGCTTTGCGTCAGTGCATTGATAAAACACCACAATCTTGATGTGATTGTACGCCCAGGTGTAGCATGTTTCCTTTTGGGTAGTATTTTTATCACTGGAAGGGAGTACATATGAGCATCAGGTCACACACACTAAATAATCCTGTTGCGAACTGGCAAAATCCAGTTGGAAAGTGCATTGAAAGTGGAATATTCAGTGTGTGCGACCACAGCCTCAGTAAAACACCACACAAAAAGAATCTTGATGCAGTCTTGAGCGTTATGAGATCACGCTATTTGCAAGTTTGGAATGGAACAATCAACACTGAATTACCCCTGACATGGAGAAGACCGATCTAGATACGAACATTTCTTTGCCCCTGAAAATCATCCTGGAACAGGGCGGTTCTGAAGGTCAATTCACACGTCAGCCTATTATTTGCTTATTTAGTTAATCCATTTGTACCCTGCCTTTCTCCTTAGTGGGGACCAATGTTCCCTCTAAGCTGAGTTAGTGTGAGCTAGCTCACCATTTTTTAGCTGAGTTAGTGTGAGCTAGCTCATCATTTTTTAGCCTCTGGCTCACACATTTTTGTCTTAGCTCGGGAAGGAGGGCTCCAGAGCAAACTAATCTATGCAGTAGCCAAATCATTTGCTCACAACTTTAATGCCAGTAGCTCAGAAAGTAGAACTTTTGCTCACAAGACTCCACAGCTTAGAGGGAGCATTGGTGGGGATCCCAAAGTGGCTTACATCGTTCTTTTCTCCTCCATTTTATCCTCGCAACAACCCTGCGAGGGAGGTGAGGCTCAGGCCCATAGTTACAGTGGGGCATCTTGGGGCTAGGCCCCCCGACTTATGGGCTAGCCCCCCCCCGACATCCCATCCAGCCCAGGGCATCATAGCCTTCTCCCCAGGATTAATTTAGTTAGCCAGTGTCCCCTAAGAAATTTAAATGCCCCCCGACTTAAAACAAAATCCTGGCTACAGGCCTGGTTAGGCTGACAGTATGGGACTGGCCCAAGGTCACTCAGTGAGCTTATTATGTGTACTTTAGGGTCATTTTACACCTCCCCTCTAAAGTAGTTTGACTGCTGTCTTTTCCTGTGCTGATTTCACAGTGGTGTGAAATTTCACTCCAGGGGGTCTAAGTGCACTAATCAACAGCAATTGTTTAAAGCAGAATGAAGCAGGTTGCATACTAGCTTGACCACAGGAGGGCAATTAGTAGATGTGGACATTTCAGTGGCAGCACGGTTTCACACCGCACAGAAGTATGGGAAGCGTTTTTTGGAACTAGAATGATTCCAGCGGGAAGTCACCTTGAGGCATAGGAGAAAGTCTGTGACTCATATGTGGCAGGCTCCCCTGGTATAAACAGCATTTAGTGAGGTGAACATGTATATAGCCTGCTTGGGTGACCTGTTCGCTACAAAAAAAGGAGGTGAATTGTGCACCACTAAAGTTAGATCTTTCACCCCTGCCCTTCCCGACAGATACATATAGACTTATGAAGGTTTGATCCTGCATTCTATATTGCAGGACATAGGTTATTGTCCGACAAAGTGCCCAGTCGCGGCTGTGAAATCAAGCGCTGCCCCCCCGCCAAACATGCAAGCGTTGAACTCCGCGCTGCTCGTCTGGTTTGTGTAAGATGTATGGATATGACTTCAACGGAAAACTACATAAAAAAGGAAACAGCAGCAAAAACTCTGAATTGCCTCTGAGTTTAATTGGAGACATCTGGTCTGTTGGGGTTGAGTGAAATTTTTATTTGGAGTTTCTGAGAAGGCAGAGTTGTTGCTTGGCTGGTTATCTTTATATTGCTTCATTTCTTCTTCTCGTTACTCCCTCCCCCCCCCCCCTTCTTCCCCCTTTTCTTTTACAGTCTAAAGGATGCTAAATAAATTTAAATGCTTTTTTTATACTGCCAGGTTTTGAGCTTTTCCAGAACCTGGACATGAATGGCTGAATCATGCATGCCTTGTGAAAAAAGCTCACAAGCTGGGACCAGGGGATAGAGGGGGGCACCGGGGCAAATAGGTGCAGGCACCTATATAGGAAGGCTTCAGCGTATCACCAGCGGCCACCCAGTGCCTTGTACCTGACACAGTGGCTGTGCAAGGACCTGAGGAACAGCAAGGGTGAACAAAAAGAAATGCTTCTTCTTTGCACAACAAGTGAATAGGAAGAAGAGGAGATTGGATTTATACCCCACCCTTCAATTGGAGTCTCAGAGCGGCTTACAATCTCCTTTCCCTTCCCCTCCCCACAACAGACACCCTGTGAGGTAGGTGGGGCTGAGAGAGCTCTGAGAGAAACTGCTCTTTCAAGAACAGCTCTGACAGAACTATGGTTTGCCCAAGGTCATCCAGCAGCTACAAGTCGAGGAGTGGGGAATCAAACCCGGTTCTCCCAGATTAGACTCCGTGCACTCTAAGGAGGATGCTGGCTGATGTAATTGGGGAGTTTTAGAAGTTCACGCCTCCCCATCTGCACAGTGGCCCTAAACCTACTTTGACTCAGGGATTTCCGGAACGATCGCAGCCAGTACTCCCTCTAAGCTGTGGAGTCTTGTGAGCAAAAATCCTACTTTGTGAGCTCCTGGCATTAAAGTTGTGAGTGAGTGATTTGGCTACTGCAGAAATTAGTCTGCTCTGGAGCCATCCTTCCTGAGCTAAAACAAAAATGTGTGAGCTGGAGGCTAAAAAACTGTGAGCTAGCTCACACTAACTCAGCTTAGAGGGAACACTGACTCACAGCCAAGCAGGTTTGGGAAACCTGGACCAAACCAGGAGAAAACGTGGAAGTAGACGGAAGGAGAATGTCTGGGGAACAATGTCACACGATCCAGTCTGAAAGTCAGGATGGAGCAAAACACTCCTGTAAAAGCAGCCACAGACTCCATAAGAGCTGGGAAACTGTGCTTTGGGCGTCTTATCTGAGAGGTTTTGCTGTGAGCGGTTGCACTAAAACTGCAAAAATTCCTAACTTGGCAGCGTGTGCTGAGGGACTTGCTGGTAACTTGTATTACTTAATTCAGATCCGTGCTAGGCAATGCAGAAGAGGCTCTGTGGTAGGTCTCAAGGGCAGCAGGTATCATAACTCCAGACTTCTGAAGACAGTCCCCAAATATGAATCACTTCCTGCAATGAGGAAATTGTTAAAAACTTCAGACGCCCCAAGGCATCATTTCTTTCTGACATCTCAGCTGTTTTTATAGCCGGTCTACAGCTGTGCTAGGGAAGCAAAAGTTGAAAGATGGACACACAAATTTCACGACACAGGTTGGACTGGTGAGCTCATAACTGACCTTGGTTTCCCTGGATCGATACGACGCAAGACGGATATCGGACCAAATATGGAGACCCATCTAGCAAGGCTCAGTGAAAAGCCACCGCTTACGACAGCTGCACATTTATCACATAGCTCATTTGACTAACGAGTGGAATCGGGAACCAATCAAAGGCACTGTGTCTCGTGATAATACTATTGTTGGCAAGGGCTGGAACACTGGGAAAGAACGCAAAGGACTCTGGGAAGGATTTGCACTTTTTGGAGTACAATGCAATTCTGCATGAACCTCTGCTAGTGACATATATTAGAACGTGCATTGCTCAAGGGGTATTTAGAGCTGACTACCCCCTGGTTTCTTCTCCCCCCACCCCCCCATCCACTATGTTTTTTCCTGTTTCAAGCTTTGGAAATGTAGAAGGATTTGCATGAACAGAAAATTGCTTACTTACTAAAACCAGCCATTTTAAACATTTAAAAAAAAATTCAGGCAGATAATGAACAAGACTAAGCTGATGACAGGCATTAAGTAATTTTAACCAATACCATTCAAAAGTTTATAATATGAAATATTGGAAAATTACACGTAGAGTAATCTATGTAATGAGATGTTAAAATTCCTCGGAACCTGCAAACCCTCCTATTCATTCTCTTCTTCTTTTCCTTTCAGCCTCACCATGGGAGGCTCCATGGCTGACATCTTTATATATGATGTTCTCATTTCAAAATGCCACTGAACCTTCAAATGAATACTTGCCTATGATCTTTGAATACAAAAACGCTTAAATCAAGGTTTTTGTATTTTAGTGCACTCAGCCATACGTGGCAGTGAAGGAATTTTTGGTATTTAGCTTAGGTCTCCTTTCAAGAGGAAATGAAAAGAACTTTCTGAAAGTGAATGCAATTGTTTAGCGATGCGCCGCGTTAAAGCTGCTCCTCTCTGTAGGAAATTCAAAAATAGAGAGAAGGCACAGGTAATATAAACCTCAAAGAGAAATCAAGAGGGGGGCTGGGTGGGGGAAAGTTACCACCTTTGTAAGAAACTCCCCGTTAGAGTTACCAAAAACAAAACAAAACAAAAGCCTTAATTACCAATGTACCCTCTAAGCTGAGTTAGTGTGAGCTAGCTCACAGTTTTTTTAGCCTCCGGCTCACACATTTTTGTCTTCGCTCAGGAAGGATGGCTCCAGAGCGAACTGATTTATGCAGCAGCCAAATTGCTTGCTCACGACTTTAATGCCAGTAGCTCACAAAGCAGAATTTTTTTGTTCACAGGACTCTACAGCTTAGAGGGAGCATTGGTTCCCACCCCATCAGTTTCAAAAGAAATCAAATATCCACAATGGATAACTTATCTTGAGTGCCATAGGATCTAATGATGGCTGGTAGCTGAGATGGCTTCAAAAGAGGGTTTGACAAATTCAGGGAGGATATGTCTATCACTATCATGATGGCCAAATAGGACTTCTGTGTTCAGAGGCACTATACTTCTGTGCCCTTACTTCTGGACCTCTGTATCCTTACTGTGGGCTTAATTGGTTGCTGGAATGGTTGCTGGAATGGGTTGCTGAAATGGGTTCTGGCCAGCTGAATGGCAGCATTTCTGGGAATGGAATGAGGCAGGCATGGGGCTCTGTGTCTTCACAGACAGGTATCACAAGTTCAAGGTGGGCATCCTGAGAACCAGGAATCAGTCTCTCCCTCATTGTGCCACCAGGAATAGATGGTAAGATGAAGGAACCAATCTAGAAAACAAAGACAGAAAGTGGTACACTTTTTGCCTTGGAGAAGCCACTTGGTTTCTCCTGTGTATCTATACCTGTCTGCTTATGGCACAGTTTTGTCCCGACCCATCTTATTCTTTTGACCCATTCTGTTCACCTGCAGATTTTATAACTGTCTCCTCCAAGCCACCTCTGCTGCCTGAGTCTTCAGTTGCTGCCAAAAGCTGGTCTTGTGGAGGTCCAGGAACTGGACATGCCTCCAAGCACTGCACAAGGCCTTTCCTTGAGTGAATGGGATGGACCTCAGTCACAGGGCAGGACTCGGGTTGGGTCCCAGGGTATAGTAGGAGGTGCACAAAATACTGCAACCAAGCTGAAGATCAACAGGCCAATTTCTGATCAGCATTTGAATGGGGGAACCTCTTGGGAAAACTAAGCCCACCACCATGAGTTCTATGACAAAGGCAAAGTAGGATATAATTATGATAAGTAAATAGACATGGAAATAAGTGAGTTTTTTGGGGGTGGGGGGAGCCTTGCAATGGCATTGTCAGCTTGGGAGCTGCACTGCATGTTCTTCCAACATTACATCCTGCAGAATACAATAAGCAATTAGTTTGTCCATTAGCTCTCTTGCTTGCTCCAATTATGGACAGGATTAATGGGCGACACCCTCAGTTGTATAGGCGATGCAAAGAAAACATCATCTGAGCCCTGAATTACCTAAGTGAACATCCGATTATTCCTTTGTTAAATGGACTGAGAGGGGGAAAATACAACTAAGCAACACTGTGAGCCTAACACCTTGCTCCCATGGAGGTGCACATCTGCCTGGATCAGCAATGAAGAGGTTAAAGAAACTTCCCTAGAGCAAGGCAAGGAACTGTCTCTTCCCTGGAGGTATTGTCTCAGCTGCTCGACAAGGAGTTGAGCTACTCCGGGTGATGAGTTCGGTGGGCTTATTGAGGGAGCCCAGAAATGAAGGAGTCTGCTGGGATCAATTAAAATGACCCAGATCTCACCGAAGGAGGCAAGAGCTTCCACTACCCTTGTCAGGACGGCTTCCTAGTTTTGACTTTGTGACGTGGCGCCAAGTCCCACAACGGGAACTTTTGCCATCAAGCTGAGCAACTCAAGAAACTCATTTGGTCTTTAGGCAAGAAGACGGTAGCATGAAACGTGGATATTTAATGTGTGTTCTCCGAGAGCTCTCCTTCTCCAGTTGACTTAGAATTGACACAATGGGAGGGGGGCAGGAAAACGAAAGAGGAGTATAAAGCCTGCCCTGTGCATCTTCTAGACTTTCACTGCCAGCCAAAGTGGCTTTATCAGAAAAGCAATTCTAACACATTGCAGAAGTTACAGAATCATTGGTTTTATTTTTAGAAGGCAGAGAAAGAAATTAAGATATACTTCATATGAATGATTCATGTGTAGTTACTATACTGCAGTTAAAGATTACATGCAGTGTGTGAGCTTTTTCATCACAGGCCAAGTGTCCCACGTGAGTTGGAACCCTACTGGAGATTAGAGTCGCAAGACCTACAAAGTCTTAAAAAGCCATTCAGCATTTGAAACCAGTCATTCATATCAGGGCCTCTCTTTGCTCATTGCTTCCTTTAGGTACCCAAATGGTCTACCCTGAGTTGGGCAGGCCAATCAAAGATTTAAAATATTTGTTAAAGTCTTTGGATTACACTCAAGCAACCATAACACAAGGGAATAGTCCCTCATGCTGTTTTGTGAATGCTTACACAAGATGTGACAAAAAGGTCCAAGGAGCATACTGATAAGTAGATTCTGATCTCCTTCCATGGCCTAGATGGTCCATACTAGCCTGATCTTGACAGATCTTGGAAGTAGGGTTGTCAACCTCCAGTTGGGGGCTGGAGATCTCCTGGGATTACAACTGATCTCAGTTCCCCTGGAGAAAATGGCTACTATGGAAGAAGGAGGAGGAGGAGAAGAAGAGGAGGAGGAGATTGGATTTATATCCCACCCTTCACTTGGAGTCCCAGAGTGGCTTCCAATCTCCTTTCCCTTCCCCTCCCCACAACAGACACCCTGTGAGGTAGGTGGGGCTGAGAGAGCTCTGACAGAAACTGCTCTTTCAAGAACAGCTCTGACAGAACTATGGCATGCCCAAGGTCATCCAGCAGCTACAAGTGGAGAACTGGGGGAATCAAACCCGATTCTTCCAGATTAGAGTCCATGCACTTAACCACTACACCAAACTGTGGTGGAGTTTGTGGCACTGCTGAGGTCCCTCCTCTCTCCAAACCTTTCCCTCCCCAGGCTCCACTCCCAAAGGTCCAGATATTTCCCCAGCAGGAGTTGGCAACCATACCTGGAAGTTAAGCAGGGTCAGCCCTGGTTAGTACTTGGATGGGAGACCACGAAGAATGTCCAGGATCACTATGCAGATGAAGGCAATGGCAAACCACCTTCATTTGTCTCTTGCCTTGAAAACCCCATGGGGTGTGTATGTCATAAGACAGCTGTGACTTGTTGGCAGTTTCCACCAACAATTTCTTGTTGACAAATGGAAAGCCATTACTGCATTCCACAAAACAGCTCTTCCATGAATGAGAAACTTCTTCTGTGAGCAGAAGAGCTCCCTTGGATTCAGCCATTTCTTCTGTACCTGTGAGATGTCTGATATCTATTTACCTGGTTTCCCCCCCCCCCCCCCAATCCTGCCCTTTCTCCTTGCCTCATACTGTCCTCACAACCATTCTGGGAGGGGGGTTAGGGGTGTGGGAGAGAGTGACTGGCCTGAGGATCAGCTAGTGAGCTTCATAGCAGAGTGGAAATCTGAACCCAGATCTCACAGGTTTTGATTTCAATTACAGGTTGATGACACACACATCCAGAAATATTGGAAATGGTACACCAGATTATAACATGAATGAAGAGTTTTGTGTGAGTGCAGTTGCAAGGCTTTATAAATTTACATCATACCACACAATACATGAGATAACGACATCTGGTCAGAATTGATATAGGTTGCAGTTACAAATGCGAGATAAAGTGGGGGGAGGAGCAAGGCTATTTCCTCCGGTGGAATTTGATCCGCAGTTGCATGATCACACCTCCGTTTGAAGCTGTGGATGCAGTCCATCAGTGTGTGATTAGATGCAACTGTGGGTGAGTCTGGTTTTTTGGTCCCCTTTCCCCCCATGTGCTTAAATGAGGGATCAATGAATTGCATCTCCACACTGAGGGTTCCCTATGGAGTTTGTGATGATGTGCATACTGTGAAGGGGGGGGGAAAACAAAGGCATGGAGTCGGGATGGCCTAATCAGACCATCCCAACGGCATGAGAGCACACTTGAGCAATCAGACAGGGAAAACTCCGCCCATGGCCCATCACAACCCATTTACTACCGGATTTTCCCCAGTGTCTTTTAACTCCACTTCTGCAGCGGAGCAAAACAGGTTGCCGACGGCTGCAGGGCGCTTCCCAGATGTTGTTGTCTGATTGTGCCCTTTAAATCCACCGAGCAATCATGCCTATGTCGGATCTAATTGTGCATATGATCACAGCCATATAGTAGTTTCTGGATGTATAGGGTTTTTTGTAAAAATGTGTATTATTGACCACTGAGGAAGGCCCCTGAGGCTGAAATGCATATGGTCTTGTGTTGGTAATTTGACAACTCTGTTTGGAAAATATAACTGCTTATATAAAGCTTGCTCTGACTCAGTGCAGCTTGACATTTAGGCCCTGTGTTTTTAATCTTGCTATTGTGTACACCACACAATAACTATTTATTTTGATTATATTTCACAGATTCTAGGCCCGTTCTCTAACCACTGCTTAACACCGGCTCACAGGGAGGGATGCTCAAACACCTGCTGATTTGGCCCACTAATCGTTCATCAGCTACAAACAAAAAGGGTGCAGGAATTTATGAATGGTTTGGTCATGTTTGTCTGGTTGCGTTTAACAGCCCAAAAGGAGTCCCACTTTTCGCCCTCCCACTGAGGTGGCTCAAACAGTGTGGTGGACTGACTGTCACATCTGATGCCGGAGGATCTTCTCTCCCTTCTTTCTTGCTCTCCAGGTCCTTCACTTCCTTTCCTGCATTTTCTTCTGCATCTTTACTCTGTAATGTCCACTTGCCATCTGTCTCAGCCAGCATGGTATAATTGTTACAGAGCTGAACTAAGACCTGGGAGACCAAAGTTCAAATCCACACTCTGTTATGAATCTTGCTAGTTGACCTCAGACTAGTCACTTTCAGCCGAACATACTGCACAGGGTTGGTCTGACCCTGGGGAAGGGAGAACCATGTATGCTTCTCTGAACCCCTTGGAGGGAAGTTGGGGTAAAAATACACCCTTGTCCCATCCACCCTGACAGTTAAGCCCTGCTCTCTGTGGCTCCACTAGGGTTGCAAACTCCAGGTTGGGAAATTCCTGGAGATTTGTGGCTGGCGCTCGTGAAGGGCAGGGTGTGGAGAAGGGAGGGTCCATAGGGTCTATCCTCCAAAGCAGTAGTAGTAGAAGAAGAAGATATTAGATTTATACCCCACCCTTCACTACCCGAAGGAGTCTCAGAGCGGCTTACAAACTCTTTTTCCTTCCCTTCCCCACAACAGACACCCTGTGAGGTAAGTGGGGCTGTGAGAGCTCTCTCGAGAACTGCCCTTGAGAGAACAGCTCTGAAAGATCTTGTAACTTACCCAAGGTCACACCAGCAGCTCCATGTGGAGGAGTGGGGAATCAAACCCAGTTCTCTCAAATTAGAGTCCGCACTCCTACCCACTACTCCAGACTGGCTCTCATTTTCTCCTGGGAAACTTATCTCCCTGTGTTGGAGATTGGTTTTAATTCTGGGAGATCTCTAGCTTCACCTGACCAAAGAAAGGGTTTTTTCCCAGTACTGGCATCGCACCTGTGGAATGCCCTCCCCCTGGAGGCTTACCTGGTGTCTACCCTATTCTCTTATAGGGCACCAGGCCAAAACATTTCTTTTTACCTAGACTTTTAGCTAGGAGATTGATCTTTTTAAATAATCGGTTTTTGGCCAGGGGACGATTATGAGAATTTTGTAGGCTGCCCAATATTTTTATGCTTTGTTTTTTTTCTATGTGCTTTTATGCTTCTGGGTTTTTATGCTTCTGGGGTTTTAATGGTTATTAATGTTGATGGTTTTATGTTTTATGATTTTTTTCTTTTATTTTGTGTGCTTCCTTGAGCAGATCTCTAAAAAGCAGTGTGTACACATTTTCAATATGTATGTATGTGCTGTCAAGTTGCAACCAACTCTGGAAGCCCCTGCCATTGCCTTCCTTCGCAGAGTCTTCCCTGGTGGCCTCCCATCCAAGTATTGAACCTGCTTAGTTTCCGAAAACTGACGAGATCAGGCTATTCCATGCTGCCTTTCCTCCCAAAATGTTTTGAACAGGTAAATAATAAACAAATCTGTCTCTTCTCCCCCCAACCTTTTCCTCTGGCTTCCATCTTTAGACTTGCTGCCATTGACACCAACTTAATCTTACCTTCTTCAAGCCTCTCTACTGTGTAATTCCTTCTTCTTCCTCCTCCTCCTCTCCTCTGTGCCTCTTGCCCTTACATGGCCCCTATTCTATGGAACTGGCGGTCTGTTGACCCTAATCTTTTCTCAGGCTTGTTCATGCAACTGTTCACATATAGAACAAAGAGATTAGATCTGCTCTTTCTTTTTCCCTGAGATCTCCTTGAACCTGTACCATGGACAAAGACCATTCGATTAGGACAACTCATTTTATAACGACCACAGCTGAAGGACTGCATCACAAACCATTTGGAATCTTATGAGTGTTTTCTCTCGAGCCGTGGCCTAATTTGATATTAGTCAGTTAAGCTTCTGCCTTGTAAAAGGCAAAACTGTACCCTGTAGAGAAATGATTGTATCCCCCTTAAAAAAAAAACAAAGACATTGTATATTCAAATGGCAGGAAGTGGTCCTTTCCAATGATAGCTGAGCAATCTTTATATACAGTTTGAAATCTTTATTGGGATCATTCTCGAGAAAAGTTGCCGTATAAGAGCACAGCATTTTTAATTGTTATTATTACACTTAAAGTTTAAGTGCCACTCCTGGGACAAATTTACTGGAAAAACATGGTTCCATCTCATTTTAAAGGCCGCTTTTATTATTGTTTATTATTATAATACGGAGATACCTTGAGTAAGTTAATAGATTTTTTTGTGATTGCAAAACCCTATAATCATAATGGTCATGCTTTCTGCTGCTAATTCTTTAAATAAAAACATGAATTATCTGAAAGGGACGCTCATTCCTCTCCACGGTAGCCAATATAGCTTTGTAGATCTGTGTTGCATATATACATTTGAGATTTTTCAAAAGAATAAGAAAGAAACAAGTAAATGGAACAAAGTAGAAGATTCTGGAAACTGGGCGGGAAACCATGGCATCATGATGTCTTTCCTTTTCCTGAGAATTGGTTGAATCCTACCAGATTTTCTGTTGGTACAAAAGGAAGTGTTGGTCCCTTCTGACCACCAGAAAAGGCTATGCTGAGAATCACGGGATCTGTGTGGACAAAAGCCACATGGGTTGGGGACTGACAGGGTGTTAGGTAAAACTGAGTGGGAAAGCTGACTGGATCTAACCCAGTTCTGCTCTGACACAGTCCCACTGCAAAGAGGTGCATGATGGGAAAACAGCATTTTGATGGTCAATTTCCCCCCAACAAGGGAGGAAAGAGAGTGGCTGGCTTTCATTCCAGCCTCACAGTGCACTTATGGGTGAGCCGAATAAACAGTTTTACTCAGGGCTGGCCAGATAAAGCTTAATGAGCACATATGAAGATTCCATAAATAATTCAGATCACTCAAGAGGTGGCGACTTGAACAAGTCCCTTCTGGTTAAACTTATTTAAAGATAAGGTGAAGTTAAGTGAGTGATGGCACAGTTACAGAGGCCACGGTCCATTGGGAATATGGACCATCTACGTTACATTGCCGGAGTGACTGGCGCAGCATTATGTCAACGCACAGATCTTTGAACCTTCAGGGAGAAGGAAATGTCTGATCTCTTAAAAGAAGTGATACAGGACGAGTGTCTTATAAAGGGCAACTAAGCTTTGTCCAATCAAGTGCTTTCTATTAACAGGAAATTGCCCCTTAGCAAAATCCCCTCCCCCCATTAAAAAAAGAACAAAGGTACAATGATATTAAAGTATTTTCAAAACTGCATCCCCAAGAGCGCAGCAAAAACAATTGGATGCATAGAAAAAGGTACAGTTTCTTTTGTTCTGCCACATATACGAATCCCCTCATGCGTAGTTGAGAGATATGTCAAAAATCTATCCTGTCCATATTCAGGAGCGTCTTCAAAACCCTCCTTGCACAGAAATGCAGATGGGTGTGTATGGGTGTGTGTGTGCATGTGTGTGGTAGAGACATTCTTCTATTTGTATTTGTGTGTGTGTAATTAACTCCTATCGTTTTTGCTCCCCAACACCAGCCCAAACACAGATTGCTTTCAGTTAACCAACAGCAGAGGTGGAACAAGCAACATCTTTTCATTCGTAACGCGGACAAGACTGTAACGTTTCCATTGTAAAATTAAGAGGGGTTCTTGTACAAAGAGGAAAAGAATCTCCCTTCCGGTTGTACACAGACTCACGTGACAATTGGATGGATTCAGATGAACCCCAAATTGATTGTTTCCTGTCAGGCCAAATAGAGACTCCCCTCCCCCAGCTAGCAGGAAATCGACTCAGCTTTCTGCAATAAAATGTACAGAGCAAAAAAAGTATCTTAAAAAAACAGAAGCTACTTTGGGAGCATCTTTGATTTCAGGGTGGCCCTCTGGCTCCAAGTATTCCATCTCGGTGGCTCTGCCACGTGAAGCCACTTTGAACAGTGACAAATAGATTCTAAAAAAAAAAAAAACACAACCAGCCCTGTATTGAACTTTGAAATTTAACACTCATTTTATGTTTAATTAATTCCAAAAAAGGGAGGGAGGAGGGGAGGGGAGGGAGAACTTTTAAGGCTGGCTTTGAACAGGCTGTTTGTAAAAAAAAAGAAAGACAGAAAATAGAGAGGGAGAGCATTTATGTTTTCACTGTTGTTTTTCCAAATGCGATGTGACAATGTGAAAAAGCGGCATGAAAAGTGCGGTTCTTTGTGTGATGGGAGTGGGATGCACCTTCCTGGCTCCCATCATCAAAGAAACAGACGTGTATCTATAATTTATGCTTTGCTTAAAGCTTCCGCTGATCTGATGTGGCTTTTTTCAGACAACGCAGGCAGCCCTGGCAAAGCCTGTCAATCATCTGCGCTCACTCAAATTGTAGACCATTAGTAAGAGAGACAGCAACGTCCCTTTAATGACGCTTTTATATGTGGTGTGTTGGCAGTGAAACAGAGAAGAATTGACTTGATCAATGCATTAGTCTAATCATGGGGTTCCTGCTCTTAATTTCTTTTGTCGGTAATTTCCATACTCAAACAGCATTCAGGATACTTGTAAAGACACACTTAGAGCACTCCCTGATGTATGCAGTCACCTATACAGCGCAGCTCCGATACGGCGCGGTAGGAAACAAGGCATAAGGAATGGGGGGGCTAGTCAGATTTCCCTTTGAACTACCTTTCCTGGTGGGAGAATTACACTTACCTTTGTCAAAAAATGGAACATTTCCCTTTCCATATATCACAGTCTCTCTCACACACACACATGCACACATGTGCACAAACACACACACACAGAGTCTGGAAAAGAACTGAACTGTGCAATGTTCAGCCTTGTTGCTGATGAAGGAAGGAATCAGAAAAGCTTAAATAATTTTAAGCCTTTCCCTGTTTGGTCACTCATGTAGTTACACGCATAACATAAAGGGCCTTCTCTTCTTGTTTCTCTCAGAAGAGTACTGCTGGATCATACCAAAGGTCCAGCACTGTGTTTTCCACAGCAGAAGCCCACCAACTAAGGCGTGAAGGGTATAGACTTCTTTTGCTACAAGTCTCCAGGAACAGTCATTTGGTGTTCCTTTCCTCAGAAACCCAGAAGCTCTGTTTAGCCATTATTGCTTCATGTCCTTTTCCTTGACACATTCCATTTATTCTTTTCCATATCTATCTTTCCAGTCTTTATTCTCCTATGCATTCTCCTCATTCTTCTGGAACCTTCTTACAGAGAATTGCTGTACTATTTGTTGTATCTTAACAGTATCTCAGCAGTCTTCTTCGCGAGAGTGTGTTACAAGACTGAGTTGGCAGAGACAGAGATCGATTTCCCACAAGCAGCTGTGCTGCCATAGCTCTTCTATTTGCCCTGGTTGTATTTGTCAATTTCACACCATTCACTGCATGGCTGCATTTTGACCCGCAGCTGTCTCTGATTTCCCCCGCATCTTTCTCGACAGTTTTCAGTTGCAGCCGGTTTGGAGACATTCAACTGAAGGACTCATGAAGAAGTTTTAATGGAAATGGTACTTCTTTAGAGATTGTAAGTTTTGTGTTGGATCTTCCAAGTAGTTACTTTAAAAAAATAGTTTATGGTTAAGCACAGAACTGTGTCTGTTGTGTGGGTCTCACAACAAACAATATTATTACTCAGACTGGCCCTTTTCGCTCTCTGTCCTCTGGTTTCTCTTTTACAATCCACCTAGAACATCTTTTCTCTTTTTTTCCCTTTTACAACCCATCCCCCCCCTCAGCTTCAGATCCCTTTGCTACCAGTTTTCCCCTTCTTTTGGTTTCTACAGCTTCCTTCCCAACCGTGAACCCAGAAGCAGGGTTTCCTTGTCACAATTGTACCATGCTTGGTTTTTTTTCAAGCACGATTGAAATAATAAATATGAGGGCTGTCATCAGAGACAATTAGTCAATTGCATGTGTTGTAATGAATTAAGTAATTAGCCAATTAAGCATGAATTTATTTGCATATGAATGATACAATGGTGCTGAAAAAGAAACAGCATTCTTTGTTGGTGGACATGGAGTGCATCTGTGTCTTAGAAGAGGCATTCTCGGTCATGCAAGAGAGTGGGTGGAATGCGTCTTCTAAGATCATGTCTTTCCCCTGAAATGTCTACAAATATAATTCTTTTTCAGTTTTTGAAAAACCTACTGTCCGTTCATTTGGGGGACATCATTTTAATTGATCTAAGGCCTTGCAAACAATTAATATTTAATGACTAACCACTACAGTACTAATAATTATTATAACATTTTTTTGTATCTTCCAAACCCATAAGAAAACACATACCAAAAACCCCCTCAACCCTTCTTTCCCAGCATAAAAAAACTATTTGTTGGCAAAATGGTGGTCCAGAGCAAGGGATCTCCCCCAGTTGGGAAAACTCAGGGCAAAAATGCACGCTTTCTAGTGTTACGAGGAGGACCCGTAATTAGCCCTGTCTGCAATCTGTAGGCTGTGATTATGTTTTCAGCAGAAATTATTAATATCACTGGCAAAATGCAACCTGTCTTCTGCAAAATGATAAACAGACAGGAAACTTAAGATTCTGCCACTGTCTAAATACTTCAAAATA